>OX276336.1:27688104-28288104 GCA_946251815.1 Dasysyrphus albostriatus | reverse complement strand
TCGATTTTTTCTCCGAATTGTTGTACGAAAAAACAGCTAATTACAATACTGTCCACATAAACAATATGAATTAAACAAATATGGTCTGCTGAGGAGCATCTGTGACACAGAACGTTATAACTCAACCGTTAAGGCTATGGCACCATATTTTTGCATTACTGAATATAATGAAAAATGCAGTTATTTGTTTGTTTTCAATGAAAGCTGTTACTGGTGCCTTAGGCGTACCAACTACCAAGTTACATGGTAATTATTAACAAGTAAGGTACTTGAAACTATCTACAAGTTACGTAGCTACAAATAACAATTTCCAAGTATCGAATAAATAAGCTACGGGTAACGATTAATGAATAATAAGTTGCAAGTACTATGAGTATAGAATAAAGAGCAACGATTACAAGTGACAAATGAAAGACTTACGACTAACTAAAAGCATGCAAATAGTTGCTAGTAACGAGTATTTTGTCATAATCACAAGGTACCACGTAGCTTGTAATATAGGTAACAAGATGGTACTTACTTGTTTTTAAAAACTAGCATCAGCTGAATTTATCAGCAGATTTTCTTATCAATAAACAGTAATTTTAGGTTAAGTTTGCTGAAATATGTAGATTTGCAATTTAGAGGTATCTTAAAGTTATGAAGCCTTTAAAATTCCTTAATAAGTACGGCTGTAAGTTTGGTATATTTTTTGCACTCTTAAACCTAAGCCGACGATATTGCAAGTTGTTCTAAAAGTAGGTGTAACGAGGAATAAAACAGAAAAAGAATTCAAATCTTTGTTGGGTTTTGATTTATTATTTTTCATTTTCATTTTTCGATTTCATCGAAGGTCGATTTACACTCAAGAAAGACTTGAACTCTTGTTCAGTTTTATTGTGATTAACGAGATTTGTACATACATAATAAAATATATAATTGAGTATAGCAAGCTCAAAATAATAAAGGCAAACCATGTTAGGTGTTCGCCCAAATAATTAAAAAAACAATTTTATTGAAAAAAAACTCAAATAGATAACATCTTTTCCATCATCATCATACCATATAAATAATTGCATTAAAAACATTTCGTCTTCCTTCCTCGCTGTGATGTATGATGTTGTTTGCCAAAAAAAGACCAAATTCATATAAAACTTTTATCATATGTATGTATGTACCTGTACCTACTTATATCTATGTATGTATATAACTGCAGAATCACGTAAAAATAGAACTAACATAATAATTGAAGCAGTTCAGTCGGTAACAAAAAGAAAAACGAAGAAACGATTTTCTTGTAGTGCAGAAACATGATTATAAAAAGATTATCCCAGGAATATAGATCCCATCCAAACAAAATTACGAAGATTTATTTCATTTTTATACCTTTTGTGGCAAAATTCGGAAGCACATTGTAGATAGAAAATATGTATGAACATACCTATACCTATAATACCTTTCACCTATCCATCAGAAGGAAGATCCACCATAGGATAAAAATGCATGATTAAGGTGATTCAATACCTATATCCTCCAGCAGAATGTATAAAATTAAGGAGAATTTTTTTTTTATTAGATTCAAGAGTCATTTCAGGTTGTGCAAGAAGAAATTTGTGGAAGGCATGCGATTCTTATTTTTTCTGTATAAATATTCACTAAACACAATAAAATTTCTAGATTTAAGCTCCTAAATAATCTATTTAATATACATTATGTATACCAAATTAAAGAATGTCATTTGGTAAAATTACAATCTTAATGCTGAAGTTGTTCAATTTAGTTTGCATTCTAAGAAGTAAAGTTTTGTTATTATTTAATTTACGTTTAAAGTTTCGGATTCTTGCTTAATTTTGAGATCTTAATCAAACTTGACAGTAACGATAATAGGTAATACAAAAAAAAACTGGTTCCACAAATCCGTATACGTTTGTCAAAACGAACGGATTCACAATCCGTAAAATAAATTAAAATTTATTATTAATTCACACTTTTTATCCTCTTTTATGTCTCTTTCTTCATGTTAAATCCAAAAATATAGGAAAAGTACTTCTGTGATAAGTTTTAGCTTATTTTTATCACAAACAAACAAATCAGCTGGTACTATGACATTTTTTACTCAGACAGAAAGTAGAACAGTTTGGGGCAAGGTTTTTACTCATGGAACACACAATCCTGTACTTTTCTGTTCGGAACAGATTCATTAAACACACCTAATGCAGAAATGGGTGACAGCAATCAAAAAGTATGGACGTGTAGGGGTACACCACAGTTCGGCTTTGGTTTCTGGTCGTGTCAACCAGATTTTAGTTAAATTATGTCTTAGTGGCGTCCAACGTCCAAGTCATGGCGTACACTGATGACATAGTAATAATGCCATCAGGAACATTTTTTTGCACTCTGTGCGAGCTCCTAAGCCGCCCTTGACAAGTTCAAAAATCGGGCCAGTAGCTGCGGACAAAATGTCAATCCTCTTATAACAGAATTGGTTCTGATTGTTTGTAATATGCAATATAACTCACTATTGATGGGACACCGCTTCATATTATTGGTTCGGACAATTATCTTGATGGTGATGTAGTTATCGATCTAAACTAAAAAAAACATCAAATAAAGAGATAAAAATACTGTAATACTGCAATGGCTTTCTTGACTTGCAGTAAAATTTTTAGCAAGAGATGGGGACCCAGCCCCAAAATAATTCATAAGTTGCTCACAGTCATTATAAGGTCTATTAATGTTTGGTTTGGTGGCCAGTCGTGAATAAGGCAACTAATAAAATTCAGAGATCGGCAAAACTATATGCCATCATGAGGATCACACTAACTGCATCCCTATAGAAACATTCCTGTCATTAGCCCTAATCGACTTATTTCCGAAGGAGTTGGCTGGCCAAAAGTACTCTACGATTAAAGATGTGTACAAATTGGAAAAGGGGCCACCATGAACTTAATTGACATAGACATTCAAACAGACTATATTTCACCAAACATAGATGTTAGCCCAGTCTCTTTAACAGACTTCCCAACAAAGGAATTCTGGAAGGAAACCAGTTCTTTAACGCAAATCATATTTCAGTTTTTTAAGACAGTTGCAAAACGGAAGCTGGGGTAGAGTCAAGAATCTTCTCAGTTAACTCAACCATAAACAAATCAATAAAGCTCTCAAGCTTCTCTAAATCTACCTTTTTTCAAAACACTTTTAATTTTCCATCATTAGTTTCTTGTATCCAAAACAATATCCCGAATATATCTTCTATCCAAAAGTTTCGTCATCGCAAGTTTCAATGAACTTTATATCTTATATTATATTCATCCCAAAAAACTAAACTCACGAAGAATCATAAAGTCTTATGTACAGGGTGTCCGCCGGGAAGGTATACTACTTTGTTTTGCCGCCATTTTGGTTAACATTAGCTATGGCATTTGACAGTCGTGAAGTAGACTTTCGGTAAATTTATTATGGACAAATATTCGATAATTTTATCAAAATCAATCATCGATTACTGTGACGATGAGAGGGTTAGTGAAATTTTTGGCAGAAACAACGTGCCAACAAAACGCACTATTTATCGTGTAGTAAATGATTTCGAAGAAAGAGGGTCTGTAGGTAATAGGCCCAAGCATGGACCACAACGTACTGCAAGATCGGCTGAAAACATTACTGCTGCTCCAGGAAGTGTTCAAAATAATCCATCAACCTCAATTCGACGCCGTGCTCAGGTAACTGTGAAAGGGGAGCGAGGCAAACAAAGTAGTATATCTTCCCGGCGGACACCCTGTATTATGTTGAAAGTAATCATTCACTAAGATTCGATAGTTTCAGTTCCATTCAACCAAAAACATTTGTCAACAGTTAGTAATAAAAAAAGAAAGTAAGGTTAGGGCGTTCTTATATCAATAACATATTGCCAAGAATCCTCTTACATTCCCTTTATTTCCTGAGAATTTAACATTTCATCTTTCATCTTAAAGTAAACCTTCATACCTCCCTGTGACTTGTGGTAAGTAATTTTACCACGCGTCGTTGGTGTATGTATGCATGTATTTCACACCTTTGTAACACTCTATAGTTGTGTACATTTTTCAAACATTTCTTTGCTTCGTATTCTCACCTTAATGCAACTCAAACAACTCAAAGCCTAGAGTAATCTCCTGGATTTTAGGTCTTCCCATCACAAAGTAAATATTTTCAACGAAATACAAACATCAAACCCGGATGATGATGATGATTTTTAAGACTTAAAGCAGACCTACTTACATTATTAAAATGTCCTTTGTTCTGCTTCTGTGCTTCTTTTGGAAATTACTTCTACTAGTTGGGATTAAATTTAGCAAATCATGACGCTCCTGTAGCTCCTGATGCAAATGCCAGAACGTAGTTCATAACCATACGTATACCTTCTATTCCAACCAGAATATACCTATACTTACAGAAGTGACAAGACAGGTTACAACAAAATACTCATAGAAGAAAAGTAAAAACAGCAACAACAAAAAACTGTATCATCATCTTATTCTAACGCTTCCGTGTTTAGTATTCATATGGACATTATGAAGAGGACTCAACAGAACAAGGACGTGCTGCTACAGCTTGCATAAGTCTTAAGGAGCCTAGATTAGGTGGTGGTACTTTTGTTAGTTTGGGAGCAAGTCCTCTTTTATACTTCTTTATTATTTAAAAATGCGGAAGAACTTGTATAGAGTTTAAACCTGCCACCTGTAAATGAATGCAAGTGCACGGGTACTTTTTTTGTAATATTTTTGTTTTGTTGTTGTGTGTGTACGAGTAATACTACTTGTGCATGCTTATAACTTACAAAATTCAAGTTAAAAAAAGGAGCGCAAGTTGCGAGGCTTATACTTATGGATTTTTTTTTTATTTATTCGAATGAGTGTTTACCATAAAATATTTATGACTATGATCGTCGAGAGGAACTAAAAATACCTAAGTAAGGAAATTCAACATTCACATTTAGAGGATTACCTGCGTCTGTATTAGTTATAGGTGAATAGAATTTACAAGTTCACACGTTGATGACTACATATCAAGACGAAATAAGAAGTGAACATAAGTTTTTGATTTTCAAATGTCCACATTGAAGATGGAATGTCACGTCTGATGACATTAAATCCATTCTGAAAATGGGATTTAGATCAGGATGTCTAAGGTGCGTTTCCATTTGAAAGTACCTTATCGACAAAACTCTCAAGCGTGACTCTCGCAGAGTTGCTCGCAGTATTTTTATTATCTCAATTTACCGTCTCAATTCGCATGAGGATGAAATTTATAAAAATAACACTGATCTGGCCTCATTCCATATAATATCGGTCAAATAATCATCTTGTGAGTTGATGAGCATTTGCAACTTTTTTTTTACGGTGGAACGCTTTGAACTGTTACCTGCAAGAGGTTTGTGACGTGAAGGTAGAAATTTCCATAGCCAATTTCAAATTGCGAAAGAGAAAATAACGCGGCCCAGAAATTAGAGTATCAAAATCTCAATTGTTGTGCGAGCCGTGTGAATAGAAGCAAGAACTTACAATGGTCAAGCGCCAATTCAAAAAAATCGTGCATTAAATGTGGATTCTGAGTATGTACCCAAGAAAAGCAAAAAGTGTTTGTGCACATAAACACCTTAAGTGTAAATTTGTCACATTGCTTGTTTTTAATACGAAATCATCATCTTCTACTTTCATCTCACTTGACTCAGGTAAGCAGGCAAAAAATATAGTTGAAAAGTTTGCTTTTAATCAAGGAAAATCTTCAGGGCTTTCAAAGAAATTCAACAGCAAATTTCAAAGCTAAAGGACATTTGAAGACGTATTTGCGTATTTTAAATTTTCATTCCTTCTCGAAGGGAGCTTAAGTTTAATCTTATACGAGTAGACAATGACTTTGGCGACGCCTGCTTAGTTGATCTTTAAAAAAAATGAAGCTTGGAAATTAAATACCAGTAAAATTTTCGGTCAATTGAACGAGAATTAAAAAAGTTGTTTCAACTTGGAAGCAATTATCTTGACAGACAGCTGTCGAAGCTCCCAATAATATGCTTTTCGTCATTTGATATTTCAATGTTGGCCGCCGGTTTTATTGACAGTTATTAAAATATAAACAAATAGAAAATTAGTGGAAATAGTACACAAATCTGAAGCGGTGCTTACATTGTCATGCTCGTAGTTTGATCATTTGAACGGAAGAACCAACCGCTTGACAACCAATGTTGTATGGTTTTTACATGATTTTGAAGACTTGTTCCATTTACATCAAGCAATGTTGTCGAGCATTATGAGTTTCTTTTACATTTCTCGGATTTTTAAGTGATATTTTTGTTTCATAGTCATAAATTTGTTTTTTTTTTGTAAATTAAACATGTTTAAATACATATTTTTGAGAATGTAATTTTTCTTATATTCATTTTTGCTGAAATTGTATGCTGACATTTTTCAGAAAAATACCTATTTTATCTTTCGATTGACCGACTGGTGCAATTAAACAGCTTTAACTTAATTGAACATGTCAGTCTATTAAGCGGATTTTTGTTAATTGAACCACCCGGATAATTGACCGAAAAATCTGACAAAATGTGCAGTGCAATTAAGCGGGGAATTTTGTACTTTTTATAATATTGTTGGATATATATATACGATTAATTCAAAGTTTACTCTAACATAACTTTGTATTCACCCAGCCTCGCACCTACACCAAATCCTATAATGAGCCCAAGCAGGGGGGCAGTATGTCCCCCATAAATACTTCAATTCTTTTTCGCCGTAATGCTAGTGTAGTAGCTAGTGTAATCACTGTATTTATGTAAGGCAAAGCCAAGTATAAATAAGATCTCGAAAAACCAGTAACTTTTGAGGCAATGGTTAAGATATGCGCAAACAGTGAGGTATGTATCGGTGGGCATTCTGCCCCCCTGCAACCATTGATTGTTGGATACGACGTAAACGCTCACTACAGCTTATATAATCAAAAGGGCCCTCTCAAAGAAACAATACCTCTAAAAAAATCCTAAGAAAACAAACTTTACAAAAACGTTTTTAAGCAAGACTTTACATTTAACTGTTAAAACGACACGTTTTTTTCTTAGCAAACTTTTATTTAGCTTATCTTTTTTCCTTGATAAGTTCAACGGAAAGTATTTTGGAGCAACAAAAATTGATAAATTTAAGCCAAAATTGATAAGCTTTTCACTTTTCAAAACGCAAATTTTAATTCATACCAAGAAATTGTTTGGTGCAACACTTATATGATAATTAAGTACTTTTTACTTTTCAGAACTCAAATAAATAATTATCAAATATCTTGTTGGTACAACAAAAAATTATCAAAATTCAAGATAATTTGCTAAGTGATTAGTAGTAAGCCGTTGGTGCAATAGAGCCCTGGTTTCATGGAAATTTATTTACCACGTTTATGAGTTGCAGAACTACTCATACTGGAGATACGGACCACAAACCAGTGGAACTTCACATCAAACTGGGCCAACTCATCTTAACAACAGATGCAAAATTAAGAGTACATCAACTACAAGCGACGGGATATCGAATGATTCCATAAAAAAAATTGACAAAACAATACTGATGTTGCGATGCCAATAACTATCCACCACAGGCATTATTGGAACACAGCCAATGTTAACTATCAAATGCGTTGAAGAGTGAAACTCACAAATTAATAATTACAACAAAAAGCTACATTCCACCAAACCTTGGCCCGATGAATTCTAGGAAATTAATAAAATCATCGGCGAAACAACAGTTCAAAACAAAATTAGGACCAGGGAAGTCACTACAACTTAGGATAAAGCGGAAGTATTTGTTAAATTTTTTGAAAAAAATTTCATGCCAAAACCACCAAGCAAATCCTTCATTATTAGAAGAAGTCCAGTCAGCAATTGAGTAAATGCAGCAGACAGATGATAAAATTAGTGATTCTTAGCTGACTGAAAACCACCCCGAAGAAGTTGCTGAGCTAATCAATAGTAGATGACGTAAGAAGTTATCTGGACTAGATCGAATTTCCACAAGTCATGGTGCTGTGTTTCTCACGATCCTCTTAAATAATTGCGTCGAAACAATATCTACTTTCCGAAGAGATGGAAGACATCAAAAATAGAACTGATATCAAAGAAAGTCGATAAAGGTACTGTTTCCGGATATTTCTTCTTCACAACACCAGCAAAATCCTTAACTTGAAGGACTTATTTTTGCATCACCTACAACATAATTCATGAAATAGGGTTCGGATTTTGGGCAACACTATACTTTAGTATGGTACTATACTGGTAGTACGGACGAAGTTACTTCTTTATAAGCAACTGCTGATACCGATAATCACATACTGCTTCCCTGCCTGGTACCTGGTTTAAATTTCTTAAACCAGCATGAGAAAACTAGGATTATTTCAGAGGAAGATCTTGCTGATCTGTACGGGACTCCACTTTGACCAACGGTTGTGATGAAAACATTTCTTAAATATAAAATGATTACATAAAAAAAATTATATATAGAAATTAAAAAAAAAATATCTTTTCAGCCTTTGAACTCTGCACACTGTTCAATCGCAACTTAAAAAAAAACAACAAAAGAAACAAACAAAACTAAATTATCTGGTAATATTTTTTTTATTTAGTCCTAAATGTGAGTCTTATCAAATAAGTTATTGTTATTTATTCAGAAAGTATGGTATTAATAATTTTTAAGCCTATTTCAGAAAGCAACAATTACATTTTACTATATAAGTAAATACATTTATCATAATATTTTATTTAATATCTACTTCTTATGAAAATATAATTTGAAAATCATAAACTTAATCCACTAAAACATGAATCGCTTGTCCGCATAAAACGACTTCGTCCCTTGCTAGCTCAATTGGCTTGAATATAGATAAACCCCCCGTTGGCATCATTTTGATCTTAGTTTGTTAAATCTCATCTAAAACTTCCTTAACCAGCGCTTAGTGTATATATCTACCTTCCTATGTAAACATAACCACAAAAACCACTTAACGTCCATTTAGTCAAACAAACTAAGTAACTCTTGTAAAATCACCCCTTGGCTAACAGAATAAAAAAAAAATCAAAAAACAAAAACAAAAGATAATAAGTGTAATACAAACGCTCATTAACAAAAGCGGTTCCTATATACTTAACTCCCTGTGTTCTAGAGTCAGAGTCCCATTTACCGCACAACCAATTGTCATTATCCGAACTCATCAACAACAAATTAAATCCTGAAAGTCTAGTCGAAGGATTTCCACAACCCCTATAGCTATAGCGATACTATAAGGGTTGGTGACATCATCGCCGGTCGGGTTATAGAGCGTATAGCCTTGAACAATGAACAACGAAGAATACCACTTAATTGTACAATACCAACTTGTAATTACTAGTCATTTGTAGGTGAAGGCGAAAACGAAGCCCCTACTCACACATATTATATAATACAACTTATGCTTTTGGTCAGGAAAAAGTAATGCTAATGCTTGTTGACAAGGACCAGGTGCCCTATTGTCCTATAACACTAGATAACCTGGTTGAAAGTCGTCTTCGTCTTCGGCCAATAACACCACCCACACCATCAACCTTGCAAAAGCTATGTTGTGGAAATTTCTCAAATATTCAGTTATGCTTCGAAGAATTTGTGATTATGATTCAAATTCCCAAAAGCAACTACCTTCCTAATCGAGTCTTATTCAAGTTATAAAAAAAAGTCCTTTTGGCCGAGAAAGTAGTTGGTGGTAATTTGCATTCCATTCGGCTAGTACTTCGAGTTCTTTTTTGTGTTGCTCTCTCTCCCCCCAGTTTGTATAGGGGAGGGGGGGATTTCATTGAGTTCGAAAGGAATTGCGTTTAGCATTTCAAAAGGAGACAAACGGTCTTGAAAAGACCCAGTGATACCACCATCAACGGTTGGGCGGCCAAAGGGAAAGGGTTTCTTTTTTTTTATTGTTGTTAGGGTTAAAGCGAAAAGTTTTGCGTCTGGTTTTGTTGTGCGATTTTTTTCGCAAAATTAATTTTTAATTAAACAATTTTCCACCCCGTCACAAGTCTTGTTGTTCGTAAGTGGGTAAATGGAGAAACCATCCACGCCTAAAGATTAAAAGAGATTTTTCTTTTCCAAATTAACCCGTTTTCTTTTTTGTTACGTTTGGCAAAGGGATTCTGGGACTTTTGATGGGTGAATTTGAATTTTAAACTTGTTTGGTGTTTTATTTTTTTTTCTTCAACTTTTGGTCTGTTGTGTGTGAAAAAAAAAAATCAAAATTGTTCTGGTTAAGCCTTTAACGCTTTTGACATTTACTCACAACCCTCCTTTTTATGAGTCCTTTTTACTTCTTTTATTTTTGTACAAAAAAAAAAAGCTGGGTGTTGACTGTGCGTAAAGCTATATATAAGTCTTGGTGTTTTCAGATCTCTGTTATCCACTTAAGTGAGTGAATAATTTCCAAATGGGATTTTATGTCGAAATTTTAATTTAATTCGGATTAATTTATGTACTCGCTGGTGTTTAAGTTCTTTGGAAAGATGGAGGTTATTTAACTTGTTCCGGTTTTAAATGACCTTTTTTTTTGAGGAGATCATAAATCTGATGGCTGAGTTAATTTTTGTTTCTCATTTACATAGAAATTAGTTTTTTTTGTACCTAATGGTAACTAATGCCTTTTCTTTGAATTTATAAACTGCAGAAATTGTTACTATGAAAATGAAATGGAAAAGACATTTCCTGAATTAAGCTACTTAGTAATCTTTCCAGATACTTTATTTGTATAAAAACTTCGTTGTAAAAACTTCACTTAGGATTGAGCTTTTCTTTATTTCTGGTCATATAATTGTAGGTTTTTATAGAGAAATCAAAATTCCTAAATTTTAATTAAGTTTATTAACTGGAGTTTGTTAATTAAAAAATAAATTGAATCAAACATAGCTGGATAGTAGGAAAGGAGTTTCGAAGGTTCTTATTGTTTTTTATAAGCAATCAAACCAAGACGTCCTTGCATTGTATATTTTTTTTGGATTGGACTAAATTGCAAATTAAAAATAAATAATAAAATAAGTCCCAAAACCCAAAGTTAAAGGGCAGACAAGCTTTTCCCTTTTGCTGACAACATTTAAAACCTACTTTACAAAATCCAAGGGGACAGCTGTCGAAATCCAAGGGAATAGCTGTCATAAAGAGAGCTCGTAGAGTGCCACCTGTGTAAATATTAACAAACAATAAACAAATACTAGTACGTCCAGCCCTCGAAACTGGAGAGCTAATAACATTATTTGTTAATAAAAGCTGTCTTTAGCGTAGAAAAAAACTGATACCTCGTTTACATGGCGAATTGAATCCGAATTGAATCAGGACCTGTAGCTTTGCGAGCTGGATCGAATCGAAAATAGAATGTTTATACCTAGATCGAAGGATTGAAGAATCGAGATTTGATGCTTGTCGGTGTGCCTGCGTAATTGTGTATTTTGTTTCCCGACTGTTGTATGTTGTATTGGGCTTATTTTGGTTGTTTGTTATTTGTAGTTGAAATTCATATTTACCAACAACGTCGCACTCACACAATGAAAGCAATACTTTCACTTCAATTCCATTTGAATTCAATCTTTCTATCTGGAATTGTCATAAGCCTGGGTCGAAATTTCGATCCGGATTGAATCTTATCCTTCGATCCACTCATATAAACGTGGTATGAGCCACTTATTATTATTTTCTTTCCAGTCAGTGCTGGAAAATTGGTCGGTTGGCAGGTGGAAAAAATCGAAACGTCACATTTAGGTTACGACAAATAAAAACAAATAATTGCTTGGTCCCGCTCTCGCTCCTGCTCTCACTTATTACCCAATTTTATTTTATTGTTTTTAGTTTTTGTGGTGCATTTTGCACTTCTGTCCAAAAAAACCATTCCTACGATTGCAAACTATAGCTCGTTTCGCCCTGCTGTTGGAGTAGCTGCAATGCGAGCTTTGAACTGTTTCTTTCTTGCAACCGACAAAATATATTTTCAGCTTTGGATATTATAACAAATTCTAAAGCACACCAATGGTTTATGTTGAATGTGGGTTCTGTGCTATTGATTGTTCTCAATCTCAATCCTCGTGAAATGTGGTCCCCAGGATTCTTAAGTCTATCGACATTAAACTTAGGCATTTTTTTTTGTTTCCTTGGTATCTCTGAACTGCAACTGTGCCTCATCTTACTGTTAACAACCATCAGAAGTTGGTCCTGGGCCATTCCCATTCCACCCCTTTACGTTTGTAGGTACAACTGGCCCTAAAATTTAAATCATGTTAAGGTTTAAGGAAATACAAATTGAACTTAGATGTGGAAATAGTCTCATGTCTTCTCAGCAATTGTTTGTTGGCGAAGTATAATGATATTTCCTATAATCCCCTGGGCTTATTATATAAATTCTAACTGAGTTAATCAAGGCTCGGAAAGTGAAATACTAAAGCTGCAAATTGGATGGGTTTTAATTCAGTTTATCCCCCGGTTGATGTCTTAACATAATCGTAAAAAAAGAGAAGAAACAGAACATTGAACATAAGAAAGAAAACCATTGACATAAAAGTTCCTAGCCCTCTCCTTCCGAAAGGGAAATTGTTTGTTTTATTACCGCAAATCCTCAAAGCTAGCAAATCTTTCTTAATCATTAATAGCTAATGTTTTGGCAGTTTTGGTATCGAGGGGTTTTATCTTCATCTAGTGCCATATAAATTTTCCCACCTACAAGAAAGCAACAGTTTAAAGCTTTACATGTAACACAACGCATCCACTAAATCCCTTCCGTATATAGATATGTTAAACAAACACGACACACAGGACATTATCTACTTGAAGGCAACCTTTTACACACACACACACACATACACACAATAATGATAAAATTATAATTGACTATGATATTGCTAAGGCCCCTCTCTTTGTTCAAAACTCCCTATGGTCTGCTTCTAACAGACTTTAGCGTCTATATACGCACATCTATATTATATAGTAAAATAGGCACATGAAGTAGGTCCTTTAATACAAGTTGAAAGATTTCCCTGTGGAGTACAAGTTTGTTATTATTATAGGTATAATCCAATAAACATGTTTTGCGTCCTTAGCCTAGACGTTTATGTATTTGGTATCTCTCCTATAACCTAATACTAGCTAGGGATAGGGAGCTTGTCTTTGATGTTTAAGGATTGTTGCTGCGGATGTTGCATATATTGCTCTTGGCAGTGGTTTATGTAAGTTTCAATGCCTTTTCGTTTTGGTGAAAGGAAAGGAGTACGTATAGGATACCCATCCAATGATGATGGTTTTACAATGTATTTTAAAATGGTTTTATGGCTTAAGAGAAACTCGATAAGTTCATGCAGCCACAAAAATAGGCCTTTTACAGGGCCGGATTTTGTTTGATGGAACCTAAATAATATTTTGCTTGCAGAAATTGATTAAAAAACCGACTTGTATTTTTATTTTTGTACACGTTATTTTGTCCATAAACTGCATATTTCTCAGGTTGGTCGTAATCTTTAGAAAAACCTACGGGTGTTGGGAAACTAAAAAAATAATGTTATTGAAAATATCAACTGCAATGAACTTAATAGAAAATTCGTCCCTTTTCCATGCTCAGAAGAAATTGATGAAACTATTTGTCTATCTAGTTGAGAATAACTTGTTTTACTTCCCATGTTTATATTAGATTTTTGTTAGTTGACAAAACTGATGTATTGGAAAGTAGCATATTTGTAAAATCTGATTCACTTCGAATAAATGAAATTCATCCCGTTTACCTCAAAACTATACTTCCATACATTTAAAATACTTAGCTTATCTTTTAAGCACAATTTTGCTGTCGAATTTTGTTCGTCTGTTTAAAAACAAGCAAATATTTTACCAACATAAGGCAAGCAGCTGTGACAGTGCTTGTTTTTTTTGATAATTTTGGATTTTTCTCAGGCATTAAACACGATAAACCATAATGTCCTTTGTAATAAGCTATAAGAATTTATCCTTTTCTTCAATAATGTTGATTCAGTCATATCTTAATTTCAGATCAAATGTCACTTATGGTGAACTCCTCCGTATCTGAGAATTTCATGTCCCTCAGGGTTCAATACTCGCACTACTCTTGTTCTCCAAGTACGTTTGATCTGCCCGCTTGCTTGAACGATTCTCAGGACATGTACGGTGATAATGAGTATTAGATACAACACCAAAGTGAGAAAGTTATTAAAAAAAATTTGTTGATTTGTCCCGGTTCCAGACCTACCTCACCGACTTCCTCCGTCAAACTGAACTCCATCAGACAAGCCACCAAAAAAATCTATGAATAAGCTATAAAAAAAGTAGATTCCTTGTCCCACTACTAAATCCATTTCCAAAACCTTTTCTGTCAGACCATACCGCATCAGACCCATCATCAAATAAATTCTACGAAAAAGTTATTTAAAAGAAATTGTTCCCTTGTCCCAGTTTCAGACCCACCATACTATAATATTTTTTTCAAAAATACAAAAAAATTAGTTTTTCAAAGTACAAAATAGTAATGTCAGTCCTGTGAGAAAGTCTCTACAGGATACCGGTATATCGTGGTGCGAGGTTGGAGTTTTTGGAGAAACGGCTCTAACGATTTTGATAAGAAAAATCAGTGTATTATTGCAGTTATGGTGTGTGATAAAAAAATTACCGAAAACAGTTATTAACGGTACCTGCCGTATAGCGGTTTTCTTAAGTTTCGATTTTCTCATTAACGACTTAAACGATTTCAGTCAAAATGTTCATGCAATTTTTTTTTTAAATGTTTATAGTATTGCATACAAAATTTAGAAAAAAAAATTTGTATTTTTGAGAAAAAATATTAAATCTTTTTTTTTGAAAATGAATTGATGAATTTTTTTGAAACTAAGTTTAATAATTTTAATACGTACTCAAAATTGGCATACCAAAACTTTTTTTGAAAATGTTATTAAAATATTATATATAAAAAATTAATTTTTAAGAAAACCGCTCCAACGATTTAAATTTTTTTTTTGCCAATATTCATAAAAGCTTCCTTTGGACGGGAAAACGTTTCTAAGAAAATTGTTATTGATACCTCCTAAAGAACTATTTTTTTATTTCGATTTTCTTCAAATTGGTTCATGCTTCTGATTTCACTAGTTTTTTTAAGCAGAATTTTCAAAAAATATTTTTTGGATTTTTAAAAAAATGTTTAATTTTTTTTGAAAATCTAATATTTTGAAAACTATATGCCATTTTCTTTCTAGAGCATTTTAAGAAAAAATAATGGTACGCATACGCATACCTGCAAATGTTAAAAATTAATTGAGGACATTTTTTTTTTCCTACGATTTTTATTAAAATTTTCAAATTACATTTTTTTCAAAATCCGATATCTCAAAACGGGTTAGTAATTTTTTTGAAATATTTTTTATATGCATATACATAAATACTTACGGTTTGTCTCCAAAAGGTTTTCCTTAAAAATGTTTTAAGAATTTGTTATATAAAAAAGTAGTTTTAAAAATAAACACTCCAACGATTTAGGAGTTTTCTTTTCATTAAATCAAATTCAATCAAGAATTAAGATGGCAATCTTTTTTTTCATCTTAAACTCTTAAAGAAAATTATTGTTTAGCTACTTTAAATATCGTATTTCATGCTTTTTAACATTTTTCTCTCATTGTTTCAATATTTTCAAACATAATTTTCTTACACACTCAGCGTCCTGAACATAAGAGCAAGTACGAACGACCCAGTCGTGCATTTTATTTACTTGCAAAACAGGGCAAGCTTAGGATTCATGCAAAAAAAAAGAGATTACAATCAAACATGATGTTACGATGATAAAGAACACGAAATAAGTCGGTAAGCCACTGAAGCGATTTTCTTCAAATTTTGAAATTAAGGTTTTTTTGTGAAACCTTAACGGTTTTTTAACATTTGTTTGGAAGGGACCATTATTTTTTTCATAGAAGTACAATTTTTTCTTAAATTACTTTAAATAGTTTTATAAAAATCAACAAAAAGCAATCAAATAGTTTTCAAAATATTTTATTTTCAAAAAAAATATTTTTTCAATTTAGTATCAAAAACTATTTACATTGCTCAGAAGATTTAGTATAGAAAAATTATTGAAACTAACATCAACGTTTTGAAGGAAATCGAGACTTAAAAAATAGTTCTTTTGGGGGTATCATTAATTACCATTTTTAAAAAATGGTTTCCCGTCCAAAGATAGGCTTTATTGAAAGCAGGTCATTATTTTTTTTAGGAAAGTTGTGGGGCAGTTCTTGAGATACATATAAGATTTTGTAAAATGACTACAAAAATATATAACCGGTACCATTATTTTTAATTATAAAATTAAAAAAAAAAAATGTGTGGGCAGAATAACCAAAAACCACTGTGTACCAAGTTTTAAGAAAATCGATCCAGGCAAACAGACCGACAGACAGAATTGTGAGACCCACTTTTTTCGTCTTCCCCTTCATCGTAATGACAAGTCTGATCAAAATTTTTTTTTACGAATGCAAACCTAGCCATATAGCTCCTATTTATCATAATTAAAAAAGATGGAGAGGCTTAGGACAGAAACACAGAAGAAACGGATGGAAGAAAATTGACTTTGAAATTGTTTCTAACTACGCACGCCACTGTATTGTGAATTTTTAAAAATATTTTTTTTTAAATTCGATATTTAAAAATTGGTTTGACATTTCTTTTTAAAAATTGAATTTGTATGATTTTCATTAAAACTTGAAATATTGAATATTTTCTCTTAAAAAACAGATGCATTTTCTATTCTTTCTTGTGTTAATTAAAATTTGTTCCTCAAAATCGAATTTCATGCTTTTGAACATTTTTCTCGCGTTCTTGTCCATGTCTTTGTATTTCAAACTATTCTTATGTTCAAAAAACCTAGAACGTGCGATCTAGTCATGCATTTTATTTTTTAGGGCTCTTTTTACTGGTTCCTAATTTCGAGGAATTTTGCTTCCAAACCAATGCCAGAAAACTATTGAATAATTAGAAAACCATTTCCTTAACTCAAAGCTCCTGATTTAGTCAAGTCATATTGTGCTTTTATCATAAAAATTGTGGGATAGTTTTGGGTTTTCCTTGCTGTATGTTTTCGGTGGTCCTGAATCCGAATCTGAGGTTTGTGGTGTAACATGCAAAAAACATTTATTTTTTAGTTTTTCACTTATGGTTCGAAAATATAAAACATCAAAATACTTAAAAGTATCCACAATTTTTCATAAATCTCCATTAAGGGTTTTTTTTCTGTGACAACCCATTTGGACCTACATAAGTGCTACCTAAAAGTTAAAAATGTACGAATTTTTAATGTGTCCGAAAATTAATTACGAGTACTTTGAGTGACAAAATTTGAATGTTTGACTTAACAAGCACCAAGATATATCTTCCCAATGGTTTTTAATATGGTGAACTCAAATCTGGTCTCAGAACTGCTGTAACACGTCTCGTTTTTGAGATATTCGAATCCAATATTTTGGAAAAAATGTGTTTTCAATGCAAATTTGGCGTTATATTATTTCTCGATGATTTTTTCGCTCATTCAGGAGTATGAACATTTTTCTAAGCAATTGTTTTTGAATCATTCAAATTCATCTTTGAGAAATCAATAATTAGTTTTAAGCCTATGGCTTAAACCACCTTATTTAAAAATATGCCAAATCAATCAATTTTAAATCAGGATTTCAATTTTAAATGGTGAGGTGATGCAGAAGTTTTCAAAAAAATTGAAAACATCTGCCTCACTTTGCCATTCCTTTCTTTTCAAGACATAAAAAGAATAAAAAAATAAGACACATCAAAATGAGTCACCCCATTTGAAGCTGGTATGAACACCTCTTGAAAGAGAAAAACCTTAAAGAGATGTCAAAAAGCTCAAGTTGAAGGATTCAAAAGCGAACAATTTAAATCAAAAGAAGTGGTCGCCAACCCATCAAAAAATACTCGAAACTCAGAGTTTTAAAAACAACGAAGCACTTGGGCATGTTGGGGCACGAATAGACATGAAGCAAATTAAATCAAAGAGGAGGCCAGCTCCTCGTATTTAGATATCTACTGTCTACTCTGTGACTTGAAGAATGCTGGGTCTTACATCAGTTCATCAAATATGTCAGCTAGTTTTTGGATCAAGGTCTGGTCTTTAAATCAAGTCAGGAATTCATCAATCTGCCAAGCCATGAGTATTTCAACCGATTTAATCAAACTAAATTTGCTCTTTTAGTCCACCTTATTTGAAGTTAGACTAGTTGTAAGATCCCGATATCATAGTCACGGTTTTGGACAAAGAATCTACTTTAGGGGTTTCTGTACTCTACTTTTCGGAAGAGTTTTTTTTGCCATTATGGCATCTGTGGTCCAATAGTAATTAAAATAATTTTACTAGGCTTTTCCCCATAAATGGGGACTGATTATAAGGACAAAAATTATTGCTGGTAAAGGTGCAGTTCGCATGTAGATGCGAGAATAAAACGCCCAAATGTGTAAGGCCACCAGATAGCCCTAGTGCAGCTTATATACAAACTATAGGAATATTATTGTACTGAACCTTGAGTCTCTACTTCCTCACCCTTTAAGGCATATCCTATAGTCTTAATGAGATTCGAGAGCTGGGATTTGTTGTGGCTGCTTCATAAATTTCGCACATGTTGTTTGTGCTTCTGTTGCTGTTGCTCCTCTCGACTGGCTACATAATGGGAGTCATTTCAGTGGTATTACCAACAGCTGGCTACAACAACAACTATCTGGTGTGTGTTTGTATCAAGAGCCTATAGTCTATTACGCACCCAGCAGCATAGCACCGCCATTGTACCATCGATGATAGTTAGGCAAGTGGGGGTAAGGGTGGCACTCATGTAGTCCCTCCCTTAAATTAAATTCAAAATTGTACACAAAAGGGGACGCTGATGATAGCCTGGAATCATTCACCAGAATATTATATTCTCAACAACAGCGTTTATCGCTGTGGTGGAAATGCATGTAACATACTCGTACTTGAGAAACCGATGGCCATACACCCCCTCTCCCAACAATTAATTTGTAAAATATTTGTGTTTTTTTTGAGTGCATTGAACGCATGCACCCTGATGGCAGACAAACGCACAAGCACCAGGATACCATTTGTCTTGGCTAACTGACATATGTTCTGTGGAACACAATGAGGCTCAAATTTTAAACCCAGATAGAGGTTAGGCTTTAAAGTGGTTATTATCCTTAATCGCACCTATAGGTCCTGTGACACAAATTCAGTTTTTTACGAGATACCTTTGTATTTATACCTAAAAGTGTTTCTCTTTCGTGTTCCTACATGAAACAAATTTGGATAGCGTTTGGTTTTTATTACTATTTGTTCATGTTATTTCAACTAGAGATGTGTGTTTTTGGGATAACATGGATCCGGGTGGTATGAAGAGAGGATAGATGTTGTCAGAGGCATGTGTAGGGGATGTTCTGTTCATCGGATGTGGGAATGTGTCCTTCTGCTGTTTTTAGTAGACTCAAATTTAATATGGCATGATGTTGTTTGCAAAATGAATTGCTAGCAAGCCAAATGGCTTTAATGTTGTTGTTTTTTTTTTTTTTAGTGACATTTTGTGCATTAACACACAATGTTATGATATTTAGAGAGAGGGAGAGAGGGATTATGTATGTTTTACAGTTTTTATGATGTTGTTGAAGTAGAATGTTTCGGATGCTAGGTACATGGATTTACGTATGGTTGCAATGTTCAATTAAAAATGGGATTCAATTACACATTTTGTTTGTGCATTTTGTTAGATTATATATTAAAATTTGTTTTCTTTAGTTAGAACTCATCTAAAAATGTATTTGAATTATATTCCAGTGCAAAAAAACAACATAAACTGTTAAAACAAAAATATTAGTTCTAAATCCTTATCTGAGGTTTGTGACTGAAATTTCGTGATGCAACATAGAACAAAAATTCACTTTTCCCTTGAAAACTATGAAAATTCATAGATACAATATAATTAAAATTGACAGTTTACACAGTTCCCAACAAATCTGCGTTTAAGGTTTTCTCTTGAAAAACCCATTTTCATTCAAATACGAGTTGAAAATTGACTTGTTTTTATTATTTCTTCTCCGAAAATTTACTCGAAAAAAAAAACAAATTAATAACACTGTGTGACAAAGAATTTTTGTTTAAAACAAGATATACTTTTTTGATGGTCTTTGATGTGTTGAATCAGAATTTGGCACAGAAGAGCTTTAGCACTTCACGCTTTTGAGATATTCTAATCTAAAATTTTGGATAAAAGACTTTTTTTTTGGCAAATTTTGGGTTATTATCATTCGAGGTGATACATATACTCGAAAAAGTTTTTCTGGCTTTCATTAGCCTTAATTAAGTTGTTAGCGTAGTTCGTAGGCTAAAATTGGATTAGCACTTGAGCCTCAACGGTCATTTTTGCTCATCTTCTGCATTTTTTCCTCATTATATTAAAAATTTCAGTGCATTTCCAAAAACATAAAGCAGGACAAAAATCAGATGTAACTCCACAATTTGCATGGTTAACACAATATGACTATAATATGGTAAGAATAAGTAAGTAGTATAAACATAAAATATCTAGATCTTAAAATAACAAAATTATGCCAATTCTATGTTTTTTTCTTCAGCAAGATAATTGATGATCTGATGATTGACATCTATTAAACTATTGTCACGCACGCTGTACGGTCTAGAGGGGGCAACTACCCCCTTTGCCCGCTCAAGTTACGCCACTGGTCCAATGTGTACCAAATTTCATTAATTTGTATTCAAAATTGGACTGGAAAATGATTTTTGTCGCCATAGTTCCATAAACGGACAGTTAGAATTCCAAAACCAACTTTTAAAATTTTGTTTTTATGTGCACATAAATAAATACTTAAATATTTACATACCAACATTTTTCCTTACAAATGTTTTAAGAATTTGAAAATATGTAAAAAAATATTTTTGAAAAAAAGCAACTCCAACGTTTTTAGTTTTTCTCTCATAATTTCCATGTTTTAATACCTACACAAATTTCTTAAGCCCTCAGTGTCTAGAGCAAGTACGTGCGACTCAGTTGCGCATTTTATTTTATTTCACTTTCAGAGAAAGATCGCCATGTGGGGCAGAAGTTTTAAATTTTGTTTTGAAAATTATGGGCCTCACCTGACCATCTCTTTTTTACCAAGAAATAGGAGTGATATAAAAACAGATACATAAGTGTGTACTAACGTCAAAAAGATTCACATCATGTGAAGTTTGGGTGTATTCATAAACTTCAGCCTAACTAGGAACTGCGTTATCTGCATTCATAAAGTCAGATTTTCGATCGAACTAACCTAGTCGAACTGCAGTACGTACCGTTCATAAACGTCAGACTGTCGTCAGCGTCGGGCAGATTGTGCAGCTGAATTTGTTTGGCTGCAGAAAGAGCGGGAATTATAAAAATAATTTTTAAGACAACAAGAAGGACAAAGCGGCACTGACTCGTAAAGAATGTAAGTAATTGCAAATATTTTATATTTTTTTTATATTTTATTTTATAATTTTCTTTTCTTTTTGGGTAAGCAAATCAGAAATAAAATTCAACAAAATTTGTTTGGCAGCCATTTTTCTCTGACGTTTATGAACTCTGTTTACATACAAATCGGACTAAGTCAGACCTTTTTGTTTACTGCAGACATTCTGCATTGGGAGTGCGTTCACAAATGCATCAGAAAAGAAATGCGATTGTACTAGCGCAGATTTTCTGCGTTTAAGAATACACCCTTTGTCTGAACACCGTCCGCCTAAGACAAAAGAAATGTTAAAAGACGAGTTCAATTTTTGTTTATCAAAAAACTTCTTTTATTACAACACAATTGGAATAAATCAATTTGAAGAATCAAAAGAGCAACATAAGATGGCCAGAAGAGGGCGGGAGTAGATATAATATGCCAATTTTGTGTATGTGCTTAAAATTCTGGAAGAACAGTAAAATGTAACGCGCAGTCTGTTTGTGATGTCAAACAGTTTTGACTGGTAGCTATTTTATTAAGCAATAGACATTTTAAGTGAAGCTTAACCGTTGACAGTTGACAGATCCGATTTAATCACCTGTCCTAAATATAGTTTTTGGCATTCAAACAGAAAAAACGCATTACCAACAAAGTCAATTACTCCGGGCAATAATAATTCAATCAATGACCTGGCACAAATTGCAAAACAACGTCCAGAATATGAATTACCGTTAGCGCGCATATACAATAATAAATGTTTCCGTCAAGCCGTATCATTCCCGGCTATTCTACACATCATTATGCTGGAAAGGAAATAAAAGCACAGTGCCAAATAGCAATTTCTATTCATCATTTCCCACAAAAAAAAAAAAAAAAAAAAAAACAACCAAAAAACAGGGGATGGTGGATGTGCAAAAATTTCAAAAGCCCATTAAAACCTATGGAATTTCTGTTTCTAACTTTAAGCATTGCCTTCATTAAAGGATGTGTGTGTTGCCAAAGTCACATTCTTTTAGTGTGCTCATATTGTATATGAGTTGAAGAAGCCATTAATCTTTTTGACAAATGTCAGAAACCATGACTCCACCAGAGCCTTCCCTATTAACTCCACACAAAAAAATATGAAAAAAAACGAGAAAAAAAGAAGATGTTTGTATAAAAAGCAAGACAGCCAAGTCTTTTTGGCTTATATGGTGTTGTTGCTCTTGTTGTTGTTGTTTTTCTTGTATGATATCCTTGATTTGAGAACAAGAATACAAAGAGTTTATTACTGATACACCATACACAAAGGAACGTGATTGTTTATTCAACTAAGTCGGCGAAAATGGATTCCTATCCAGAGGGGAACCGGAAGCATTTTACATGGCACACGATGGTCCTCTAACACAACCACATCGACATCAACATCAACTAGGGAAACGGAAACCCAAAAAGCAAAAGAAAAAAAAAATACATATTATGATAAAAGATTCAATGTCACATGATCGTTTGCAAGGAATTATGACGTTGAAAATGTGAAATAATATTTTGGAGAATTGTCTTGTTTTCTTTTGCGAAAGGAAATTGAGTGCAGCTGTAGGCTTTGGTTTCGGTGCTGGTAGTAGTATATCTCATCATTATTATCGCACTTCTTTTTGTGGTTCTTTTATCCTAGGTTTCGTATTCTTTTTTTTTCTTTTTTTTTAGAATAGGAGTAATTTAAGGCAACTGGTTTCTGTACGGTATGTGGTTGAATAATATACAGTACTGTGTCAAAAGTTCTTACTAGCGATACAATTTTTTTCACTTGCTTCTCTATAGCAAATAGATGGATTTTTAATTGAATGTTCGACCAGAAAAGGAGGAAAACAAGAAATTCCACTCTCAGGTGGCATTATCAGCAAATTTGATTTGCATATATGGAAAGAAGGAACTATTTTAAGGAATGATAAATACTATAAACAATCACCTAGTTTTAAGCCTCATGCACATGGAATTTTCAACAGATGGCGTTATACTCTCACACACAAGTTTGACAGCTGAGAAGTATATTCGATTCTTAATTTACCTATTGACGATTGATATGAAAAGGTTATGTCTCGATATAAAACGGCCAATGTACATAAAGTATATGACCCAACTTCGTTCGAGAACCTGAAAGAATTTGTTTGCAAAAACATCATAATTGAGACCCAGCACTCACCAATGCTAAAGTTTCCGCGCCAGCGACTTGAGTTTGTACATTGTTCGCCATCATCATTTCAATAGGTTTTCCCCCAATTAATTTGTGGGACTTAATATATACAAGGTGGTGCAAAATTAATCACTCTAGCGGAAGATGTTGTAATTTTTGAAAATGGCGTCGTAGATCAATCATATTTGACATTTGTAAACTACACAGTTGCAGTATACAAACACATAGGCAATGGATTGTTATATTCCGCAAGAGCACAAGCCACAATGGATATTGTGAAAGAGGCGTTTCCTGATTGCGTTATCTCCCATTTTGTCGATTTGGCATGTTTATGAAGATCAACCGATTTAACCATCTCTGACTTCTTTCTCTGGGACTACTTGAAGTCACGGGTTGATGCCAACAAGCCTCATACAATTTTAGCCTTGAAGGAAAATATTCGACAGGAATGCGAACCGTTATCACCGGAAATCGGAATGCGATTAAACGGATATTGACGGATATCATCTTTTCAAGATGGCTGACGTTTTTGTGCCTTCCTTCAAATTTATAAACGATAAGATCCCCAAAAATGCTCTGATATTGATTGAATACACTGTGGACTGTGGATGCTCATGTGTTGAAGTCTGAAGAGTAAATTAGAAATGTCAGCCCCAATCGCTTGATATACGATGAATTTTATATAGAGCCACCAAAATTACGATTGAGACTTTTTGACAAAAATCGTTCGCACAAATGTCATACTGCTGAATACTTAGCAAAATATGGTGTACGGCACATTGATGGAGGCGATTGTTTCTCTCTTTCTTTATAGAGAGTGACATTTTTCAATTTTGGGATGAAATTCGCCGGGTCGGCTAGTGTCCTAATAAAAATGTAGTGTTGTAGGTACATAAATGACTATAAGGTTTTTTTTTATCACATCACTGTTTGTATCTTCTGCTGAGAGAAGGGTAGAATTTAACCCAAATAAGGCAATCATCATATTTTGGTACGTGCTGGGATGTGAATTAATAATGCCATAAAGCATTGCATACAAGAAGGAGTATTCAAACATGATGGACTTAAGGCTATGAATATAATGTCCTTTTGGGAAAACAAGGTAATTTGTAAGCATTTTGGTAGTAAGTAAATTTTTTGCAAAATATTCAATAAATTTTGTAAAAGAAAAGACCATGTAAGGAAATTATAGTGTGATCTATTTTTTTCTACTAAACATTTTTTTAGATACTACAAATTTAAGAAGACATTATTTTTTTCTTGGTGACAAAAAATTTTTATTTTATGAGGTCTGCCATTTTTAATGCTTGAAGTAAATTTAAGTTTTTTTCAGAAGAGGCCACTTTTTAAGAAAATATAAATTTAAAAGTAATTAATTGTGATTTTCAGTTCGTTGGGAATTTTTTTATTCACATTATATTTAGTTCTTATATCGATAAAGTCTCGATACGATAAAATATTTTAACACAAGAAACAATGAATATATTCACATAATCGATACCTGAAACGATTTCGTTCTTCTCATTGTTTCTAATGTAAAAATATTTAATCGTAGTGAGAGTGTATCGGTATCGGCACAATAGTGTAGATTTAGCCTAAATAATAACTATTGGCAGCAGTTCAACACATCAAAAGTCTTCGGGAAAGTAGATATTCGGCTAGGCAACAAAAACTGAAAATGGTTACAAATTTTCTGTGGTGTGTAACAATACCCTTCGATTTGGATCAATAAACAATTTTTTTTCCCGTGCATCAGGCTCTATAAGGACTGAAAAATGCGTGCTCATAGGACTGTGAGATTCTTACTACACTAAAACCACGAACCACTTCCCGAGTGCAAATAAGTTTAAACTAATCTAGCAATTTATTTTTAACGAAGTTAAGTAACGTGTTGCAGGTTACTTTCCAGTGAAAGTTCCTGCTTAATCCGCGATTTTTAAGTGGTTTTCTGTCCACCGCACCAAGTCGGAAGGTTTTATTCTTCGCAGACGGCGTACTAAATTCGACTCGTCAAGAATGTCAATAATCGTTGAATTAGCGTGTTCTAATAGTCGATTTCTATGTTTTCGCGCGAAACTTTTTATTTCCTCCCGAACCGTAGGAATTCCGAGATCCCTGTGAAGATCTTCGTTTCTTATATACCACGGAGCATTTACAAATGACCTAAGCAATTTATTTTCAAACGTTTGTAAGTTATTTAAGTTTGTATCGCAGGTACAACCCCAGAGTTGTATACCATAAGTCCAAACAGGTTTGAGTACCTCTCTGTATAAAATCAATTTATTTTCAATATTTGCGAGTAGCCAGTTCATATCAGTTAATTTCCACTTCTTTTTTACGTGAGGCTTCCATTATAAATTCGCGTCTTGACTCATTTCCAGATACTTTGCCTCATTTGGAAAAGAAACACGAGCGGTATTCTTCTATTACACGTAAAGTCCACGTGGACTGACTTTTGTTCATTGAGCGCTATTCGCCAAATTTTTTCCACTCACTAACATTGTTAAGAGCGTTTTGTCTACTTCTAGTATTGCAGTACCATCAGCAGACGTGACTACGATAGTGTCTTCTGTTTAAGGTATATCGCGTGTAAATAAATGGTACAGAACTGGACCTAACACACTTCCTTGTGGTACCCCAGCCACTATATTCTTTGAAATCAGAATAGTCATTTCCGTGTCTTACACGAAAAAGTCTTTCATTTAGATATCCGTTTAGAATGTTATAAAGTCCTTCAAGCAGAACTTGTCTTAATTTGAATTCGAGGCCTTCGTGCCACACCTTGTCAAACACCTGCGACACGCCCAAAAAGACAGTCGAACAGATTTTCTTTTCTTCTAGAGCTCTCTCAATTACGTCAGTAATTCTATGCACTTGATCAATTGTCGAATACTTGCTACTTAATCCGAACTGATGTTCAGGTGTTAATTGTTTCTCTTCTATTATCGGCAAAGGACGCAAAAAAAACATAGAAAACATTGAACGACAAATTCGAAATTGTCACTACTAATTTACGACTAATCAACGGCAAATTATCCACCTAGCCATTTTTCGATTTGTCAATGTTGCTTTGCCAACTTGACACTCATAGAAAACAAATAATCCATAAAGATATAGAAAACATCGCATGCTAAATTGATTTTTTCACAACTAAAGAACGATTAATTAACGGCAAATTATTAAGTACTAAAATATTAAATTTTAGAAAACTTTACCCTTTTCAAAAAAAAAACATAGAATGATAAATTCAAAATTATCACAATTAATTAACGACTAATTAACAACAAACTATACACCTACCCATTTTCAATCCGTGAGATTTTCCTTGCTAACTTGATATCAAGTTAGCAAAGCACCCAAAAAAACATAGAAAACATTGCACTATCAAATTAAACTTGTCACAACTAATAAACGACTAATTAAAGGTAAATTACTGTGCTTTGCTAACTTGTTATCAAGTTAGCAAAGCACAAAAAAAAACATTGAACGACAAATGCTAAATTGTCACAACTAATAAACGACTAATTAACGGCAAATTATCCACCTACTCATATTTCGATTTGTCAAAGTTGCTTTGCTAACTTGACAGTCATGAATTTCTGCCGTGATAAAGTCATGTCCTGGAGCTCTATTTGACTTAAGCTCCCTTATTACTCTTTTTAGTTTGGCAAGTGTAGCATTTTTTGATATAAAGCTTTCATTTTAGGTAAAATTCACATTGATATTTTTGTTGAATTTTTGTCCATCGAATGACTTAAATGTTTCCTCTAAGTAATCGGTGAATAACATCTCTTTTTCTTTTCCACTTTGAGCCCAACTATTTTGGGTCTTTTAAATCAAGGGCAATGGAAGTTTTGTTCTTTTCGTTATTTTTAGAGCTTTCCAAAGTGAGTAGTTGGATTCTTACCCTGCTGTCAAGCGGGTTAAGAAACTTTAAGGTTTTTGAAATCTGATATTGCCATTTTAAGTATATTACTCAAACGATTTAATTTTTAATTATTCAAATTTTTGTGCATTTTAAAGAAAATGCTATTAATGACCTTAAATTTTCCAAAAAAACTTTATTTTTGGACAAAACGCGTGCGTAACTAGCGCTATTTTTGCTTTTGTTATTACACATTTGTATCTGACTCCTTAATAAATAAGGATTTTCCGGAAATTCAAACGTATTTAGAGTGATTTTATTTGAAATATTTAATATGGTACTTATTTTAACGAAGGAAAGGAAACACTGGGTCTAAGCAATTATTATCAACTAAACTAGACTTACTTCTTGTTTTTGAGAATCTAACTGTTATGCTCACTGGATATCCGTAGATTTCTATACTGATAACTCCATCTTCTTTGATAAAGTTCCCAGCAATACGACCGTGAAAAATGTAAATTTAAAATGGTGTATACCAGCAGCGAAGAGTATCAACTCTTCATAGGTTAGTTTAGGAAAGTCTCTAGGTCTGAGACGAGGAGGTTTATTTTATAATCTAATAAGGGTTTTTCAAAAGGGACGCTACAAACATAGAGCGACAAGGACAACAAACCACGCCATATTTCTTGTCACTCTTTTGACATTTCTCTTCAGTAAGCTTTGCCATTTCATGATGGAAAGATATACGAGCCAACAACGAGTCAAAATTATTAAAATTTACTACCGAAATTCGGAGTCAGTGGCCTTAACGTTAAGAGTGCTACGTCCAATTTATGGTCGTCATAATCGTTCTAGCAGATGAATAATTGAGCGTCTAGTGGAAAAATTTGAATCCACAGGCAAAGTACAAAGTTTTCCCGTGCCAGTGAGACAAAGAAGTGCCCGTAGTGTCGAGAATATTACTGCAGCTGAGGCTTCAGTTGCAGAAAGCCCAAATGTGTCTCTCACACGTCGTTCTCAAGCGTTGGACATCTCTGTGACGTCGTTGTGGCAAATTTTGTGGTTCCAACAGGACGGCGCCACAAGCCACACAGCAAATGTCACAGCCAATTTATTGGAAACCAAGTTTGGACAACGTGTTATCTCACGAAATGGTCCAGTCGCTTGGCCGCCTCGGTCGTGCGATTTGACGCTGTTAGACTATTTCCTGTGGAGCTACGTCAAGCCTATGCTCTATGCCAACAAGCCAGCGATGATTTATGAACTTCGTAGTACGAATATCGAACATGAAATTGCAGCAGTATCGGCCGATTTATGCATGAAAACCGTCAAAAATTGGATTCAGCGTTAAAAGGTAAAATAAAATTGCGTAGGTTGCTAAAATTGAAATTGTCAGTAATTTAAAATGGCGCTTCGAGAGCGATCTAAATAAAATTTGAGCATATCAAAAAATATTGACATTTGACAAGTAAAGAGATCACCATTTTGACCAATAATTGTGATACATGTTCAGAACTGAAAACATATTAAAACTCCAATGATATTTCCTTTAATATGAGGACTGTGAGTATTATTGCCTTATGACCAATCGGATCCGATACTTGGTTGACTCAAATGTCAGTAACTAGCATTCCTTCCATGCGATGCATTTGCTTCCATCCGATGCATATTGTAATCAATATTATACTTTAAAGGCTATGTCCCAAGAAAGTTTTGCTTTTTGAATGCAATGCAGAACTTTTGACTTCAATACTTCATTTGCAATCGGGTATTTACTTTTACAATTTTTTTTATACATATATTCTCTAAAATCGAGAACAAACTCCCAATTGTTTTTTTTTTCTGATTAAGATTTGAAAATAGTCTGTCAAATTTGGATGAAATTCTCTGCAGATTGCTGAACCAGGGTGAAAGGTTAAGGTGACAGCTTTTGGCAAGAATTTTTTTATTTGTATCCGATATTTGACTAATATCAATCAAAGAAATTTCCGGGACAGAATTTGAAGGAAAATCTTTGCCTTACTTAAGCAGACAATAAAGTTCTGAAGCAACCGTATTCCAACTTTTTGTTCATCGTGTTCAAATGTTAAACTAACAACTTACTGGACAAACTTTTACCATAAAAACGCATATTGCACTGTGTTGAGCTGCTATCTCGTAGTTTTTTTAAAGACCTTGAACATGTTTTCTGACATTGGCACTTGTTGAATTACCACAATATGTCGTGATATTTAGATTTTGAATTTTATATTTATTCTTTTTTTTTTAATTTTTAATTCAATAAAGTATTTTTAGAAAAACCACAAGCAAACTTAGAAAAAAAAGCAACAAACAAAAAAGCAAAAGCGTGATAAACTGCACGTTAATGTACATAATGACGAAGTTTCCCTCACACAGTAAGCAAAAGTTCAAAGTTTATTTTCAGCTCATTTTTCAGCAGTGTCTTGGCAGTTCTATTTATACTATATACTCTTGTATTACCACTTTACCACTCCTGCCACATCAATGCCACTGTAGCCGCAAACTTCTTTGTTGAATAATAGCTGCAACTAAGGGTAAACTTAGACTTAAAATATTTCTTGTTCTTGTGCTTCTTTGCTGGTGCACGAAGTACTTGATGGTTAATTAGTCTTTTCCTCTTCAACTTTTTGTACTTTTGGGTACTTGATGCTTCTCCGCATTTTTCTTTGCGGAAATCCCTTGGAAGCAGCGTATGCCCCAGTTGTATAATAATGAGGATTATTTTTCGTTCCTATGCACAAGGAAGTATATAGACAGTTCCTGTTCGGCACCGGCACCAGCACCGGCACCAGCATCACCTATACTGCACACCACAGTCAGTATATATAGAGTATATTGGATGCATTTTCCTGAAGAAGTATCGTTGGTACCTTATCTTCTCACTCATTATGAAAATTAATAATCCTTCCATCACACGCACAAGAGTGTTCAACATCCTGATGGCACAAAACGACCGACGACGAACGAACACCTTGAGTTTCTTCATCAACTCACATAGCCACAGAGGCAAGTTTAAGGCACCTTAACATCGCTTATTCATTCAGCCTAACATCATTATGGACTGAAAATTAAGTTAGATTTCCCGAGTCAAAAGAAATTCAATTCATAATCCTTTGAAGAAGTGGTCTTATGGGCGTTAAAAACAGAACAAGGATCTCACTTGGTATGTAGCTTTATTCAGAGAGAGATGATGATGAGGGACAGACTGAGAAGCTGAATAGTAGTGTGTGTAACCTCCTTCCTGACATGAAGAACCTGTTATAAGGGCTTCACGCGTGATGAATAACAACATAGATGGATGAAGCAAAAGATGACTTAGAATGAGGCGACACATTTCGACAAGGATATACACGACAGGAAATATATCATTTTGCTGAAGATAGGTAGGTACATGAGGTTATATGAAAACTAGGAACTGAACGTAGAAGGTGACACATCCCTTCCAAAAAAGAAAAAAAGAAAAACCAAACCTTTTGGATAGTTTTGTCTGTCTGAGTTGAAGTGCCTCTGGTATCTCAATTCCTTAAAGCTAGTTTAATATATTTCCATGATGCGTAAGTACTCTCTATTATCCTTTCTCTACCGGGTTGTGTGATGGTGTCTCGAGAGGCTTGTGCTGATGGTACAACAAGCATTTAATGGAGTACCTGTCTGGGAAAGTCTTCCGTTTCAAGGAAGGATGTGTGTGGTCTGACTTTGGAGTTGAGAACTAGGACAAATGTCTTTGTTTTTATACAGGCTATCGCACTTTTGTGTCGCATGGGGTCGAAATCGTATAAAATGTGATAAAATGGTATTGAAGTGTTGTTTAATTAAGGGCTATTTTTTAAGAGAGGAAGATTTATATCTTCGATTGGGCGCCATTTTGGTAGAAAATAAATTTTTAACGTTGATACTTTTGCTAGTTGGGAGGCTCAGACTCGAAACAAACGAAACAGAAAATAAAATACTGGATATTGAAAATGAGTGCAAGAATGTTTCTAAAAAGCCCACATTTATTAGAATGGATATTCTTATCACAGGGAGCATTTATATTCGAATACAATAATATGGGCTTTGCCACCGAGAAATACGTCAATTTGTTCTTGTGAGCTTTACGTGGCGTTTCCACCGCATGAAGAGATTGAAAAGAAGATTAACTCTTCTGACAGCACACTTAAAAAGCAAATGGGGTTTTATTTTGTCTGGAAGTGGAAGTGAGATAGTTTTTTTTATTTGTGTAAAACAATGAAAAAATTAATGCAGCCGCGAGTGAATACTTTAGCGCCATAAAAAAAAAGTTAGTTCGATTTGTAAAACTATTTGTCCTAAGAAGATTTAACGAATTAGTTTCTTATCTACTCAATTTACGTAATGGATTTGTCTACAAGATTTGAATGAGATTGGAGGTAAATCTTAATAATTCTCAGATTAGTATTGGGTTGAAACGTTGGGGAACATCGAGGAAAAAAAGAATCTAAAATCCAGAGTTTTATAAAATGTTTATGATCTTAAATTATTAACTGCACTAATATGATAAGGATTGAATTAAGTTATGTATACTTTAAAAATAAAATAAATAAATATGCATACAAAACACGACATCACAACAAAAATAATTTGACACTATTTTATTTCTGTAGTTTTCAAACACCCATCAACTCGCAAAAGAGTGAAATTTATTGTTGGAATTCAGCCAACAAAAGTCTCGCATTGCACATTCAAAAAGTGATATCCACTCAGGCAGGATATACGTGCGTTTATTTTGTCATCCATGGCATCTCTATGCGACAGATGTTTTCCTGTCTGTCATCAAGTTTTTTTTTTGTTCCTTTTGCAAGTATTTAGTTTTTGGTAGTCCTCACGTTTTCAACCAGGCACGTAGCAAAAGGTGACAGGGTTAATGAAGATTTTTTTTCAGAATTTAAAATTGGTGTTTTTTTTTTGTTGTTGATAAAGACACCCATTTTAAATTGTCAATTATCAAATTGATAGTTGATAAAGTTGAGTTTTTATCTCAATTTATTAAAGTTATCAATTATTCTTTGATTATTTTTAATTTTAAAACTTTAAGCAGTTGAATCTAGTTTCAAAACTTATCAATAATCAATTTGATAATTGACAATCTTAATAGGAGTGGTAGTTCGGAAGCAAACAAAGTGACACTAAACTGCTGCTATTTGTCAAAGGGTTTGTGAATTTAAATGCATGAAGTTAGTTAATTAATCATATTTTCACAATTGCCAACTGTCAAAATTTTAAATATGGAGCCATATATAAAATAGTACCTACCACAGTTCACATACTTTTTCAAAACTCATATAAAAAAATTAAAATTTGAATAAAACACAAACACAAACACAAACACAAACACAAACACAAACACAAACACAAACACAAACACAAACACAAACACAAACACAAACACAAACACAAACACAAACACAAACACAAACACAAACACAAACACAAACACAAACACAAACACAAACACAAACACAAACACAAACACAAACACAAACACAAACACAAACACAAACACAAACACAAACACAAACACAAACACAAACACAAACACAAACACAAACACAAACACAAACACAAACACAAACACAAACTCAAACATATACACAAACACAAACACAAACACGAACACGCGAACACGAACACAAACACGAACACGAAAACAAAGTGTAATGAAAAAATATCAGAGTAATAATAAAAAAAAGCTAAAATCATTAAGGAATATTCCAAAATATTTTGGACATTAGCCTTTATCTGAATTTGACTGATTTTAAAAATTATTCTGAAGCCACAAATGTTCTCAATAGAGAGTCTAGTCTAAAATATGTAAGTTATTTGGCCAGTTTATATTTCTTGAGCGCTCAGTATTTTTCCTCAACTTTTTGGCAGAGCAGGAGAGTAAAATATAAGCAATATTCCTCACATAGAAGTCAAAACAACTCTCTTTTTCTTTTCTTCTTATTTTATGTAATTTACTGCGACAAAAAATAATTGAGCAAGCGAATCCAAAAACTTTCAGTCTCAGTTTTTAAGGGGAAAAGTGAGGAATTTTTGAGAGGAATCCTGTTTATATTTCTTGAGACTCCGTGGCCAGTTTTAGGTAAAAAATTACAATTCCAAAAAGTGGTCAGAAAACCCATTTAAGTTTCCATCGATATGTGGTCACAAAAAAGTTTAAATATTTTTGTTTGCTTTTGTAACCTGCTGCTAAGAAATTAGAATAAAAAACTGCTTCTTAAAATGTGATAAAATATCTTTTTGCCTTAAATCTTAATTAAAACCACAAAAAATCTATTGATTTTCTAACCGTTTTCGATTATTTTTTTAATGTTAAATTGCTATACAACCAATTCAAATGAGTAAATAAATCCAAAATAATTATCAATTTTGACCACATATCGACGCAAATTTAAATGGGTTTTCGGACCACATTTTCTAATTGTAGTTTTTTTTTACCTTAAAACGGCCACGGGGTCTCAAAATTCCGTTTTGAAAAATGTCCCAGAACAAAAATAACTTCTTTCTAAGGCCTTTACAAGATCCACGATACCCATTTTGAATATATAAACAAAAATTCCGACCCCCCTAATATACTCGTACATATCTGTGATTCTTCCAACTGTGATAACTTTTCCAACTGTGATACTTCAAACTGTGATTACCTTGATTAATATAAATTTCGATATGAGTATTGATGATATTATGAAATTTCTGTTTGAAAAATTATGTTAGTCATTTGTCGACGCCACTTCTTGTTCTGTTTAACTGTTCTCTTTCTTCCTGTAAGTTTCCCCATGCATGGAAGCAATCCTTTATAGTTCTTCTCCATAGGAAGAAGGATAAAATTGATAGTTACCACCCAGTCACTAAACTGTCCGCTATTCCGAAACTATTCGAAGAAATTATGCAAAACATTAACTCCTATAATAAATCGTTCCTAATCAACATGGTTTCTCTAAAGGCTGATCAACTGTCACTTTTCTCGTAGAACAAGCAGAATTTTGCATAGATTTCTTTTAAAAACAAAAAACAAACGGATTATATTCTTACAGACTTTAGTAAGGCATTCGAAAAACTTTCACACACAATTTTGTTACAAAAAATGTGCATTCTTGGGTCTACCGTTAAATTTATTGCTTGGTTAAAATCATATTTATTTGATAGATCGTATTCCGTGAATTTTAGTGGCTGTCATTCAAAAAGTCTTGTAATAAATTCTGGAGTTCTCCAGGGCAGCCATTTGGGTCCAATTCTTTTTATATTATTTATCAATGATCTTTCAACAATTTTAAAGAACTCAAGTTGTCTAATCTATGTCAATGATGTCACTATTTAAAAAATTGTTTTTTATAGTCTTGACTGTAAAAAGCTTTAAATTGATTTAAATGCTTTTTTATAACTGGTGTTTGCGTAAAAATTTGTTGTTAAATATCGAAAAATTTAAGGTTATAAATTTTACTCGAAAAAATCTTTTTTGCCTTGTGATTATAATTTCAATTGCTTTTATTTGTTAAATTTAAATGAGGTACCAATCTGTGCCTGGTGTTTTGTTTGATAAGAAACTCGAATTCACGAAACATATTGTAATATTTTCTCAGGTTCGTTAATTAAACTTATTCACTTTATTTAAATTCTTTACTTATTTACTTAACAAAATAAAACACTTTACTTTTACAACCACAAAACCAATTAGCCAAATTAGACAATCTAACTCGTAAAACTTTTAGTTTAATAAATTTTATAAACAACATTTTAGCAGATTTCCTTGATATCAAGTTAGTAAGGCACCCAAAAAGACATAGAAAACATTGCACGATCAAATTGAATTTGTCACAACTAATTAACGGCAAATTATTAAGCCATGAACAATCAGGTATAAGAAGTTTTTACTGATTTTCGACAGGTTGCTTTTCTAACTTGGTATCGACCAAGTTAGAAAAGTACCCAAAAAAACAAAGAACAACAAATTCTAAACTGTCACAACTAATTAGCGACTAATTAACGCAAATTATTCCCCTATTCATTTTTCCATTCGTCAAAGTTGCTTTGCTAACTTGATACTCATAAGATTGATGCAAGGAAAATAGGCATAAGTATTTATGAAATTGCAATTATGGCTAGCTGCTTCACTTAAATGCTTAATAAATAAATTAACTACGGTTTTGGTTAGGTCCAACATGTTGTCTTCTAGTTTATTCGCTTTCAAGTCGTTGATGAGTTTTATCGAAATTTTTGTTGTTATTTTTGAGTGCAAAGTTGATGGGTTTTGATTGCTTAGAGAAAGGTTTATTAAAAAGGACTCTTCACGGTCCTTTTCATCACTTAAAATCTATTATAAAAACAAATAAAGTAGGTACCATTTGGAGTAATTCTATAAGTGCTTTCAAGAAGGTTGGTAGAGGATTAAGGATCAATACGCAGCCTATACCACCCAAAAGTAAAATATTTTTGTTTATGTTTTTGGGGACTGCCCCTTGTGAGAAAGTGACCAGAAGTTCTTCAAGAGCATCTCTTGTTATTAAACAAAAGTGGCTCTATTCTTGACCTTCAATTCCCGAGTAACAACCACCAACGCAAAAATAACTACGAGTCACAATGCACAAGTTCCCTATTCTCTACGAGCTCTCCCACCCAAATTTATTTTTAACTCTGAATACCTAAATAAAAAGCAAAGTATAAAAATGCAAAATTGAGAAATGTATACAAAATAAATTAAAAATTAATTCTCTCCTTTATTACATAATTTTTAATCTTATAAAGGTTTTCCCTTGAACTTTTTTACCTGTGTTAGTGTTAAATTTATGAGAATGTTTTTTTCCTGTGCAATGAGAATCCAGCCTGTCTACGGCCCTTTATCACTTATTTAATTGCCACATGATGAAAGGGAAAGTTTCTAAAAACAACTGATGGCGAAAAAAGCCACACAATAAGGATACAAATTGAGGATAACAAATAAAAATGTGACACAAGAGTAAAAGAAAAATAAAAAAAAAATATGTAAAGAGAAAAATGAAAATTGAAAAACAAAACACACAAACACAAGCACGAATGTCCTTTGAAATTTTCAATGAATGAATTCAAAATGTTGAACTACTCTTTTCTTGTTTTTTTTTTGTTTGCTTATTTTTGTTATTTATTTTAGTCTCAATTTGTGGGTTTGTGGGATTTTCGGTTTATTTTAATATTTTTTTTTTGCTTTTGTTAAACTATACTTTATTAAAGGATTCACTTTAGAGTTACATAATATTTTTGAGCTGATTTAGTTTGTAGGTATGCACCAACCAAGTTGTTTTTGAAATAAATTCAAAACAAAAACATGAAAAAAATAAATAAATAAAAATGTTGGCAGGTATTACATACTTTTGCTATGACATATAGGAGGAAATAAATCTTTTCTCGTAAACCAACAGACAGTACAAAAAAATACAGACATACATATGTATGTATATGTCCATTGAATCATTTTTAGAAGTTTTAATGGAAAACATCATTCAGTGTAGAAGTTCGTCGTTGAAAGTTTGGACATGTATTTTACTTTACATTTCATTGAGTATTTTTGTGCCAGGACAACAATGGGATCCGACAAAATATATATGTGCTGCTACTTGTTGTGAAATGAATTTATTGAGTTTTTATTTTTCGAAGGTCCTATAGGAGAGGTTCTTGAATTGAGGTTTTAATTAGAATCAGAAACAGAAATTTTTTTCATCCTCTTATAAAGTGAAAAAGAAAAATGTTGAATGGTAAATTTCAAAGTTCTCCCTATCTATACCTATTACCTACTCCTACATGTTTGTAAAGACTTAGGAACATGTTTATAAGAGAACTTTGTGAGAAAACTTTTTTTTTTAATTTTCAAAAGCATTTACGACTGATGGGTGGTATTAGTTTTTTCTTAGCATCGTAAAGAAGGTCTTATTTGTCGTAGATTATTTTTTGCTTCAATAAAACCTATACCAACGCTGTCCTGATTAGTGTCCTTTGAGGTGTGAATTTTTTTAATTAAAACTAACACAAAACTAATACCTCTCCACTGGTACACTTGTATTGTATATGTCCAGCGAACGTACATCTAGGATGAATTTTGATAATTTTGATAAAATTTTAGTTTGAAAAGAACTTTACCAAAACCCACCTTCGATGTCAAAACAAATTTTAGGAAGTGACTCCCTGCCATTAATATCCTTTTCATAACTTAAAAAGTATATAGGAAATTGTTCGGAGAAATGATCTTTCAAAGGTCCATACAGCTGTTTGACAATGGTATTGGCATTATCAAGGATAAAGAGGAAGGTTTGTGATGCTCTCAGGCAGCAATATTATTATGGAGACTTTTGCTCTGCAATTACTAAATCATTAGACCATTTTCTGAGGAACCAATTACAAAAATTGTCTGCTTGTAATAACTTGGAGACCGGCTTTTCACATTGATTAATGTAGTATATTTGTAAAACAAAGGCTTAATCAATCATATATCTTATATGTACATTATTATGTTAGTGCATTACATATTTTACTAAAAGTTTTTTTGTTCAAACTATCACATATTGGAGCTGCAATACACTATTCAAACCGTGATATAAACAACAATCAAATTTAAGTTTTCATGTAATGTTTATATTATTTTGAAGTTTTAGTTTAATCATTTGAATCCGTTTAATTAATGATATTTAAAATCTGTATCGTAAAATATTTAAATAATTTTAAATAATGTGAAACAATGATTCACTGTGGCGTAAGCGTACTTTTTTAAAATAATTTTGATTTTAGTTGTATTAAGTATTTTCTTTACCGTTTTTTGTACTTTTGTTTATACAAATTTGTAGAATACATATATGTTTGTATTATTGAATTAAACTAAGAAATTGAATTGAAGCCCAAAAACAAACCAACAACTATTTTTTAATGGAAGTGGGCGGATTCTACAAACACTATTTTTTATTTTTTTTAAAATTTTTTATTTGAATCAACTGTGAAAATATTATCCAAGACCTCAAAGTTGTTTCCAATCAATCAATTAAAAAAAATTGGGCTCAAGAGTGGGTGCATTTTCCCAAAAATATTTTTTGTACTTTTTTCTCGTTCAAAAAAACAAACTCTGAAAATTTCATTAAAATCGTTAGAGCCGTTTCCGAGAAACCAATATATAATAATTGTGGGCGAGGCAGTAGCTGGATTTTCTTGAAACAATTTTTTCATTTTTCGTTCTTATGATAATAAGCTCTGAAAATATGATTCAAATCATTCCAGCAAATTTCGAGAAATAGCTCAAATAAAGCTTTTTTTTTTAGAAACCAAGATTTAAGAAAATCGTAAGAGCCATTTCCAAAAAACCAATAATTAAGGTGGGAATGGTAGTGGGTGGATTCTACTAACACAGTTTTTTATTTGTTTTCATTTTTATTTGAATCAATTTGTCGCGGTAAATTTTACCACACCAAGTTTCACCAACTCATTCCTGTATTTTTTTACACTAGCCCTCTCCTTTTCTTGTGGCGGCTCCAAAATACTAGCATAGTTCAGCATGAACCTGGTCCATCAGCCAGAGACCTGCTCCTAAAACATCTTGGAAAAACAACTTTTACAGGTATGCGAAGAATAATCGTGTGGCAGGTGGTCCACGAAAATTACTAAACACAAAGTGGGGCAGAAAGTTCACTTTTCCCTAAGGCATGTGACAGACGGTCCTTGCCCAACGATTTGTGTGTGACAGGTGGTCCACACCAACGATGACATGTGACAGATAGTCCATTATACAGATATAAATACTTCGTATCAAGTTTCCGAAAGAAGTATACAAATGTGAAAGATAAGTATCTGTTTTTTTTTTATTAAACGCATACTTCTTCTCTTTTCATCAGCTCCTACAAGAAGTGACGCATTCTCCTAACAAGATTAATGGAGCATTTGTCATCCCATAGGAACAATAAAAATGTTTCTATAAGAGGAAATTAACTCCTATAAGTGGGCCATTTAAGGCTTCTTAGATTTTCATAAGGATGCAGGAGTACTCTCCTAGAGTTGATATAACTCCCGAAATAAAGTCTCACAAGCCTCTAGGAAACTCTTATGAGAGGAAAATTGTTACTTGGGTTGTCCAACAATGACATGCGACAGATGGTCCTTTGTCAAACAAAATGTGTGACAGACGGTCCACATACATGTCTACACTGGCAACGCCAGTCAATAATCCAAGAATGGCCGAGGGCCCAACCTAGCCTGTCGTTGTAAGTAAAGAAAGATGATTTTGTTAGATGATTCACCAATTCCCCTAATCTGCACTAAGGTCTACGGGGTTAGGGAAATGTTAGCTTCACATAAGAAATCGAGTTCTTCCTCACCATTTAAGATTGGTAAATGGTGGAAGTGCATTCGTCAAAGATTTGTCTCGGTCTTAGTCTGGTTCTGTTTGGGGCGGAGACTTTGATCGTGTAAATTTGATTTTTCTTTTACTTTTTTTGTGTGGCATAATAAGACGGAAGTGGTCTGGATGTGTTCATTGGGCTAATCCCCATTGTGAATGATCCCTTTCACTAGGGATACTTAAAATGAGAAAGTGGATTGGGTTCAAAAACTGGGCAGGCTTCCAGCCAATAGGCGAAGTCCTTACATAAGACTCGTGACTGAATACCGCCACTACTGAGTGGGTGCGAAAGAGAGATCGACAATTGGAGAGAGCAAAAGTGAATGCAAAAAGCCGCCATTATGGCACATTTTGGTTAGATTCTGTAGAAAGCAGATCGTTTTAGAAAAGTTTAAAAAGGAAAAATCAAATCCGAATCATATTGCGTTTAATATCAAAGATTGTGAGATTGTCTTTAAAAGTAATAACGAATTTTCAGTGAGGGAAATTCTGAATAGTTTGTTGTGAGGAGTTAAATATCTTTGAACGGAGCGACTTCAGAAGTCAGGGCCAGGTGGGCCAGAGAACTCAGGGAAAATTCGATTTCTTTTGGAGCACATAAAAAGCTAAGTATTCTTCTGAAAATTTTCTTAGTTGAATTCGTTGTTTTTTGCTTGCTAGATTGGGCAAATTATTATTCCGATAGGCCTTCGTTTTGTTTAATTGTTTCCCGGAAATACGGGACTTCTAAAACCCATTTTCTTTTTTTTTTTGCTTTGTTCGGGAATTTTTTCCAAAGTCATCTATCTTCATCTTGCGGTTTGTGACACAGTTATTGCTTTGATTTAATTTTGAAATTGTTTCACTTAGCTTCTTTTTTGGATTAGCTTTTTGCCAATATTAACTTTTGTTAAAAATTGTGGTTGACACAATTTAGGGTTTTCTACCTTTATCTATAAAGGTTTCCCTAATAAAATATTTGAAATTCCTTTAGGAAATTAAATCTTGTGTTGTGATTTAGTTTAGAAAAAGAATTACATTGTTTCTGGTTTTGGTGAGTTTCACCATGAAAAAAAACTTCCTGGCGTCCATTGAAGTATGCCCCTGTACTTCCATCGTTTTTGTAAATAAAATTGCAACAAATTTTGAAAATATCATCCAACCCTAAAACTTGTTTCCGAGCAATCAAATAATAAAAAAAATTGGGCGTGGCACTGGGTTGATTTTACAAAAAATATTTTCTTATTTTTTTCTCGTTCAAAAAAACAAACTCTGAAAATTTTATCCAAATCGTTAGAGCCGTTTCCGAGAAATCAATAAATAATAATTGGGGGCGTGGCAGCAGGCGGATATTCCTGAAACCATTTTTAAAATTTTTTTGTTCTTACGATAATGAGCTCCGAAAATATTATTCAAATTGTTGCAGCCGATTTTGAGAAATAGATCAAATAAAGCATTTTTTTTAGAAACCAAGAACTAAGAAAAGAGGGCGTTGTAGTTGATGTATCTTTAAAAAAACTTATTTTTATATTTTGTTCTTATTTATAAGAACAAACTGTGAAAATATCATCAAAATTGTTAGAGCCGTTTCGTAAAACCAAATATATATATATGTATATACAAGTTTAGCTCGTTTAAAAAAATAAGATAATAGTATTCAAAAATCTATATTTTCTGCCGATACAAAACAATACTGTTGGTAAATTTCGGTCCAAAAAATACGGAATCGTTTGGTATCGTCTCAATATCGTTTCAGATTCCGATACCGGTACCAAACGATACTGAGATTTTTCTGGTATCGTGGCCAAACCTTATTAAGATGGCATTATTTTATTTCATTTCAAACTCTCAAAGAAGTTTTAGCAAATCCAAATTTCGTATTTCATGCTTTAAAACATTTTTCTCTCATAATTTCCATGTCTATACACACAATGTTCTTAAACCCTCAGCGTATTGAACACATAAGAGCACGTACGTGCGACCCTGTCGTGCATAATGCAGTGGCTTATAGAATTGAATTACAGAATAACATCAACAAAATTTCACTTAATTTTAGAAAAACGCATAGTGTCACAATTATCTTTAAAATGAAATGGCAGTTGTTTTAGCTGAAAGCTTATCAATAACACAAAACTATTTTCACAGTTAGAATTTTAGCAGAAGCTTGGTTACGCTTAAAACAAATCTTTAAGCAACTCTTTGCTTGGTCAAAACAAAAAATTACTAAAATTTCAACAAAAAAATAACAAATATTTAAGTAAAACAAATATTAAAATTAAAGACCTTACTCCATCTTACCTTTAAATATAGAAAAATGACACCCACAAATGACACACATACAACGTACATATTCCCATAATCTCCTAATTTTTAAACTAAGTGCATGCTATTAAAAGCAGTTCCCTTTCCAATTTATGAGTCGCACAAAATGTACGTTGCAGTGGTCTTAATAGTTAATTATTAGACTCATAAGACACCCAATGAAAATTAATTAGACTTAAGAACTTTCTTTATTTGCGGAAAGAAGAAGAAATGAGATAAAAAAAAAATACAAACTTTTCCCGTAATAACCATCATTCCATAAAAAGACGGATATATTTTGAGGACGTCGCTGTCGCCACTTAGAGGACAACTCTTCCAACACTCTACAACGTCAAATTGAAAGCTACAAAGTAGCTATATAGCTAAGGTATATACCTAGATAGATATATATATTTTTTTCTGATCACGTCCTCATCTCTATGGGCTCTCAAAACTTTGCTACTAAGAAACCGACAGTTGATGGCACAGCACAGGCACTATTGCCTGTGTATTTTCATCGCCTGCAGTTGCCACTTTAGTAATTTTTTTTATGTATTTTTTATTTTTCTTATTTAATTTAGCTTTTCATTCAATATGGCTTGCCATCACAATACCCCGATGGATGGAAATAAAATGCAACAAAAATCCCTGCCATCACATTAATTAAGCTGCAAGGATATGAACGTAAACCTCCTATACACATAGAAGGTACCTACTTGAAGGTATACTCATAAAAATTTAAGATTGCTGATGCTTTGATTTGTCGAAGATATGAGATAAGTAGAGTTGTTGCACGTGAGTTGGAATAAAAGTGACAGTAATTTATTTTCCTTAATGGATAAGGAAGTCTTATAGAGATGAAAGGATATATATTTTTGAAAGGATGTCGGTTTTTTTGAGAAGTATATGAGGTATAGAATAGAGCTTGAGTTTTTGCTTATGGTGAATTTACAACATTTCGTTGTCAAATAATGAAATCCTTGAATGTTTTGCATGCTACATTATATTTCACTCATTTCTCTACATTTTCTGCAATGAACTAAGGCCCAGTTTTTCAGTGCAGAGTTTATTTTGAGTTAAAACTAGTCCTGGAAATATATTAACACTGAGGTAACTTAGACACAGTTTTTTAATTGAGGATTAACTTCATCTTTCACTTGATAATCGATGTGCGACACTATGGATATCACTCTTTTACTCCTTTCACTATTGACATCGGGATGGCATGGCACCACAATGAAAATTGAAAAAATTTCAATAAATTTCAAAATTGAAAACAAGATGTTAATTAACTCAAGAAATAAGGTAACTCAACTCGTAGATAACTTATGGTGCCTTTCTATTTGAGAGCATTTTCACTACCAAACTATTGAGTGTGACTGTCAGATAGCTGTCTACCCTTCTGTGAATTAATTTTATGACTATGCCTACTTGAGATTTTTACTCTCGAGAGCTTTTTGAGAGTTCCTCTCAGTTTCTTACTCTTAATTTTTTTTTTTCCGTGGGTAGGTGCAAAATCTGCTATTCAGGCTCTATGAGGACCGAAAAACGCGTGCTCATAGAAGTGTGAGATTCTTACTACACTAAAACCACCTCCACTTCCAGATTGCAACTAAGTTGAAACTTATCTAGCAATTTATTTTTAACGAAGTTAAGTAACGTGTTGCAGGTTACTTTCCGGTGAAAGTTCCTGCTTAATCCGCGATTTTAAAGCGGTTTTCTGTTGACCGCACCAAGTCGGAAGGTTTTGTTCTTCGCAGACGGCGTACTAAATTCGACTCTCCAAGAATGTCAATAATCGTTGAATTAGCGTGTTCTAATAGTCGATTTCTATGTTTTCGCGCGAAACTTTTTATTTCGTCCCGGACCGTAGGAATCCCGAGATCCCTATGAAGATCTTCGTTTCTTATATACCACGGAGCATTTACAAATGACCTAAGCAATTTATTTTCAAACGTTTGTAAGTTATTTAAGTTTGTATCGCAGGTACAACCCCAAAGTTGTATACCATAAGTCCAAACAGTTATAAGAAACTGTCGATATAAAATCAATTTATCATTCAGTAACCAGTTCATATCTCTTAATTTACCTTTTAGTTCTTCGCATTTCATTTTCACGTGCGGTTTCCATTTTAATTTCGTGTCTAGAGACATTCCCAGATATTTTGCCTAATTTGCAAATGGAACACGAGCGGTATTAAGAAAGACGGGTAATTTATTTATTTTTTTATACGTAAAGTCCACGTGGACATACTTTTGTTCATTGAGCGCTATTGCTATGTTTTTGTCCTCTCAATTACATTATTAAGAGCATTTTGTAATTTAATTGTGGCTTCGCTAATCGTTTTGCCTACTGCTAGTATTGCACTATCATCAGCAAACGTGGCTACGATAGTGTCTTCGGTTTGAGGTATATCGCGTGTAAATAAAAGGTACACAGCTGGACCTAACACACTTCCTTGTGGTACCCCAGCCACTATTTCTTTGAAATCAGAATAGTCATTTCCGTGTCTTACACGAAAAAGTCTTTCATTTAGATATCCGTTTAAAATGTTGTAACGTCCTTTAGGCAGAACTTGTCTTAATTTGAATTTGAGGCCTTCGTGCCACACCTTGTCAAACGCCTGCGACACGTCCAAAAAGACAGTCGAACAGATTTTCTTTTCTTCAAGAGCTCTCTCAAATACGTCAGTAATTCTATGCACTTGATCAATTGTCGAATGCTTGCTTCTAAATCCGAACTGATGTTCTGGTATTAATTGTTTCTCTTCTATTATCGGTTGCAGGCGCATGAATCCACACCTTTGAGCTAACTTTTCATTGCGAGATCATCCCTGTTTCACGGTTAAACCTTAGTTAACTCCAGGAACGTGCTTTTCAGTCATTTGAAATCAAAGTAAACTCACCTAATTTGGTGAGTTAACTCCGTGATTAAATTGAGAAATGTTATTCACAGCACAGTTTCCATTGTGGTGCCATCTTCATTTCAATAGTGAAAGGCTTTGAAGCGTAATATCCATAGTGCCACTTATAGATTATGAACTGAAAGATAAAATTAATCCTTAACTTAAAAACTGTTCCTGGGTTATCTCGGGGTTAAATTATTTTCAGGCTTAACTATAGCTCTGAATTTACTAAGCGCTAACCTTGCACTGAAAAATTTGGCCCTTAGAACCAGTTATACAAATATTTAATCCGTGATTCAGCAATTTTTACTCCCCGAATTTTCATTCACTGAATTCAAAGATGGTTCAACCGTTCAATTGGATACGATAATATACTTTAGCTTTGAACCATAGTTCAGCCTCAGTGAATCTACGGAAATCAGCAAATTAAAATTAGCTACAAAATTAATCAAACTTAGAACAACGATTGTACAACTGACCCTTAGGAAATTAAACTTAGTGAATAACACATTTTTGGAGGTTACCTGGGACTAGGATGTCTATATGTTTTTTTCTGATTCGGGAGAAATGCTTTATGCACCAAAAAGAGGTCTTTTAGACGTTGTCCCCGTGCGCATACGTAACCAAAACTCCTTTCAACCCTTCGTTCGCATAACTTTATAGGGGGGCCGTAATCACACACCTTTTATGGTTCACTATGTCTCACGTTGTAGTACCTCGTAGTATAATGGGTAGATTGTTATGCCAAATGTTTGGGTTCGATTCCCAGGCGATGCCACCTAAAAATAGAAATGTTTTTATCCCAGGCACTGCGTCTTGCCAGGAACTGAACGGTCCTCCACCAATATACTTTGTCCTGAATAAGTGCTTCTCATCTAGTCGTTCGGACTCAGTAAAAATTATAGGATCCTTCCATTCCTGCTAAGAACACACAAGAATGGTTGAGAGTTGTAAGTCACTAGGCCCTGGTTTTCTACGAGCTGTTGCGACACTAAATTTAATTATTTATTAATGTTTTACGGTACTGCTCTTCCCTTCTTCTAAGATTTTTTTGGGTGTAGTTTCATATTTGGTTCCTATTCTGCTAAATGTCCATCATTTTTTCGGTTATGTTGTCAGGAGTCAATATAAAGATATTTATCTCAAGTTATTTTTTTTGTCAGCTTCCAATCTCTTTGTCCTTATACTGGCAGACTGGACTGTTTATTTTACCTTTTGTGGAGAAAGGCCCTGAAGTATCCGTTTTCGGTGCGAGTACCTTGTTGACGTAGTAGTTTACCTCGCTTTGTTAACGGTCTTTAACTTCCTTAAACTTCCTTTCCATTCCTTCTAGTAATAGAGTCACTCCTGAAATTGGTTTCTATACCGTTCCAAAAGAGTTTGCCACGATGTTGAGTTCCCCGTCTCTGCACAGCCTTCTGTACTTTTCCTGTCAAAGCGCATCTACCAAAATCTCACATCTTTAGAAGAGAATGACAAGAGTTGTTGTCACCATCAGGAGCTTTCACTTGCTGGTTGTCGGACCACCTGCATTTGCCATCGGACTAATTAGTGAACCGGTCACTTTCGACGTTCATTCTGCCACGTTCTTTATCTGATGCTGAAAGTGAGTTTAGTGTTCATGACCATACTCAAATTCTGCACGAATTCTTTGTTTTGTATCACTTCTGTTTCGATTTGGAAATCGATTTAAGTTGGGATCCTCTTCTTTGTCAGAACGACTCTCTCGACTATCTCATAGCTAAGCTATGAGATCGTGTTCGTATATTTCTAATTCACCGAATAACCGGGGGCCAAATAACAGCTTCAGCTTTCGAATAATACGTGACTGAATTATGTGAGTTAGGCACTACAACTCACGTTTCGAGCAATCAAGTATACCATGATTCGAAGTTTCGATCATTCGATAAATGATAGCACTCACTCATTCGATCAATAAATTGGAAGTTCGGCCCTGGTTTCTTTGCGCACTTTCGGTGTCTTTGCTGTTTCTTCTGGAATCTACGTGCAAAGAACACCATCATAGGAGATGTTCCAGAGGTCAATGACCTGAGATTGATCCTTGTGCTGTGATTGATCCGATGTGTTTTTCGTTTTTCATTGGCCTTCTGTGGTATCTGCCCCAAGTCCCGGTGATAGTCTTCACGATCCGCAATAGATATGCCTTGTATATTGAAGTATTCTCGAAACATGACCCTCCACTTCGCTGAATTAAGGGCATTGTTAACATCTAGAGTTGCCAGAAATACTATTTGCTTTCAGTAGTTGTTTCCTCGTTAAGTGATTTGGATTTACAACTTTTTTAATTCCTCCTTCTGTAGATAGGCCTTATATCAATATTTGCAAACTTAAAAATAAAACAAATATCAACAAAAAAAGTCTCCAAAATAAAGCCAATAGGGTTAGATTCAAAAACACATATCTTCAGTTATGTATATTTTTCAGATCATTACAATTAATTCAATCAATCAATTAACCGAACATCATTTGTCTCTTTTGATAAATGAATTAAAGTGGTTGTTACCCTGACACAAATATTGAAAAACCAATATTTTCAACCCCTCGTGCTCAACATGGGCGTCCAAAAAAACCTGCCAGATTTTTGTATTCGATATCAAGGTGCATGTGCAGTGCACATACCGACCCTCATATTTTCTTTATGCACTCATCTCCAAAATTTGCTGCTGGCTTTTAAGCTATACAATGAAGGCTTCACTGTTCTTAGATAGAACCTGATACAAGCCTTAGCTTATATTACTTTATGTCAATCATATCGCTTTTGTTTGTTCCTCTAGCTCAAGCATCATATTTCCTTTCAAAAAATAACCTTTTTCCCATACAGTAGGCAGTACCTTATCTGTATTGAGATGAAAACACTGTCCGCACAGCACGCGAATGATTTTCAAATGGAAGCAAGTTCTCTGAACAGCTGATTGCATTCAGTCCTCGATGTAAAAGCGGTATGACTGCACAAAATAACTTCTATGGCTGTGTACGAGTATGATTCTAGGTTTTCATATTTAGAGTCTTATCAACGAAAGGAAGTCATCCTTTATTTCCGTTATTCCTTTCATGTTCAGTAACAGCATTTCACACTCGACGGCACATATCCTATATACCTAAACCAACCGAGCTGGTGAAAACTATTATGTGTATCCCTTTTACATTTCCATGGCCGACTCTGATAACGAACGTCGACATTCACATTCATAAATCATAAATTTCCTCCGACTCAGCACAACTCAGCAGTCAGCGAGTTAATATCGAAAATCTAAGCCAAAAGCGTCTATCAGCGCCTCATTCCACTTTTGTGACTTATGTCGAGTCCTCCAAAAAAGGGATGAACATTTTGTTGGTTGCTAATTCAAAATATTTATAAAAAAACAGGAACAAACAAAAAATACACTCCTATACGCACTCTTCTCTCTCATTGCCGCGCGTTGCGTTGCGTTATGTCGTTGGTCGATTCGATGGTGTGGCTAATGAAAAATCTAACTTCACACCCCATAAATTCAGTGCGATAGGCTATACAACCTTTTCCAATGATCGTAATCACAACCCAATAAACGTGTGTTTATTATTCCCTTTGGAACAAACAGCAACAAATTCAAAAATTTCCGCCACCAAACTCACCCATAAGCACCGACACGAGTTTCCAATAATGTTTTCTGATTCCCATATGGATGCGGGGATATACCTACAACTCGTATCGAAAGAACCGGAACCGTTTTTGAATTCAGCATCAATGCAGCAAGCAGCAAGTAGTAGTAGCACAAGCACTGAGAACTGGGAAAACCAATTTCCTAACCAATGTATTTGTTTATGCCTAATAACAGATTCGACTCCTGGAAACCCATCCTTTGAAATCCATTTGTGGTTAACACACGAGTGGATGCTGTGTGGTAGTGTCTATGGCACCTATTAAAGTGAAACCTTATTTCAGGCAGGAAGCCACATTGTATTGAAGCTTTGGGGGTATTTTTCTTTTCCTATAGTAGAAGCAAGCAAAGAACGAGGCATTCCACCGCCGCCGTGCGTCGCCGCCGTGCCACGCCGTTATGCCAGTGCCAGCGGTTCAGCTGGGCCACGACAAGAGAATGAGTCATATCGTTAGGCACCATGGGGCTGCCCTCCAACTCCAGCCTTTATGGCATTCACGTTTTGAATGTATTATAAAGTCCTATTGGGATACGTTATAAATTTCCTGAAGTACGAGAATATTTATAAGTACGCCACAGTCTAAAGACGGAAGTGTTCAGATAGAAGGGGAATTTCACCATCCTTAGTTGACCGTTTTTATAAAATGCAAAAACACCAAGCCATGCTTGATCAAAAACTCGAGTTTAACTTTTCTTTTAGAGCAAGCTCCCGTATCAGTCAAGCAACAAGGTTGGAGAGAATCTTCTGGCTTATCCGACTCGCAATCCAAGAAGGATCACAGCCTGAGACACGGCCGCCTTCCATCCTCTAGGATCCTGAGCACGCTGCTTTAAGTCAGCTAGCTCATGTTTTCTGGGATCCTCCAGAGGTTTTGTTTTCTTCGTTCTTTCGAAACTGGGAGCTGTAATTCAAAGACTCTCTCGGCTGGGTCATTATTGTCTATTCACTCCATGTTACCGAGCTAATGCAGTTAACGTATTTTGGTCATATCTTGGTACAGCTCAGAGTATCTTATCTGTATCCGTATCTGAATTAATTCGCCCCCTTGGCACATAGGGCCAAATACCAGTTGGAGAAGGAGCCCAGTATCAGCTCAACCTTTCTGCAAATTGCTTTACGCTCGGCTTCATAAATCAGGAGTGGCAGGAGAGTAGGTTTTTTAAAGAGCGTGCACTTCGTCTTCCGTGAGAGGAGTTTTGAAACTTTTGCACCAAATTAAAGTAACATCTACTAGATCAGTGTTGCCAGAAAGTGTCATTGCCAACAACAGAAAGTGCCATTTTAGGTCAGTGGGTGCCACCAACTAATTTTTGATGCAAACTAAATTTTTGAAAGAAAAATAATATTCTTCCTGGATCTCCACTAAGATGTCTTTTGTGTGAATAATGTAAAGGTACTCCGTGGTTAGATGAACTCCTTAACTATTTTGAAATTGTTGTTGTCAATAGTGACGTTTTGTCCAGTACGTTGACAGATATGTCATTGGTTTTTGATAGCATGTATTTGGTCCTGTTCTCATTTGATTGAAGACCAACAAGTTTCACCTGTTCTTCATTTACCATGAAAGAATCTATAACGGCCTGCTGGCCGTCATGCGAGATTATAGTAAAACCACTTAACAATAAAAAATAAAACACATGTTGTCTTATATTGGAAAAATTCAAAAGCATTGACTTCTTTCCATTTTATTTAATAGTAAAAAAGGCTAAGCGGCCAACATGGCATGGTCTATCTCAGAATCTCAGCACAAACTTAATTTATCTTTCTCGGTAGACTTTCGTTAAAGTTCTTTTCTTTCGTTAAAAGATTTTATATAACAAATACATAAACAATATAAGAAACATAAAAGTATAAAAATTTAAGAAAACATCGAATGCAGAGTTACCAGACTCATGCACTTCGATACAATACCTTAGAAATTGGTAAGATCAGTTTAAAATAGTGCCTTCAACAGACTTTTAACTAAGCTTATGGGTGATATGTCGCTTAGAAGACTCTTCGATCTCTTAATGTTCATAAACGCTTAATGCTCATAAATCTCTCCCACTGTTCTTTTTTAGTATATTTGCATGCACATCTTCTGCAGAGTTGCAATGTCTTGAACAACTGTGATAAAAATAAATAAAATAAATTTGGTAGCGCAACAGCTCGTGGAAAATCAGGGCCTAGTGACTAACAACTCTCAACCATTCCTGTGTGCGTGTTGTAGGCAGGAATGGAGGAGACCTACAATTTTTTGCCGAGTCCAAACGGCTAGATGAGAAACTCTTATTCCTGACAAGTTTACTCTTGGAGGATTTTTTATTTCCTCGCAAGAGGCAGTTCCTCACGAAAAACATTTCTGTTTTGAGGTAGCAGTGGCTGGGAATTGAATCCAGATCTAGATAGCTCAATTTAAAAAAATTGTGTAGCCCAATATCGGAGCTAAAAAAGTAGCCCAAGTAGTAGCCCAATATCAATAAATTTTTCTTATAAAAAATTGGAATTTTGGGAACATTAGGGATCTCTACCAAATTGTCAGAGTCAAAGTGACAGCTTACAATTTGGCTCTTTGACAGTTGCAATTGCAAGGCAAACAAAAATTCCAAATATTTACACTTTGCTTCTACTGAATAAGGATTAAAATTTTCAAACTTAATTTGACAATTTTTTCTAAACATTGTGCAGTAATGTATCATTTTATTATCCTTATTGTTTGTTAACAGTGTTGGGGAAAGAACTAATTCACAAAGCTCTGCTTTTTTTTCTCCGGTTCCCTTGAAATCATTCCATTCGGAAAATTGCAGTGAAGTAGTAAACAAATTTTTTTTGGAATGGTTTTTATTGTTTATAATAATTTTAGGACAATGTACATTGTACAATGTTTAAAAAAAATCGACAAACCATCACGTTTAAAAATCTATGTGCTCATCCAGTTGAAGTGGAGTGTACTTTCTTCCAACATAACAAAACAAAATGGGTGTTCGTGAATGTCATCAGAGCCAAGTTCTTGAGTTTGACGTTTAGAAATGAACAAGACAGAGATGTATTGCTGTTTGTTAAAAAGCCCTAGACGGTGTTCACATTGAATTGAAAAACTGGATTTTTTTTTGACGTTTCAGTATTCACATCTCGCTCCCACTTCTTCACTAAAGGAAGATGTATATACTGAAACATAAAAAAAATCCAGTTTTTCAGTCCAATGTGAACACCGTCCTATAGATGAATGAATTAATTTATTAATGTGAAGATTGTCGCGGTTCATTTGAAATGTCAAAACTATTGAGTATGTTCAGTGAATACGAATATAGGTATTAGTGGTGCCAAATTGTGGAATGCGTTAAGGATATGTTTGGGGGAAGAAAAGTAATTTTGTTTAGGATTTATTTACGTACATATATGAACAAATTATCTTCCAAGATTAGATTGGTGCTATTTAGAGCCCAATTATGATTGAGCTCGCATATTGAAATTGTTGTCGGCAATTTTGGGAAAAAATTGTTTTGTAAGCACATTTTTAAGCTGCAAGCATATTTATCAGTGGTTGGTGGCTGCCTATTGTGATTTCAGCTATGCACCTCTTTGATGATATCGTGATACTGAGAATGGCATCATTTACAAGTGAATACACAGCGGATAGCTTCTCGATCTGATGTTCAATGTTGGCTCTGGCGACTCCAAGTATGCTAAGGCGACTAACGTCGAATTTCTTCGTTAGGGCACGTGATTCGTTTTCTGTTCATTTGACAGTCACGCTCTTAACTTTGCCAAATAAAAAAAAATGATCAGAGTCAACATTTTTCCCTCAAAATTACAGACGTCTAAGAGATGTTAGAAGCATGTATTCCGTCGATTAGCACATGGTCTATTTAATTGGCGTAGTATCGACTATTTTTGGAGGTTACCTTGTGGATTCTTAGCCGATTCTTAGGAAATCTTGTTCTAGGAGTCACTGCATTAAAAAATCTTCTGAAAAAGTCTATTAGTCGGAGGTCGTTATTACTTGTCTCTTCGACAGTGATGTTGATTGTGTCTACCAACAAATACACCTTTTCAATTTGAGCACCTTGTATAATTTAATCTTTTAGTTGGATAATTTGTTATAAAATGAATTGGAATTGCAAAAGAGGTGTTAACTAAAAATAAAAACAATTTTTTTCTGAAGATGGTGGCTCTTACCTATGTATTTTTTAAAATTAAAAAAAACTCGTTTCTTTGAATAATTTAGATCTGTTTCACTTCTTAATTTGACTGAACTTTGCATTTTATATTCACTCTTTCTAAACTTTTACACCAAAAGCCTTTGATGGGCTATTCCGCTTTTTATGTTTTCAGAGTATCTTTCAGTTCCAGATTTCAAGCCAGGGTAGACAGGAAACACACACTAGCTGTTTTCGAAAATGTCATCTGCGCGAGAAATCCATTGCACAATGTGTTTAAATGCCATCTGCAAAAGTCTTCTCTTCAAAAACTGCATTAGCATTATGTTCGATATAGTGCAGCGGAATTCTGCAGTAAAAAATTAGATTTACAACAAAAATATTGAAAATTTAGGAAACGTGCTTGTAATCGTCAAATGCGTTTTGCAAGAGAATTGACTGACAAAAGATTTTGTGACAACAGAACGGTTGCATATTTTGACGAAAGCAATTGACGTGTTCAGAAAAATTAGATCTCACTGTCAAAAAGTGAGCAAGCGAATCCAATATTTTCTTTCCTCTGTAATTTGACAGAAATTTGTCTGAGAAATCTTGTTCACGAGACTGAGATTGCAGAGGGCTCTGAGATCTCATTTTCTTGAACATGACTAATGTTTGCCTAAGAAAATGACCATGATTTAATGATCAAATTGACGTTTACATAACGGCCATTGTCAAAAGTGATGAATCTTTTATTTGGTTATATGGCGGCATTTTGATAATGCGTCTGTGAATTTAGCTAAACTAAGTTTTCATATTCGGATGGAATCGAAAGGGTGTGGAACAGTCAAAAAATTTAATCAAAAATAGCAAAAAAGTTTCAATTAAATTTGTTTATTTTTTCAATTTGTTTTGTTTTCATAGTTGTTGATTCTGAAATAAATATATTCGCTGTTAAATTTGTGTTTTACTACTATTCAGAAATCAACTTAAGACTTATAATAAATACTAATAGCAAACAGTATGCTTTGTTCAGTTGAAAATTTCACAACTAATGAAATTCACCTTCACCAACACTTTTTCCATATCCAATCCTAGAATAGGTACCTATATAAAAAAGAAAAGCGAACAACAACTGGTAGAATATATTCCGAACGCTATTATATGAGGTGGATAAAATGAAAATTTTTAAGTTAAAATGAATTTATTTCTACTTAGAGGTTGTGGAGAGAAGGTTACCTGCCCTACGGAGCAAAGTCGTCTTCGAAAATAAATTAAGTTTTTTTGGTTGTGAAGTTTCTTTTTTTTTTTGTTCGTTTTGTGCATTCGGGTGTCCTATTCCTGTGTGGTATAATAATAAAGAGCCTATGGGATAGGTTGATTTTGCTGTTTATTTATTTGGCTCTATTGGGCGTTGTGAAAAAGCATGCGGGAATGATGCTGATTCTATACCAAGAAGCCATAATGACGAGCTCATTCGAATGTGAAAAAAGAAACCTAGAGCCTATACGTAAGATTTTGTGGTGTGGTTATATGCAAGGATTTTCTATGGATAAGCTGGCTGTTTTGAGATAACTGAGATGCCTGTTTTTTTTTTTTCTATGTTTTAGTTGAATTTTGTATTTTCTTTTTTTCCGTTCCCATAAAGTCTGTTTATTGAAATTGATGCTTTTTCAGTGTGCAGAATGGAAATTGGCTTATTCATTGGTATAGGAAGGCGTTTTGAATTGAATAAATCATTTCAGGGTCAGTGAGTGTGGATTTTTGAGGACATTCATGTGAAAGAAAAAAAGATTTTTTATTTTCTTTTATGTTAAATTAAATTTTTGAAAACACAATGTGCCAATTTGATATTTATTATAGAGTCTGAATATAAAACAAAGTACCTTCTGCTATAATTGTGAACATTATTTTTGACTATATGATTTCGATAAACCTCCATTGAAGATGTTAATTTAATTAATTTTTTTATTAAATAAATGTAAATAATGAAGGTTATACGTGTAATATGAATTGAACAGGATTAAGGTACATAAGAAGATAGTTGGGCATTGGGCGGGTTGTCACTATTGTATTGTAATAAATGTAACACTTCATAATTGTGCTTATTTTATCTCCTCGCGATAACTATTGGATACTGTTCTCGTCCATCTGGACTTGACTTGCAAGAGTGTTGAAAAAAAGACTAAAACAGAAACACTATCTAAAAACTTCATCCTGATTACAGAATCTGAGAAATAAGCTGTGGAGGGAATCTGAATCATTTTTGACATTTTGTTCATAGTAAAAATGTCAAACTTAAGTGTGATTCTTTCCATTCTGTTAGAAATGACTGACTGCAAAATTTGACAACAATATTAGACGGGCCTATTGGAAAAAGTGTGCGGCAAGCCAACAACATAGAAAATTATCGGTATCACCAACAGTGGGGAATACGAACTTATCTTATGAGCTACTCTAGCATATACTTAGAGATGAGGTCGGTTAGAATTTTCAGTACAGTGAACATTGGAAAACGTGAACTAATTCAAACCGAGGGTGTTCATGTTTTTGAGGTTGTTCATGTTTTGGAATGTAACATTTTATGATTCAAATTATATTCCTACCGTATTGTCTTGCTATTTCTCTTAAAATAAAACACATTTTCTTCCATTTTATCTTTTTTTTTGCTTTAATTCATAAATATTTGTATATATTTACAAATAAAACTTGTACATACGGCGCATTAACAAAATTGATAAGATTTCTTCATATTAGAAAGTTCTAAAAACAAAAGGTTTATTTAACAAAAAAAATCTGTAATTTTTTTCTGTTGTATTTTTCCCAACATTTGAACAACTGCATTTTCTCTTAGACGTCTAAGTACGTTTATGTCGCTTTGGTCAACGCCTTCATCTGCACACCATTGCAAAGCCTTGTTAAATATTTTAACTGCTTCAGTTGCGCTAACTCTCTGAACATCTTCATTTTCAACGTTGGTATCATCGTCTTCCTCCTCATCATGTTCATGGTTCTGAGACGGTTCCACTTCAAAATTATCTTCATTCCATTCCTCAACAACTGATAACGGATAGTCAATCTGGAGTTAAATTTGAAACTGGTATGTAATTTGTTAAAGTTTAATCAAATGTATGACAAACCTGAGGTTTCAAACTTTGAAGAAAGAGTATTGTAGATGTTATCAATGGCTTAAGCTCCGAGTCCCACTTTTCTTTCAAAACACTCAATGGAATATTGTCCTCATCATCCTCCTCATCTACTAAAAAACTTAAAACATTGTTCCAGCATTTAGCTAAAGTCTCTGCGCTGACTCTATTCCATGAGTCTGCTAAGAGGAGAACAGCTTCTTTCAAGGTCAAGTGTTTCATGCACTCAATAAGATTAGAGTCCTTTGCTGCAATCGATGCTAGTAAACTGTTTCTGTAGTACAGTTTCGTTATTTTAATGGCATTCTGATCCATAGGTTGGATCAGCGGAGTTACATTAGGTGGCATGAACATGGCGATTATATTCCTATCTTCCGATTTTAGTTCACTTTTACTAGGGTGAGATGGTGCGTTATCTAACAATAGAAGAGCCTTATGTGGCAAGTTTTTTTGACTCAGAAAAGCTTTAACCTAAAAATATTTAAGTCCAAATTTTAACAACATTTATGTATCAATTGGATAAGTAAAATGTTTACCTGTGGTACAAAGGACTGGTGGAACCACTCCATGAAAATTGAAGTAGTCATCCAAGACGATTTGGAGCTTTTGTATTTGGTCGGACAAGCAAAATTTTTGAAGCAGCGTGGGTTCTTCGCCTTTCCTATAACCAACAACTTAAGTCTGTGTGTACCTGAAGCATTTGCGCAACACAAGAAAGTAAATCGCTGCTTCTCTGTCTTTGCACCTGGAGCAGATTTCTCTAATGTTGAAGCGTAGGTTTTCTCTGGCAAAAGTTTCCAAAACAAGCCAGACTCATCTGCATTGTATAATTGATCTTTACACAGTCCCATTTCGTCAATTTTGTCTTTTAGTTTTAATTTAAATGGATCAACTAAGTGAGGCTGCGAAGATAGCTTCTCACCAGTTATTTTTAGGAGTCGAATGCCATACCGTTTTTTAAAACCACTTAACCATCCATCACTTGCCAAAAAACCACCTTGACTTTCCTTTATTTTTGAATGTAAATATTTAGCTTTTTCTTTCAGCATTAGTCCGCTAACAGGCCAATTTTTATTCCTCATTCGAATGAACCACTTGTACAGATATTTTTCCATTTTTGGCAGCTCTAATGATCTTAATGTCTTTCTTTTTCCCGGTCCAGAGTATGTATTACTAACACACTTCAAAATTAAATCTTTTTTCTTTTTAATACTACATATTGTTGACTTAGCGACACCGTATTTTTTTGATAAGTTTGTTACGCTTTCTCCTTTTTTGAACCTTTCCAAAATGTCTGCTTTTTCGTTTAGCTTTAGCTAGCTTTCAGCTGTTTTTTACAAGGGATTACAACAACACAAACAAATCCGGATCGCTAAAGATACGCAGCCGAACCCGCCCATTGTCAATATTATGGGGTTCCCCGAATACTACGCACTGTCTACACATAATATGGGATCCCCCGAAGTTTTAAAAATGAATTCAGTGTATTTTTAAGTAGAAATGTTGAAAAAAAAATGTGTTCATGTTTTAGAGCTTTTGAATTTGTTCACGTTTTAGAGCAGCCAATGTAAAAAATACAGTGTTCACGTTTTGGGGTAGTTCACATTTTGGAGGGTTCACGTTTTCCAATGTTCACTGTACTTTCAAAGGTTTTGAAAAGAGATGGTGGAAGATGAAGCATTTACGGGCCAACAGCAGCGCGCATATCTCCGTAATGGACTAATGGTACCGGATTATCCAGCCTGCTGTCCTAACACTTAATAAGGACCTGGTCCACTGGGGATTAACTTCCTTATTAAGTACACATATTTTGGTTATGAGAGAGATACGAGGAGACTCGGATAATGATAACCCTGAAATGGGAACAAGACCTGACACGTCAGTCCCCCTTGTGGAACTCAAAACCTTGAGTCTGTTCTCATGCAATATAAGAGAAACATTATCGCAATTCCGGAGATGCGATGGATAGGATCAGGTATGATAAAGAAAAGATTGCAACATTTATTACAGCTGTGATGAAATTCCACACATGTAAGGATGCTTATTCTTTGTGGAAAATCGGTTGAGAAGCAAAGTTATCGACTTCAAATGGATAAGTTAGCGGTGATTCGTATCAAGGCCACTTTATATAATAAAAGCCTAATATGTGAACACGCTCCAATGGCGTTGAAAACTCTTAAAAGTAGGAGTTTTACAACCGCCTGCCTAGAACTTACAACGTACTTACAGAGTACAATGTCAAAATTTTGCTGGGAGACGCCAATGTTTAAATGTGGAAGGAAGACACTTTCACTTTCCACAAAGAGAAAATAGTGATAACGGCCTCCGAATAATGGTATTTTCAGAAGCACATAATACAAAAAAGGTAGTAGGTACTAGGTTTCCACAGCTAACAACCCACAGCCCAGAGCTCTCCAAATGGTCGAAAAGCTAATCAAATCAGCCATGAGCTAATGGACGGAAGCCACGCTTGTGACATACTAGACGAACGTACTTTTCGAAGGGTACACATCGATTTAGCCCATTTTCTTGTGGCGACAAGATTCAGAGCTTGACTGTAAGAAGAATTGTTCACCTCAGACTTAGTTTACATGGCAATGCACCGCACTTATTTGCCATTTGGGTGCATACTGTAAAACAAGAACGGTGCATTGCCGTGGAAACAAGATTTAAGCATATGCCTATGGAGTTGCCTAAGTCTACAGTGACCATCTAAGCAATAAACTCTCGCCACAGATGCTACCAAGTACAGATGCTACTGTCGTCATAACATCAAAAAAAGGCAGCCAAAACTTTAATAAGCTACCATCAACCACCCTAACTCCCCAAAAAATCCGTAGTTTCTTGATAAATTTGTACAGTAAGTGACAGAAGATGCACATGCAAATATGCTGCAGCGTAGGACAAGAGCAGCTAGACACGAGTATTAAGCAGGAAGAAGAGAGGACCAGAAGACCCAGCGTGGAAAAAATAGGCTGTACAACAGCTCAAGGAAATTGAAAAGTCGAGTCTAGCGATCGAAACAACATCCGAAAGTTTTATAAAAAGCCAAACAACTGCCTTCTGGCCTTAAAACTGGAACGCAGGTTATTTGAAATAGCAAAAGTAACATAGTCAGCAAAGCACTGGGAATAGAAGTTATATTCAAGCAGCATTTCAGCAACTACTCAATGATCATCTGGTAGAACGAAAAATAGAACAAAAAGTGAACCCAACTCCAGTAAATGGAGATCCAGATCCATCACTCACTATGGAAGGGGTTGATTAAATTATTTAAAAGCTCAAGAACAACAAGGCTGCTAGATCCGGTTCTTTACCAGAGGGGATTTTCAGCACGGATGGAATGTGTTAAAGGTGTGCATCTTTTAACTCATCAACTCATCAAGTTTGGGTGGAAGATATCGTGCCCGATGACTGGTCATCAAGCTTTATGTGTCCCATCTTCCATAAAGGCAATCTTGTGTCCTGCAAGAACTTTCAAGGCATATTACTGATAAACGTTGCATATCAAGATCCTATCCAACGTTCCAAATTTATTTATTTTTACTAAATTAGATGAAAAAAGGAGAATTTGAATAAGCAGCAATTTGAACATACGTAGGCTCCTTTTTTGATCCAAGCTGTGGGCAAAAAATCAAAGTAGGGGCTAAACAATTAACTCCTTAAGTGGGTTTATCCAAGCCTTAAAGGAATTGGATAAAAATAAAACGCACAAATGGATCGCACGTACTTGCTCTTATGTTCAAGACGCTGAGGATTTAAGAACATTATATATATGCAAAGACATATCAATCAATCAATTCTTTTAGAATTGCTTGAAGGGATGAAAGGAGTTTGAATCTTGAAGTTTATGTTGAAGAGAAGTCTATTTTCACTTTATGTATTATCATCATTAAATAAAAATCAACCGTTAAGGTTCTGGTTCTAAAATTAATATGAAGTCATCTCAACTATAAAGGTATACAGCACTTGCGTCAAAACCATAATCCTAAATATTTTCGAGTTGAATGGATTAATAAACCAACCAACCTACAGACTTAATAATAAGTCTTAACTTGTCAAAATAATACCCACTTAGTTTCATTTGCCAAATCTAATTTCATAGTTTTAGATGCAATATCATAATATTTCCTATCATATTTACGCTTCAAAAACTTATTCATTCTAATGAGGTTTCTAATAACACTTCAATCAGTGCTATACATATTTATTCATTTTGATCTCTCCACAACCATATTTATTGAACCATTTCCCATTGCACAGAATATATGCACGCACCCCAATTACAACCAGCCACATAATGAACCCACCAAGAGAAGAGCACTCTTCTGATGAACAGAGTAGCCAAAAAGCCGCAGCCATTCATTCAATTTATCCCAATGCTGCCACAAATACTACTACTTAAACAACCACCAGTCAACAAAACGTTCAAATACAAAATTGAATATGCTAAGTTTGACATAATTTGCAGAATTCCACTTAATTTGTAATCTGCTTTCGACCCGAGTTCTGTTTTTGCTTGAAGAGCCATCTATGAGCTTATGTATATTCCAAACACACCTCACAAACACCATTCCGCCACTATGCTATAGTCGTCATTGATGTAGACAGGTTGCATGAATGCACCACACACACACACACACACCCTCCGCCTCTTGTGCACTTTATTATAGTTTTGCGTTCTGTTCCGTTCCGGCTGCAACATAATTCTCATAATTCATGCGTCAAATGCCGCATTTGAGTACTATTATTTAAAGGCGAAAACCTTTAAGTAGATTTAATTTTAACCACACCATCATTATCATCCATATTACAATTCTTTTCAAAAGTGTTACCAGATTTGATTTACATTTTAAAAATATTTATTTTTTTTCGATTTTACAGCGCTTTGGACCAATATATAACTTTTCTAACCTGATTTTTGGAAATTGGTTAGGAAAGATAATTCAGAAATTTATTTTTAACTAGTATGCGATGCTATATCTAGAAAACTTCACAGGCCAATATCAAAGCTCACCTTAAAATTTGGGCGTTCAAGCTACCAAGGCGCTTTGTTTGCATCAACAATTTACCAATTTGACCAGACCATACATGATTGTCGTGTCACGCGATCCATTTGGCCCGTATGAATTATCATAGTTAAAATTGATTAGTTAAAAATTGAGAAGTTGTTGGTGCAATAGAGCCCAGGAGTGTCTTACAGACAATTGGCTAATCTTGTGCCTCACGAACATGGAATTGCCAATAGATAGTGTTATGCTCTCAGACTCACAGCTGAGTTGATACGAAACGGTTGTGTCTCGATAAAGTGCGGTCAAAGTTCATTGTACATGATAAAACTTCGTTCGAAAACCTGGTTCTGTGCCATATTTCGAGAAGCCCATCAGCAGAAGAATTAGCATGTGAACGATAATAATTGAGATGCAACATTAGCCAGTGCTAAAATTTCTGTGCCTGGTATTCAAGTTCGAACATTGGTCTCATTCATTATCTTAAAGTTGTTTTCCCTTACACGTATTCAATTGGTGGGACATAATACCAGGACGAGATGGCTGATAGTTTTTTGTTTCCATCAAATTTGAAGAACGAAATTGACTGGTAAATATCAAATGAATGATAAGATCCACAATGATGCGCTAATATTAATCGAAGACATGGTTTCTGCTAATATGAAGCATTCTGTTGAGTTAATTAGGCATAATAGCCCCTAATCACTTGATGCACGAAGCAGAATTAAAGCTCGAGCAAGATTTCAATTGATATGTTTTCACAGAAAAGCTTGCTGCATAAATGTGCCCCTGTTGAAAACCCAGAGAAAGAAGGGGTACGCCACATTGATGCAGGCGATTGACGAAGAAATTAAATGCCTGGTGGAATTGGAAAAAATGTTTTTCGTTATTTTATTTCGTTGATCTTGACTTCTGTCGAGTCATGATCCAACATTGCACTTGTGGTCTCTTTTTTGGAATAGAAGTTACGTTGTTGGAAACCCATTGGACGATGAATGACGAAATAACATCTAAAACTTCAAGAAACTTTGTAATTAAACATGTGCCGAAAGCTTGCTAAATTATTATTGAGATGAATACACATTGGCAGACAAGCAAGGATTGGAAGTGGTTGATCGAGCAGTGAAAGATTTGTGAAAAATTCAAGATGCTTCGGAAAAGTAATGATAATGATAATCCTGTGTGGTGATTTCCGTAAAATTTACCGGTGATTCCGCAATGAACGTCTACAAATGAATTTAACGTTTGCCTGAAACTATCGTATTTTTGGCGATACGTGAAGAAGCTGCACTTGACTATGAAAATGCTAGTTGCGTTGCAGAAAAATACATCAGCCTATGATTTTAAAACAAAACAACTAAAAGCCATTATTGGAAATGGCTAAGTTCTGGTTGATGATGTAACTGGCTGTATTTCATGGATCCCGAAATATTTGAATTTACATCATATTAGGAAGAACTCTTTAGAAAACCAAATATCGGTCACAACTATTTTAAGTACGTCGATTCAAACAAACTGATATCGTAAGAAATGATGATGATGGCGAAATGATTGTTGAGTTCATTAGATGTGTCCAGCTTACTACATCTGGGGCTTGCCACGATATCAAACCAAACAATACTTTTGTAAGTATCGAAAGGTCTTTGTATCGTCTCGGTATCGATATCGTATTCAATATCGGTAACGGTGTAGGTTTCATCTAGTTTTGATGTGGGATCAATCTCAAAAAAAAAATGCACGACTTGGTAACATCCCAAGTGACACTTCTCCTCTTAAAAGACTCTATCGGATTCGTAGTAGATTAATTTTTGAGAATAAAATGTGCTGTGGGTTGTCTACAATCAGGTTACTTACTAGAGGCAATTTTGAATCTCATAGCAAGAGTAAAAGACTATATATGAGAATTGTTTTCTCTTTTTTTCTTTTGCATTCTGCTTTTTGTTAACAAATAATGTTTCAAAATAATGCATTTTTCAACTTTTTCACTGTCATCAGTATCCCTTTCCTTGCAGTTGAGTTTTATTAAAAAAGGCTTTTTGAACTCGAATCTTATAAAATGTTGAACATTTTGTGTTCCTTTAATTTATTGTCTATCGGTCTGAAAGTTTTATTGTTTTGGTTTGGGCGAGGAAGACATTTTTTGTATTGTTCCTCCTATAAGCTTTTTTTTTTTATAAAAAGACTAATGCTCTTCATCCTAACTCCTTCATTCGGCTCTTATAAATGTATTGTTATATATAAGATTAGTGATACAATAATATTGTTTACAGAGTTCAGATTTGTTATTTTTATGATTTAATAAAAAAAAATATAAAAATATGAATGAAGACTTTTTTGGAAGTTGACATAAAATAAAACTTAAAATCGTTGGAGTGGTTTTTCAGGTATTTATGTGCATACAAAATAAAAATTGAAAAAAAAAACTTGTTAATCCGTTTTTGAGATATCGAATTTTCCAAAAAAAAGTTAAACTTTTTTTAAAGTTTTAAAACTTTTTTTAAATTTTGATAAATTTTCATAGCAAAACATATTTATAAATCTTATATTGAATTCGTATGTTAAAAAATTCATCTGAATCTGTTCAGCCGATTGTGAAAAAATTCAAAATTTAAAAACAAAAACCGTTCTATGAGAGGTGCAAATTTTGGTATACGAAAAGAAAATTCAAAATAAAAAAAATGATTCTTTGGGAGGTTACACTAAAAACCATTTCTTGAAAAATTATTTCCCATCCAAAGGTAGCTTTTACTGAAAGAAATTTATTGATTTTTTTTTTTAAAGTTGTGGATCCAATTTTGGGAAAAATCAGATTTTTAAAAATCGCTTAAAAATATTGTATGGTAGTAGCGTTATTATTAGATAAAAAAAAATCCAAAATGTATGGGCAGAACTACCAACAATGACTTTTTACCAAGTTTTAAAAAAATCGATTCAGTCATTTAGGCTGTAGCCGAAAAAACAAATAGTCAGAATTATGAGACTCACATTTTTTGCCTTTCTTATCATCGTTATGACAAGTTTGATCCAAATTTCAATTGAATTTTTTTACGAATGCATATTTTTAATTAAATTATTATATATAAAGGCTAAGTCTAAAAATTTGATTAAAATCCTTAGTTTGCGAGAGATAAATCGTGAGAAAATTGGACGTACCAGAGAGGGCTGTTTTTACTAAAATTATTTTTTAAAACTTCTCTTTATCACAAAAGTTGAAAGTTTCATCCAAATCGATAGAGCCGTTCTCAGTAAATCGATTACAGGCACTGGCGGATCCAGGGGGAGCTATAGGGGCTGAAAACCCCCCACAGCCAAGCCGATTTGTTAAATTAATTTAACAGCTAAACAAAATACATTACGATGTTTCAAAATTTGTTTTTTTTTTTAACACTTAATTTGTATATCACTTGATGAAACAGAATGATTCTTTTTTAAATCAATAACTCCCGATATAATATCTGTTTTTTTTTTTAAGTTGGAAGAAAATGGAACAAACATGGTTGGGGCTAAGAATGTGTAAGTTAGTTGTATTTTTAAAAGCCTTTGTACTATTAATGCAAGGTAGAGGCTCACAAATTTAAATTTGGTTTGTTTTTTCTAAGCCCCAAGGAAATTGTATGAAAAAACAAAGATGAGACTGAGCTATTTGAATGTATGTAGGCTCTATTTATTCCAAGCCTTAAGAGAAGGATGAAAAATAAAAGTTGGTGTTGGTGGGTTTTTTAAGCCCTAAGGGAACTAAAAAATAAAATAAAATGGGGCAAGCAAATTAGCATTTTGGTAAGGTTTTTTTCCCAGCCCCTATGGAACTAAAAATAAAAAAATGATGCAGGGGCTTAACAATCTTCAAAGCTTGAAATCTGTTGTTTTCCCAAGCGTCAAGGAAATTAAACAAAAAAACTATGTTGGGGCTTAACAATTTACTTATTCCTGAGCTCTATTTTTTCAAGCCCTAAGAGCTTAGAGTCAAGAGAAGTGCACGAAAAAGCAAGGAAGGTAGTTGAAAAAATGCATTTTAGAGCATTGGGGGAAACAAATGAGGTTAGTTCAGAAAACTTACATTTAAAATGCAATTGAAGAAATCAGAAGAACAACATCTAATATTTTCATCTTATTTTTTTTTTCCTGAAATTGAAAAACAAAAATTCCAATATGTTACATGTTACATTTTGCCTTGGAAATTCATTTTCAGGCTAAAATATCAGTAACTCTTGCTATTGATTTTAGCGAATGAATTCAATTTTATCACAAGAGTGAACAAAATTTTTTTCCTAAGCTCATCTGTTCATATCTTTCATACTTGCTTGGACCCAAAGAACTTTTTAGACTTAAAACTGTAAAAACTGTGTTTTTGGTACCAAAAAATCTTTCCTATTGGTAGTTTGCATGCAATTTTGCCGAGCCAATCAAATAATTTTGGTTTATTAAAATCAGTGTTCTCGAAATTGAATCTAAAGCTGGTTATTTGTGTGGTCTGAAAATACTTTGACGATTTAATAGCCCTCCTTAACACGATGCGATTTTAACCACTTTTAAATTTTATAAAATAGCACACTGATAATATATTTATTAAATATTTATGATAAGAACAAAATGGCTTACCTGTAAATGGTTGTTCCAATCACCGTTTTGTAAAAACACGTTTTTACCAATATCTTTGGATCACGCTAAGATTTCTATCACATACAAAATTCTCTCCAAAATTTGGCTAAGTATTTTAGCCGAGCAGCACACAATTGCAGCTAGAATATTAAATTTTGGTACATCATTTAGATTAATTCTGTTAAAATTTAGGACACGAAATAGTTAGTAGTCACACATTATTCTCGAACATTGACCTTAATTTTGATTTATTCAACCATGAGATTTTAAAATTTTGTTAAAATAAAAATCGATAACGTGAAATATTCAAGAAAAATGATTTATCAAATCCAAAGCGAGAAATCTATTCTATTTTAATAGATTCACTTGAAATATTGAAAAAAAATTGAAATTATTGAGTTCAAAAACCAGCTGTTAAAATATACAGAGCATTTCAGCTGGTGATTAAAGGTTATTTTTTCAGTTGAAATTCAGCATAATCTGTGTACTGCTTTATGTATAAACTACAAAAAAACGTTCAGAATAAAAAAAGAAATTTGGATTTTTGTTTAAATATCCCTACAGCTTTTTATATAGTGTGAAGCTGTTTATGTACTTAGGATAAAGTGCATTTTCCAAAATGGCCGCTGAATAGTACAGCCGCTCCCTAATCCATTTCCAATCATAAAATTTTTTGCTTAGTAGGTACATTTTTGCATTTTGAAAAATTCATTTGACTCTGGCGACGAGTCTTCATTCTGAAAAAAGTATATGGTTGAGCCTTTTTTAAATGAAAAATGGGAGCCTCAGTGAGAGCCAAGTCCTCGATCCGCTACTGATTACAGGATATGTTTATGTTGAAGATTTTGTAGTAATTTGTTCAATATTTCAGTTGAAACCATTTAATTGTTGATTTTGATATTAAGAGAGAAGTGATCAAACAGAAAACAAGCAACTTAAAAGGAATCTTATGATAAACCTTTAATAGTAGTTTATTATGCTTTTCTACTTTCAGCTTCTTTGATAGAAAGATATTAATTACCTTTTCCTTTTACTATTCGTTGCTTTAGGGCTATTGACTAGACCGGAAGATAAGGGGTATAAAGGAACAATTATATACAAGAGTTTTTTTGTTACTCGTATTCAAAATATTTTGTTTGGCCCGTAAGTATGCTAAAAACCAAAATTGCTACTAAATTCACCCATGCGTTTCTGATGCGAATGGTCACACTGACTACTTTTCAATATTTTTTTTATAACTCAGAAACTAAGCCGAATTACAAGATTTTATTCCTACAACTTTTTGTTCAAAATTAAATTTTCTATCGAAAGGGACTGTTTTAAGAAAATATTATAAAAATTTAAGTAGAAAAAGTTTGCGAAAACCACCACAAAAAATCAAAGGTGTTTTATTTTTTTTCCTAAATTGCTCAAAATTGTTTTCGAGGCAAAGATAGGCTATGGGCATAAAAAAAGGGTAAATTGTGAAATCTTAAATATGAAATGTACAAAATGAAGTTTTTATTTAAAATTCACAAAGATTAACCTATTGAAACTTAACCATTTTCTATAATTTTTCTCTGTTTGAACCCAAAAAGCCTCACTTTAGTTACTACGTGGCAAATTGTACATTGGATAATTCCATGAAAAAAGGGACATGAAGAAAGGGTTACAGAAAATTCATCCGCCTTCTGTCTAATGTTTGCTATTTTTAAAATTAAAATTGTAAAATATCCTACAAGTAACAAACATATTGCTGAAATTAAAATTAAATAATTATGTATATGCTAAGAGCTGTGTTCACTTGGCCTGCAAAAGTGTCGATATATATATTTTTTTTAATTAATTTTTCTGCTTAAATTTTTTTTTTTTTTTTAATTTTTCAAACCATCCATTTCGATAGAAAATTTTGTTTTGAACAAAAAGATTTGAGTGTAAAATTATCAAGTTTTGCTTAGTCACCTTTCACACGAGGAAAATGAGTTGCTACCAACTTTCAGTTTCTTGGTAAGAAACGCAGTAGGAAAGAGGAACGAACAAAATCTCCCCGGTGGAGGATTTGAAGATATTTTGTTTGACATTTCCTTTCACATCTAAGGTTAAGGTGTGTTCAACCAATAGAATTGCAGGAGATCTCAAAATTGCCTAGATTTTGTTTCCCCGTGTGAAAGGTTCAAGATTTTTAAGGAAATTAAAAGAAAATGTCAAAAAATCTCCAGCAAGTTGATTTTTAGTATGAAAGAGGACCTTATTTCCAAGTTTCCTTACTCTTACAAATTTAGTTACATTTTCAAATTTAAGCACTAAGCCAAACAAAAATGTTCAATAATAAAAACCCTTGTACTTAATTCTTTTCTTTTAAAAGGTATTTCAATAAGCTTTTTATGAAGTTTGGATAAGTTAGCTTCTGACTTAAAGTATGTTGTTCTTCTTTTACTTTCAACTTTTGCATTTAAGGTTCCAAAAACAATCCATTTGATCAATCAAAGTAAATGGATTTTATCAAGGTTGTTAAAGAATGCAATCTTTAGTTTAAGGATTGCATTTATTGACTTCACTTCAAAACATTTACTCCAAATTTTCTAATCACCATTCATAAGACATTCAAATGATTGCAATAATTTTTGCTCATTCATTTTACAGCAATCTTTTGAGAAATCATGAATTTTTATATTCTTTTTGAATTGTTTGTATGTATATCCATTTTTTTGCATTCTGTTGAATTGTTTTAAACTCTCTTAATATCTTTTAAATCAATATAAATTTTGTATTTTATTGTTGGTTTTTTAAGGTACATTTTCAGCTTCTATTCAAGCAAAATAAATTCTGTTTCTACTGAATTTAAAGTTTCAACATCGTTGATATCTGGCATTTCTGCAAAAACCCACATCTGAACTAGAGCAGAGCCCTTGATTACCATGCCACACTACAGCTTTATGATCAAGGGGTCTTATTCCGGTTATATGCATGAGCATAACATCCATACAGGGGTGTAAGTATCTTCAATGTGCAAAATTTATTGCTTTATATTTGCAATGTGCATGTGTGAGGTCATGGCGATGATGGTTAAGGGGGATATAAAGGACTGTAAATCCTCTTCGAATGCGAATGCAAATGCAAATCAACGCATTTCGATTGCAATTAAATGCACACCCGGCACCTTGTTGTGTCACGACCACACACCAGTATACTCTTTATGCCAAATAATGAAATTTCATATTCTCTTACCCTTTAAAAACTATTTAGGCCTCTTTACATCTTCGTTTATATGCACTTAATATGATAAAATTTACAAAAATTGATGTGAAAAGGAAAACACATTCACATGCACACACAACACACCACATACATAAAAGTTATATCATAGTCAGGTTATATTTGAGTCACATAACTTAATCGTTTGGAAATATCCAATTTTGTGCACTTTTCTTTTGCGACATAGTGATTTTCAGTGTTCCCAATTTGTAAACAACATGTTCTTCGGGGTTAAATGAAAAATATAATTTGATTAGCAAAATGACAAATCTTCCGTTTGACGAGCTATTTCTAAGTAGACCACTTTCAAACCATAGGTTCTTAATTTTTGGCCAATCCAAATAAGTTCATATTTTTATTTTATTAAATCTTTTACTATTTCCTTTTACTCTTTAAATTTGTATGTCTCCTTGCATTTATTTAATTGTTAAACGGATATCCTTAAATTCCAAAATATGTGTAAAAAAAACGTCACTATTATTGACAAGGTGATCTTTATCTAATTTTTTTTAAATATTTTTGCGGTCAATATATAAAAATTTCCCTTGATTCTTGTAAAACAAATTCAAAAAGTGGGAACATTGTTTAACCATCTCTGGTGCATTGACTGGCGATGGTTTAGACGCTCTATTTCCTTCAAATCGATGGATGGTGGAAATGTCATCCATTGATTCCACCTCCACCTCCAACAATGTCTACCCTTTCTTTCATTTTATCCCCTAGCCGAACGTTGACTTAAACTAGTTTTCCTCTCGTTTGTCATTGTTGTCATCATTATTTCTAAGTTTCGGAGAGCAAAGTTAGCAGTAGGTATTTGTTGCTCCTGATGCTATTTTCTGTTGGAAAATGAAAAGCGAGAAACGTTAGGCTAATGGACCCCACGTTATATGCCAAAAGGATGTGGCAATTATGTGGGTTCAGTGGTACACATTCTTCATTCCACTCTTTTTCTCGTTGTACCTACATCTACATAGGTTATTCGTTTCTAAGAGCGAAGAATTGGTTCGCTTTTGTGAAAACAATTTTTTATCATGAACATCAAAGTTGATGAAGCCTCCCAAGGAACGAAAGGATTTTCTTCGATTGAGTTATAATGATGTGGTGTTCGTTTGGCTGGTCCTGATCCAGGGAGTAGCACAGGCACATAACCAGGCTAAGTTAACTTAGATTGATGTTAATAAAATGGGTTGAAAATGTCAAAAAAGTTGCAGGCATTATATTGGGTCACAACAAGCAATTTCAATTTTCAGTAAAAGAAAGTTCGAATGTTAAAAAAAATTCCATACAAAAGGTTGAAGAAATGCAGAAGCAAAAATAAAATAGCAAGTATACGCCATAGTGTATATATTGACTTATATTCTCAGGGGAATTGATTTTTAGGTTGACATGATGCCATTTTTCTCAAAGATTGACAAAAAAAACTTAATTGCAGTAGTTTCTGTATGATGGAAGGAATACAGTGTGTTGAAAGGGTAGAGACCAAGACAAAGGCTGTCATATTTTGCAGATTACAATGAACTACAAAATGAGGGCACAAAATTTTAACAATGATATAACAGAAAACTGCACTCAATTGTATGTTTTATCAGAATGACTTAAAGTATTATTTTTTTTTATTTTTTTTGAGAAGAGAAGATTTTAAGAGGAATTTGTCTATAAAGGGGAGTGTCATTGAACATCGTCGTCTGTAACTTTCTTTGTGATGGCTATGTAGCAAGTATACCTAGTTCATATTATTTTCAATGAACCCAAATTCAGAAAATTCAGATCTCCCAGTGCTTAATTTGCGTGTTTTTGGTTTGAATATAGATGTGAAAAAATATAGTACAATGTTTATTGTCTGCTGAGTCACAACCTAAAGGACAAAGTCATAAGCGTGTACACATTAAAAAAAATTTTTGGGAACCAAAAATTATTGTATTTTACAACCATGTTTTCAACTACTAAGCCATTTTTCTCAACAAAAAAAAAAAAAGCTCAAGAGATTTAAAATTAAATGCATGACTGGGTCGCACGTACTTGCTCTTATGTTCAAGAGTGTTTAAGAACATTACACGCAAAAAAAATATGAAATACAATTTTTATTAGCTAAAACAACTTCTTTGAGAGTTCTAAATGAAAACACCATCTTAATTCTTGATTGAGTATGATTACATGACAAAAAAAAAAATTGTCGTCGGAGCAATTTTCTTAAAAAAATATTTTTCATATATCAAATTCTTAAAACTTTTTTAAGGAACATTTTTGGTATGCAAATCGTATGTATTAATTTATGTGCATGTAAAAATAATATTTCACAAAAAATTGTCAACACATTTTTGAGATATCGAATTTTTCAAAAAAAAAATTGAAACTTTTTGGAAAAATTCAAATTCATTTTTTTTGAAAATTTTAATATGTAATATTTTTTAATCTTATATGAAATTTGTATATAAAAAATTACCTAAATCTGTTCAGCCTACTTAGTGTAGTAATTCAAAATTAAAAAAAAAACGTTCTATGAGAAGTATTAAAAGTTGTTATTTGTAATTTTTTTTAAATTTTTGGTAGCTTATCGCACTAATTTAAGTACATATACAGTTACACTTTAATAAAAATCGTGGGAGGCGTTTGAAGGAAAGCAAATATTTTGCTTAACGGTTTTTAACATTTGTTTGGAATCTAGCGTAATTTTTTCATAAAACTATATTTTTTTCTAAAAATATTTAACAAAGTGTAAAAAACATTAAATGTCCAGTTTTATAAATTTTCCAAAAAAAAACTTTTTGAACATTTTTTTTAAATCCAAAAAAATGTTTTTTTTCAATTTTACTAAGAAAATTTTTGTACAATTCTTAGAAGCTTCTGTGTAAAAAAAAAATACTAAAATCAAAATAACCGTTTAAAAAAAAAAAACTAAAAAAAAGGTACCATTAATAACCATTTTTTTTGGATTAATGTTCCCATCCAAAGGTAGCTTTTACTAATTAAAATTCATAGATTTTTTTTAAGAAAGGTTGTGGATCCGTTTTTGAAAAAAAAAAGATTTTGTAAGATTGCTAAAAAAAAAAATTGTATCGCAGATACCGTTATTCTTTGTCCGAATTTTTTTTTTTTTAATATGGGGTCAGAAACACTTAAAACCACTATATACCAAGTTTTAAGAAAATCAATGCAGCCATTTAGGCTGTAGCCGAATAGATAGACAGAATTTTGCCACCCACTTTTTGTTGTTCTCTGTCATCGTAACGTCATGTTTGATTGTTATCTCCAAATTTTTTTTGAGCGAATTTAAAACTTGCCTTTATTACTAATAAAAATAAATTTATAACTTTCATTTAAAATTAAAATAAGAAAACTGTGTTCTAAAATTTATTACTACCTATATTGTTCATCTCATCGAATTTTTTGTGTGGTTTTTGATTTTGATAAATTTTTTTATAGAAAAGGTTTCAAAATATTTACAAATAATATTTTTTAACAAAAAATGTACAGTTTTTGAAAAAATATTTACAGCTTTTTTTTTTGAAAAGTGCATATGCATTTCGGAAACGAAACATTTGATTTTAATTTTGTTCTAAATAAAATCTCCTATCAAAATGGAAAATTTGAAAAATTTAATAAAAAAAATGTTCACATAGTGTAGCACCTAAGAAGGACATACCTACTTTATTAACGCTTTTATCAACAACCTGATAGGTCCATATCAGTGTGGCCTTAGGCCAGGGAAGTCCACCACTGACCAAATATTCACACTACGGCAGATCTTGGAAAGAACCCAGAAGTCTCAAATCGATTTCAACCACCACATTTTCATCGATTTCAAGGCCGCGTATGACAGCATCTAAGAGCATTGTCTAGTTTTGGTATCCCTCCCAAGCTTGCCCATTTTTGCAGGATGACGATGGAGAATGTACGCTGCTCCATAATAATCGGCAAAGACCTCATTGGTACCTTTGATGTCAAAAATGGTTTTAGACACGGCTATGTAACTTCTTCAACATCTTTCTTAAGAGAAATGTGCAAAACTCTCAAGCCAACACTAGAGGTGCAATCTTTCAAAAGTCCATCCGAAATAATCGGACGAAAAAAGCGTGATTTCGGTGGTGCTTTCGTGAATATTGAGGAGGAAGCCAAGAACGGTTAATGAAGGCTGTCAACAAGTAAGAACACCCAATTAGGGCTGGCCACGATACCAAACAAAACGATACTTTTGTAATTATCGTCTCGGTATTGTCAAAATCGAAAAATTTTAGTAATTTCTCGGTATAGGTATCGGTCTCGTATAACCCAGTCTCGTTTGGTCTCGTATAACAAAGTCTTTTCTTGGTATCGGTCTCGGTCTCGATCTCGATCTCGGTCTCGTCTCGTTTTGGTCTGGTCTCAGTCACAAAAAAAATTAACGATTTGGTTACAAAAGTTCTTGATATTCTTGTTGAATGTTAAACTCTCTTGATATTTTTAAGATTTAATAAAAATCATTGCATAAAAATATGAATAGTTTGTTAATGAACAACAATTTTTTAACTAGAGATTTCTTGCAGTCTTAAAAAATCTAAAGAGCAGGTTTCGCAATATCTAATTAAAGTTTTAATTAGTTAAACCTAAAATTCTTGTCAAAATATCATAGCAGTAAAACAATGCTGTATCAAAATCGTTAGAGCCGTTTTCGAGGAACCAAGACATAAGAAAAAATATGAAAGGCATTTGGTGGACTTCATTAAAGTCACTTTCTTCAGTTTAAAGAACCAATTCTGAAAATGTCACCCAAATGATTGGCTTCAGATTAACAAAGTGAAAGAAAACTGGATTAGGAAGTGTGTGGTTCTTATTTAAATAATTGCTTAACCCTTCTCCTAAGTAAAAACTGTGAAAATGTCATTGGGTATCGTTTCGGGTGTTTTGGGGCTCGAATCGTCTCGATATCGCTTCGGTTTCCAATACCGGTACCAAACGATACAGAGACCTTTCTGGTATTGTGGCTAGCTCTACACGCAATACCGATGACGTCTAGGTCATAACTCAGTTGGCTATAAGTTTGGGTTGGTCAGAGGTTTTGTGTACTTAGGCTCCACTATAAACTTAGTGAACGATACCTGTGCTAAGATCAAACGAAGAATTACTCTTGTCCATCACTGTTTTGTAGTCTACGAAAGCAATTGAGAAGCAAAGTCCTTTCTCGCGCAGTTAAAGTGTCCCTGTAGATGGGGAATAGAGAAGAAGATACAATCACGTACAGTACTGCGACACTGATCTAGCCAGTTAAGTTAAAAGCCAACGACCTAGAGTGGTGTTTCCCAATTAGGGCAAATAAGAAAAAATCTCACTTTCGCACCTATTTCCATTCGAAAAGAGTCTGGTCTCCATCTTGGCTTGTAAAAACTTTCAATTTTTTTTTTTTCAATTTTGAGGCATTTAGATAAAATTTTTTTTATTACTTTTATAAAAAATAAAGCTCAAAACTTAATTGAGCGCAACAGGTGGTACATGCAAGTAGAAAAACACCTCAGCCACCTTGGCGTGCAAAACTGGAGACAGCTTACAAGAAATCGAAGAAGCTTGTTGGTTGAGGCCCTGGTCCACCCTGGACTGTAGCGCCATCTTAAGTAAGTAAGTAAGGAAGCAACTTCTACATCATTCAATTTTTGGATTTCTATTGTAGTGGTTCTATCATGTGAGCATCCCCACACATGTAAGCTAGGATTAGAATTGGAACACATATTAATATCATGTTAGCAAAGCACCAAAAAAAAAAAAAAACAGAAAAAATATTTAACGAAAAATTTGAAACTGTCTCTACTAGTTAATGGCAAATTATCCACCTACTAATTTTTCGATCAATGAAAGTTGCTTTGCTAACTTAACATTCATGTTGTTTTTAGCTCTGCACTCAGAGAAAAAAGTCAGGTAAATAATTAACCTGGGCCCTGTTAAATTTACAAGGTGCATAATCCCATATAAAGTTACAGACTTTTCAGAAATTTACCTGATTTGAATAACCTTATATTAAGTGTTTAATCAACCTGGTGGCCTAAATTACCATATTTAAGTTGATTTCAGAAGATGAACTGTTATTTTAACACTGAATTCTGGTAAACAAGACTTTGTGACAAGAATATATACCGCTAAGTTTAACTGAGATCGGGTTATTTTAACACTGTTTGTTATGAATTTCTATTTTACCACAAATCGAGTTGAAGTAACATTTTAATGGTCATTTTTATAATGTTTACCTATCGAATTAAGCCAGGCCTCATCTTAAAGAAACACTCTGCCAGTTAATTTCAACGTGACACCAGTGTTAAAAAGCACATACACACACAAGGCATCCAAACAAGGTCAGTTTCAACTTTTGATATTTGGCACGAGTTTTTTATACAGCGAAGTGACCTAGGGGATGCGTGCTATCCCCATGCGTGAGAGGTTCCCATTTCAAAACTAAGAAAGTATCACAAAGCATTTTTAAAATAAAATAATATTCATAGGAACAAATGTCTATACTTTCAGAATAATGCAAAATGAATTGGACGGTAAGCAGCGTTAGAGATGGGACCTGCAAGCATAGATCCAGGACATAATAGTTACCGAATATAGGGTTGATTCAACATTAAATCATGTTAAATTAACTAGAACTTCATGTTAAATTTACAGGACGACGAAAATTGTATTCATGTTTTTGAACTAGATTTTCATGTAAAGTTAACTAGATTTACAGGTAAAATTAGCATGATTCTCTGGTAAAATTTACAGCTTTACTTTTTTAAGCCAGAGTTAAATTTACCTGAAACCAACGTTGATTTAACACGACATTAAAATCAGGTATAAGATTAAGCAGTTAACATGATCTACCGAGTTGAAAAATAATAACCTAAAAATAAGGTTTAATAAACCAGAAATTGATTGGTTATACCTGCTTTTTTCTCTGAGTGTTATCCCTGTATAACCAGATGGGATGAAAAACTAAGCCAAAACTCAAGTTGGACCTTTTTGCCCTGCAGTCTTCGCTCTTTCCAGCTTACTTTTGTGATTTACATTTCAGCCTATATTTTATGTTTAATCAAATTAATACTTTAGCCATAGTCTAATTTTTAAAATTCAATTATATTCGAACGACAGATTTTAGAGTCAAGATCCGAAAATTCCTTGGTCTTTGATACAGAATTAGTTGTTGTTTTATTCAACAATTCAATATTGCTTGATCCTGACCTTATTTTTCTTGTCCAATTCGGACTTTACACACCCAACATCTTAAATTAATGATGCTCCTTCAAAAACCATTGAATTTATACTCAAAAATAGGATCTTCAGCCTTATACCAAAGTCCTTATTTTTTATCAAATCATTGTTCCTAAGTCGAGTGGTTATAGATTGTAACAAACATAAGTACATTACCTTTAGAAAATAGTGGTTTACTGTCATGAAATAGTGCTAGCAATAGACAAGTTGCAATTATTTTCTACTTTACATAGCAACTGCATTTTAATATGACTCCCTGTAAAACATATTACTTTTTGTTTTTAAAGTGACCACATAACACTTTACCGTAATTGCAAAAATTATCTCTCGATTAAGCTTAACTAGTTTTCAAATAGTAAAAGACCTTCCTTCAACAGAGCTAATGCAAATATAAAACAAGGTTATAACTTTATCCATGCGCATCCATCCCGTCGCCATTACCATAACCATCATCATCGTCATCGTTCTCATCTCTTTCGATCTGGTTCATCTTAAAAAAAAAAAGATCAAAAATTAAAAAAAAAAAGAAAAACAAAATCCATTCCATAGAAAGCCCCTCAGCATAACTATTGTAATGGTAAAAGTTTTTAATTACTAATTAAACTTTCGTCGTTGCACACTAGAACAGACTTAAAATGTGTTCTTTTATGTTTGCCACAGATAAGCACCGCCAGCCAACGGATATTACCTCATCCTTTAGCACATACATTCTGCTCTTTTCTGTGTGTAGGTATGTATCATTATTATTATTATATCCTTATACAGTTTCCCATTTTTCTCGTATTATTATTAATAATTCAAGAAAACAAACGAGAGAGGATAAAAGTGCAACTCCCTATTGTACAGCTCCATCGATGTTTGCAAAACTTTTGATATGACAGTTAAAGCACATAAGCATTGGTGGCAGCTCACCGACAGAAAAAGGACAAAAAGGACTCTGGATGATGACAATCCAGTCAGTCATCATATAAAACTGTCGACGACTTGTTAAGTAGGTGTGCCGAATGAAGGGAAGCAAATATATCCCGTCAAGTGTAAGGTTTAGTGCTGATCCCTTAAGCCTATTAACAGCCACTTTAAGAACTCGCGCTTACCAAAAGATAAAGCTCACAGCAACTTCAGCGACAATGGAATTTATTATTTCCCTCTAAAATACAAAACGTACAATATTCAAACCCGTCTAAATTGAGTTGAAATCCGAAACCAAAGACTCAAACCCCCTCGCCACCAAATCCTGCTTCCTACGTCCTCTAAGTTAGAGGTGAGACCTTGTGCATCATTGTGCAAACAATAGGAAACTTTAATCTATAAAATTCCATTTATTACTTCAGCGGCGATGAATAAGAAAAGAATGAAAATAATTCAGAAAAAGGATAAATTTTGTGCAGATGATGATGATGATGATGCAGTTAGTCCTTAAATCGCTTTACAGAGAATGCTTTTTATTTTATACATGGAAAGGTTATTGGGGGGAAACTCATTTTTACTGTGAATCTTTGCATTTTTTGTGTATGTATAAGGTAGCTGGGGGACATTTGACACTTTTACCAATGAAAGGAGTCATTCATCAAATAAATTGGATTTCAAGAATTAATTAGTATTTGAGATTGAATTTTGAACAAATAACATTTTCCAGTTTATCGGAAGTTTTACTTATCATATTCTTTTCTCTGAAGTTTTGCTTTGATTGTCCCAGCTTGACAATGAGAGATAAGCATGAGTGGTTTTGAACAGTTAAAAAAAATATTATAATAATAAAAAGGATTTACTGACAAAAAAATTCAATTTTTGACATTGTTGTGTTAAAAATTGTTTTAAAGGAGTTTTTTTTGTCGATTTTCTCATATAAGAGCCATGGTGTAGGTGGGTAGGTGCAAAACCTGCTATTCAGGCTCTATGAGGACCGAAAAACGCGTGCTCATAGAAGTGTGAGATTCTTACTACACTAAAACCACCTCCACTTCCCGATTGCAACTAAGTTGAAACTTATCTAGCAATTTATTTTTAACGAAGTTAAGTAACATGTTGCAGGTTACTTTCCGGTGAAAGTTCCTGCTTAATCCGCGATTTTAAAGCGGTTTTCTGTTCACCGCACCAAGTCGGAAGGTTTTGTTCTTCGCAGACGGCGTACTAAATTCGACTCTTCAAGAATGTCAATAATCGTTGAATTAGCGTGTTCTAATAGTCGATTTCTATGTTTTCGCGCGAAACTTTTTATTTCCTCCCGCACCGTAGGAATCCCGAGATCCCTATGAAGATCTTCGTTTCTTATATACCACGGAGCATTTACAAATGACCTAAGCAATTTATTTTCAAACGTTTGTAAGTTATTTGAGTTTGTATCGCAGGTACAACCCCAAAGTTGTATACCATAAGTCCAAACAGGTTTAAGAACCTGTCGGTATAAAATCAATTTATTTTCAATACTAAGCTTTGAATATGTACCGAGTAACCGTTCATATCTCTTAATTTACTTTTTAGTTCTTCGCATTTCTTTTTCACGTGCGGCTTCCATTTTAATTTCGCGTCTAGAGTCATTCCCAGATACTTTGCTTCATTTGCAAATGGAACACGAGTGGTATTAAGAAAGACGGGTAATTTATTTATTTTTTTATACATAAAGTCCACGTGGACTGACTTCATTGAGCGCTATTCGCCATGTTAAGATATATTAAGAGCATTTTGTAATTTAATTGTAGCTTCGCTAATCGTTTTGCCTACTGCTAGTATTGCAGTATCATCAGCAAACGTGGCTACGGTAGTGTCTTCTGTTTGAGGTTTATCGTAAAAAAAAGGTACAGAACTGGACCTAATACACTTCCTTGTGGTACCCCAGCCACTATTTCTTTGAAATCAGAATAGTCATTTCCGTGTCTTACACGAAAAAGTCTTTCATTTAGATATCCGTTTAGAATGTTGTAAAGTCCTTCAGGTAGAACTGAACAGAACACCTTGTCAAACGCCTGCGACACGTCCAAAAAGACAGTCGAACAGATTTTCTTTTCTTCAAGAGCTCTCTCAATTACGTCAGTAATTCTATGCACTTGATCAATTGTCGAATGCTTGCTTCTAAATCCGAACTGATGTTCAGGTATTAATTGTTTCTCTTCTATTATCGGTTGCAGGCGCAGGAGTAGTATTTTTTCAAAAACTTTTGATATAATCTAGTAATTTCTCAGAAATGACAACTATCTTTCATTGTGGGATTTTTGCAAGAAAAACATAGGTATACTACTTGAAAGGTCACTAGGTCATGCAATAAAGCTCAAGCAACCATTGAAGATGACCTCCAGAATATGCAGAATAACTTCTGGATTCACCTGCAGTTCAGCTGTTGAGTGCTCATTATAGTTTCTCCTTTGTTGTCAGACCTGAGGGAAAAGTTAAGTTTCTGCTTATCCTGTGTAGGGCAGCACTATCAACAGCAGTCTGTGAGCTGTCTGAAAATAAGTGTTTCTAGTAGCGATACTTCGCAAGTGAGCTAGTTAGTTCAGGAGACATCAGCATTTTCTAGGCATAACTGGATTTGTGGAGAGAATTTTTCTCAATCATTATGTCTGGAAGGCTTTTTCTAAATTTCCCCAAATTTTCCTCAATTTTTTCTTATATAATTTTAGCGATTCCTTATAGAAATCTCAATTGGATAGTACCTTAGTGATTTTAGCTCGACTTTAAAGTTTCCCACAGTTTATCCTGAGTGGTTTAAGCCCCAAAGTCTACCGATTTAGCGTCCCCTTACCCCTCATCAATAAGAGGACCAAAGGTTCCCTATGATTTGTTGATTAAGTTGATCAAGGCTGGAATCAGCTATTGTGATTTGTGAAAGTTGACAGTCACAACCCAATAGGGATGCTTTGACGTTGTGACTATCAACTATCACAAATCACCTTAGCCCATTCATCGCCAGGTTTGATTAATCTCTGAAGCGTTTCTCGGTACTTTGGGCAGTCAGTTTTCCTATGATTTCAAAAAGCTTATTGTATCGTTCAAGCTGAATTGAAGGTATCTATGATCAGAGAACGAGCAGTGGTCGAAAACAAAACTAAAACTCAACCGGCAAAAGCAATTGCCGACGAAAAATAATCCTATTTCCAGATTGTAAGAAATTTGCGGAAGAACGAGGAAATATCTGTTAAAGAAATGCTTGAAATTATCCTTAAAAGGAAATGACAAGAATTCACCCATAAAAACCAATGATGGACAGATCACTCAAAATCCGAACATGGAATGCAAACGGTTTTGTGCAATATGTATCAGAACTAGTAATCTTCTTAGACATAGAACATATAGACATTTGATTGGTATCCAAAACTCACCTCGCTATACAACAATCTTTTTATAATAAATAACAAAACTAAATAAATAAATGAATACATTTGGTGGGGCAACAGCTCGTAAAGAACCAGGGCCTAGTGACTTACAACTCTCGACCATTCCTGTGTGCGTGTCTCGTTGGCAGGAATGGAGGGGACCTACAATTTGTTTGCCGAGTCCGAACGCCTAGATGGAAAGCACTTATTCATGACAAGTATACTCATGGAGGATTTGTCAGTTTCTCGAAAGAGGCAGTACCTCGGTAAAAAAAATTTCTGTTTTTAGGTAGCAGCGGCTGAGAATGGAAACCAGAGCTTCAGCATGACAGTCCATATGATCTATCAAGCTTCGCACTCAGCTGACAAAGCTTGTGGAGGGTTTCAAATACTTGTAAAAATAGCTTAACACATTTTAAAGGACCTAAGGTTTTTAGTGAAAACATGTTTGTAACAATAATTAGTATATTGGGATAAAAAAGAAAGATTTTAAGATTGCATCTATATACTGCCCTCCGAGGCACTCTCCATCTGAAGAAAACTATGCAGAACTCCAAAATTTGTTAGGACACAAATTCCTTGTTGGCAGCGACTTCAATGCTTAACACGCCTAATGAGAATCTAAGCTCAAAACAATAAAAGTTAAACGGCTATATCAAGCAGGCCGCAAGAACAATTGCAAATTTTATTCTTCTGGTTCACCAACATACTGGTCATCTGATCTGGGGCTCATTTCTGCAAGAGTGAGTTTTTTCTGTGCCCACAGAAAATCGTGCGCACTCCAATTTTCGCAATTCCGCAAGAGTGTGTTTTGAGTTTTTGACAAATATCGTATGTTCAATCAGTCAAACTCATTCACACTTGTTTTAGGCTTGAACGGAATGTGTACACGGAAAATCATTCACACTTGCGGAATTTAGCCCCTGACACTAAGAAAATACCCGACCTTATAGATTCGTATAGTTAAAGATATTAAACGATATCATATAAGTGTAGAAAGTATTTTCGATTTATGGTCAGATTATACTCTAGTAATATTATCACTGAGTAAAGCAGAAATAATAAAAAAAAAGGTAACCCTAAGCTTGGAAATAAAAGAACAAACTGAAATGAATTCAGAGAAAAACTTGAAAGTTGTAGAAGTAGAACAATTTATTGCTGATGTGCAAAAGGCTGCGAAAAAAGCAAGTACTCCAGCTTTTTGGAACTAAAGAGGAAAATAAAAATATTCTGTCGAAATAAAGGAGCAAATGTTGGAAAAAAGAAAAAAAAAATAAGAAAATGGCAAGCTGCAAGATTTTCAGGTGATAAGGCAGTTTTTTAAACTTCTTAACAATTAAATAAAGAAAAGAATCTATGAGTTTAAAATGATTCACTTAGTAGATTCCTGACTAGTCTTACGGCGGATACTTCTACAAAATTCTCTTTTTGAAAACCAGGTATGTGCCTAAAGCGACCATAAAAACAAAACTCGCCAGTAAAATCTCAAGGAGTTAAATGGTTCAAAAACCCGAAACAAAATGCTAATTTCTTTGCTGAACATCTCACGCATGTTTTTAAGCCATTCCCAGCAAATACAGCTATAGATCCCTTACAGTTTGTTGGTAGAAACGATAAATGTAAAATTCTTTCAATCACGTTCAAAGAAGTAAGAAGCATGTTTTAACATAAGTTGTTAAGCAAAAAATCACCAGAGAACAATCTAATAACTGCTAAGATTTTGATTCTTATTTCTAATAAACGCATGTCTTAAATAAAGATAAGTCCCACAGCATTGGAAAATTGCAGAAGTCATTGTTTTACCCAACTAAGGTAAGTCACCAACAGAAGTAACATCTTACATCTTAGAAATAAGCATTTCACGATAGACTATAAGTACACCGAATGACAGATTTTGAGGAAAAGGCACTTGAAGAGAAACAAATGCGCTCGGCTATATTCTTAGATGTGCTCAAGCCTTTAACAAGGTTTGCCACTTGGGACCTGAGTACAAACTGCATGCAAAGGGACCTTCCCAGGCAGTACTACGAAATACTGAAATCCTACGTTACGAACCGACTCTTTAGAGTACGGTACGACCAAAATTACTCGGAACTAAAGAAAATTGAAGAAGGTGTACCACAAGGAAGTGTCCTAGGATCAACCCTGTATCTATTATATACAAGGGATATTCCAGTGGACATCAACGCTATCATGGCCACCTTTGCTGATTATACTGCAATATTTGTGCCAGATAAATCCGTTACGAAGGCTACACAAAAACTGCAAAATGCAGTCGATAAAGTAAGTGATTGGACGCAAAAATGGCGAATCAAACTAAATGAAACAAAATCGACGCATATAAACTTTACAAACAAAAATATAAACAATGTTCCAATTCTTATATACAGTACAACAGTACCTTACTCCAATACTGCCAAATACCTTGGATTGACTTTGGATGCAAAGCTTAAATGGAAAGAGCACATCAAAAAGAAAAAAGACGAACTAAACTTGAAGTACAGAAAAATGTACTGGTTACTAGGAAAGAACTCTGACCTTTCTATCCAGAACAAGCTAATGTTATATAAGCAAGTATTGAAACCCTTTTGGATATATGGCATCCAACTATGAGGCTGTACAAAAAAAAAACTCAAATGTGGAATCCATCCCAAAATTCCATAGCAAAGTCCTTCATGGAATAATAAATGTCCCTTGATATAAAAGAAATAGCGATCTACATCGTGACCATCAAATTGAAATGGTTACAGAAGTGGTCAAAAAACACGCTGTATCACACAATCCACGACTGCAAAGATATATCAACAAAATTGATACCGTCTTACTTGTACGAGACAATGTTTGGAGATTAAGAAGAACCAAGATTCATGAGTGATGGTCTAAATGCTATATGGGAAAGTGTTATAACTTCAAACTTCCCCTAATGGGATTTATTAAATTAAGAAAGCAAAATCATTTATCTATCTTTCATAGATTGGCCCTGATTCACCGGTGGTTTTAGTGCGGTAAGAGTCCGACTTTACTCATTACCGATTCTTACCGAGTGTCTTTATGAAGATTTCCCTCGGATAAAAAAAATGGTGGTATACACTCTTCTGCTAATACTCTTAATTTTGAAAATATTCCCGAAAAAGAGGGCATTTAACCTTCTCTCCTGCCCAAAGCTCACGGTCCTGACCTGGGGACTTTCTTTAACTATGTAATACCTGGCGATCACCCCTACCTCATACAATAATAACCCATAGAGCATGATTTATTCCATTTATTTTTCCTTCGGTGACTTAACTACTATGGAAGGACATAATGCAAGTATTTTTCTTTTTGTTCTTGTTAAAGGTGGTCTAACTCCTCTTGTTAAGATAGGAAATGAAAAGTTAATTAAAAAGCAAGGATAATTCTTGAAACAATATACTATACCTTTTTTTTAAAGATATTTTTCAATTTAGTTATGTTCTTCAATTGGCAAACAAATATTCTTCCTTTTTAAACATTATTTTGACAAATTGTACCTAAATGAACACAAAAATGCTTTGTACCAAATTTAAATCAAACTTGTCCTTGTGCGTACAATCAATCCATTTAGACTCAAGCTTTATGTAGACTTTTGTATATCGCATGTCTTAAATGTTGCATAATATTTCCACCGACTGAAAGTATGATTAATAACTCAATTCCTTTTCACTATTGTCATCATTTTACGTTTGAACTCGAAGTTTAATATAAAAACAAATTAAAACCGTGGGCAATAAAAGTTTCAGTTAATAAAAATACTAAGCTTTGCAGCACCAAAAGAATCTCTTTTTTTACAAACGAAGTAGATGCACTTTCTTCTGTCATTCAGCTCTTTAATATTACCTAGTTTCTACAATAATAATTTACATGGCTGAAGCTTTAGCTAACAAAACAAATCCTTCCTTCAGCCTTTTAACTTATCTCTGTATGTATCTAGCTGGAATAAAAATTTACAGTCGTCCTTATTCACAGGTATTCAAAACCAAATTGTACACAAAAGAAACACACACACAATCAAAATAATAAGAGCGAGAGCACGGTATCATTACATAGCCCAATTGTGTTATGTTCTGCCAGTGAATCCTCAAGGTATTGCTGCTGCCTTCAATCGTTTGCTTTGTTATTCTGATGTACCGTGGAAAAAGGATGAATAATGCAAAGGATTCCATGCATTCACTTAATTAAATTTAAGGACTCTAACGCTGCATTCCGCGCTCGATGCCTCTTCGTTCTATCGACTTCTTATAGTAGGTAAACTACTATCATGTCTTTGCGAGTGCTGTGAAAGAGAGTGTTCAACCTATTTCCCATTTCCACCCGCAGAACAGCTAAAAGGATTTGTGCATTGTACAATATAGTCTTGGAGCCAACCATCCGTGTTTTTTGTATAGCAACTTTCAAGGAGGAAAAAGATTTTTGTAGAGTTTTTTTTTTTGCGGCTTAGAGTTTGCATAAGACAGAACACTGTGATAGAAGAAAATCTTAAAAATGAAAGAGAATTGTGCAAGACAACGTTGCAGCGGTGATGGCAGAAAATGCAGAGAGAGATTTTGACGGCAGCAGCCGAATGAAACTAATTATAATTGCAATTTGATTTGACAATTTGCTTGTAAAAGGATAACGTCGAGATTAATGGGAGAACACAATGAATAGTTTTGTAGCCTGAATGAATTCAAAACAAGTTGAGAGCGTTTTTAAGGGCCTTGGGGTGATATTTTCATGGCAACAGAAGAAAAATGAACTTAAGAATTTGACAAAGAGAAGAGATCAAAAAATTACTACAAAGTCAACCAAAGGATTTGTGTGGTTTGAAAATGTAAAAACGGGGAAAAAAATAAATATTAAATGGGAAATTAGTTAAGAGAAAAGAAACCTAAATCATTTTTATTAATATTTTTAATCAAAAACGTTGAAAGAAAAAAGTTTCAAGGATTTTAAGGGCTCTGGGATCTTGATACCCCATAATTTGGAATTTTCACAAGAAAAGTATGTCATGAAATTGGTCAGTAATTGGTCAAAAAAGGTAAACTAGTTTCAGAAATTGGTTGTCATAGAAAATTTTAATTCAATAATTAATTTCATGGTCACGCAAGGTCACGAGCGATGTTTGGAACCTCATTTGTGGGATGTTCGCAAGAAAAAAATTAACACTATCACTAGATCGTAATAAAAAGTCTACTAGTTACAGTAATTGGTGAGACCTACATTTTTTTCAAGTTTTTGGTTTTTTCTAGATTACGAACGATTTCCGGCATTTGTGGGATATTCATACAAAATGTTTATCATCTCAAAGGCAACTTAGGGTTAGTTTTCCATTGCGAGTTCATCCTAGTCTCGGGGTTAAACCTGGGTTGAGTCCAGAAATGTGTTTTTCAGTTTAAGTAAATTCACCTACTTTGGTGAGTTAACTCAGGGACCAAGTTGAGTGCGTTTTCAGTTGAGGTGCCATCTCGATTTCGATAATGAAAGCTATTGAGTGCAATTCCGTTATGGCGCCATCTCTATTCTCATGCCTGAAGGGTGATATCCATAGTAAGCCTGTTCCCTACATTTTTTCAAACAGTTTCAAACAGTTTCAGACCGCCAGATTTAGTGCGGGCTAATACAAAATTTCACTTGTGGAACGGGTTTGCACTAAATCTGACGGTTTTAAAATGTTTGAAACTCGCTGGAACACACCAAGTGTCGCACATTGATGGGATTTTTGACAACTTAAAGATAAAGTTAGTCATCAATTGAAAAACTGTTTCGGGGTTAATTTATTTTCAGGATTAGCTAGATCTGATTTAATTCAGAGTTAACTTTGACCTGAAAAACTAGCCCTTAATCTCCTACTCAATAATAAGAAACGCAAATACATGTCCAAACAGTGTGTAATTGATGTCATTGGAAGACTTTTATTCCGATCAGAAAACCGAATCTCCTCAACTTCTTTAAAACTACCTCTTTTTTATTATTGGAACTCATATTAAAAATTTCTTCGCTTTTGTTAATAGAAGATGTTTTTTTTTTTTGACGTGTGGCTTTCAATCTGGCAATATTTTTTCCAAAGTTGGTCTCTTTGACAGCTGTCACTTGATATATGCTCAGTTTTATTTGCCATTTCATAATGAATAGACTTACTTCTGAATAATTTTTGCAAATCGTGCAAATTTATTACCAAAGTAATGGTTCAGTTCTCGCGACGCATCGCCAATTTATTGAAGGAAACTTTTGGTAAGCGCAATATCTCGCGTCGGGGGCGTTGTGCGTGGCCTCCAAAATCGTGCGTTTTAAAACTGCTGGACTATTTTTTTTGGGGTTATTTGAAGTCGCTTGTCTACGCAGATAAACCCGACTCGATCAACGCCTTTCCAGAGAATATTCGGCGTGTTATTGCTGACATACGGCCCCAATTGCTGCAAAAATTTGCCGAAAATTGCTGGAATTTATTCAAGCCAGCCGTGGTGGTCACTTACGTGGTCCATATTTTTGGGTAATTTTTAATATTTTGAACTTGTTGATGTCTTAAAGGATAGGTGTTGAGCAGGTGCACCTTTGAGTAAATTGTTATAGTTTTTTTTTTATCGGGAGCATATTTTTTTTAATGTCAAAGGCTTTTTTTGATAAAATAAAAATAAATTTGGTGGCACAACAGCTCGTGGAGAACCAAGGCCTAGTGACTTACAACTCTCAACCATTCCTGTGTGCGTATTTTTGGCAGGAATGGAGGGGACCTACAGTTTTTTGCCGAGTCCGAACGGCTAGATGAGAAAGCATTTATTCATGACAAGTATACTCTTGGAGGATTTGTCAGTTCCTCGTAAGAGGCAGTACCTCGCGAAAAAAAAAAAATTTCTGTTTTAAGGTGGCAGCGCCTGGGAATCGAACCCAGACCTTTGGCATGACAGTCCTACGCACTAACCATCATGCCACGAAGTACTACAGGCTTTTTTTGATAGATTAGATAGATAGATTTTTGATAGATTTTAATATTTCGAACAAAAAACTAGTTATGATGCTTCAAAAAGATAGGTGTTCAGTAGGCGCACATATAAAAAAGTGTTGCCACTTTGGTGAAATATAATTTTTTTTTAATTTAAAATTGTTTCAATTCCACTTTTTCGTAATATTTAATATTTTGAACATGAAAAAAATTGAACTTATTTTCCCAACACTCTTTTGGCTACTCCTGGAGGCATTTTTGAAACTTTAATGTTTGAAAAATTCGAAATTACCAATTAATTGGAATTTCCAGCTTTTGACATCAAAAAAGTTATGTTCCCGAAAAGTGGTAATACTGACATTTTACCCGAAGGTGCGTCTACTCAAGACCTATTTCTTTTAAGAACTCAACTATTATTTCTCAAGACGCGTTACTGTAAGTTGTAACTTTTTATGTTCAAATTATTAAAGATTATCAAAAAAAGTGATGGTTTTCACCCTTTGACATAAAAATAAATTCACGACTGGATTGCACGTCCTTGCTCTTATGTTCAAATTGCTTGGAATTAAGAACTTTAAAAATACGAAAGTAATTGCATTTAAATCATATAAAGAACTTTAAAAATAACAAAGAGCTCAAAAACAAGTATGCTTTTTGAAAATGTAGGAGCAGATTTCTTAAAACTATTTTTTATACTTATATACGTTTTTCACATTCGATATTCGTACGAAGTTCATCAATCGTCGCTGGCTTGTTGGCATAGACCATAGACTTGACGTAGCCCCACAGGAAATAGTCTAACGGCGTCAAATCGCACGACCGAGGTGGCAAAGCGACTGGACCATTTCGTGAGATAACACGTTCTCCAAACTTGGTTTCCAATAAATTGATTGTGACATTCGCTGTGTGGCTTTTGGCGCCGTCCTGTTGAAACCACATGTCCTCCAAGTCCATGTCATCCAATTGGGGCTAAAAATATTCGGTTATCATTGAACGGTAGCGATCCCCATTCACAGTAACGTGCCGGTCTTGATCATCACGGAAGAAGTACGGCTCAATGACGCCGCCGGTCCATAAACCACACCAAACCGTAATTTTTTCGGGATGCAATGATGACTCATGGAATACGTGTGGATTACTGCCTGACCAATACCGCATATTTTGTTTATTGACGAAGCAATTCAGCCAGAAATGACCCTCATCGCTGAAGATGATTTTTCGATGAAAATCCGAATCATTTTCAAGTTGTTGCTCAGTCCAATTCACGAACATACGACGCTTCTGGTGGCCAAGCGGCTTCAGTTCTTGTGGCAATTTAATCTTGTAAGAATGTAGGCCAAGATCTTTTCGCAAATGTCCAACGCTTGAGAACGACGTGTAAGAGACACATTTGGGCTTTCTGCAACTGAAGCCTCAGCGGCAGCAATATTCTCGACACTACGGGCACTTCCTTGTCTCACTGGCACGGGAACATTTTGTACTGTGCCTGTGGATTCAAATTTTTCCACTAGACGCTCAATTGTTGATCTGCTAGGACGATTATGACGACCATAAATTGGACGTAGCGCCCTTAACGTTGAGGCCACTGACTCCGAATTTCGGTAGTAAATTTGAATAATTTCGACTCGTTGTTGGCTCGTATATCTTTCCATCATGAAATGGCGAACCTTACTGAAGGGAAGTGTCAAAAGAGTGGCAAGAAATATGGTTTCGTTTGCTGTCCCTATCGCTCTACTTTTGTAGCGCTGCTGTTGAAAAACCCTGTATTTGTTCGCCATCAATACAAAAAACAATAGAAAGCAACTGCTTGGGGAGGTGCCTTTGATATGGCAATTGAATTTTTAAGTTACTACACGGGGTTTCGGGGAGGGGAAGACGACGGTGCGAAGTGGCCAATTTTGGGAGTTATTTAATTGGCGAGTTATTTCACGGAGCCATATAAATATATTATAAACATTTTAAAATGAACCTAAATGCTGAGAACAAATTTTTGGTTCTCTTATGCTTTTATGAAATTTCGTTTGATTCCTCTTGGTACTTTAACATGCTCTACCAATTGTTCTGATATGCAAAAGTGTTTTAAGAAATCTGGCCAACATTTCAATGATAAATTTAGATATTCAACAAGTTCAGCAGATGGGTTCCAATAAAATAACATAAGATATTTTCGTATTCACCTCATGTACAGAGACAAACCCACACTCTCTTGGTTCAATATCGTTGTTTTAAAATATATTATTTATTGGTTATATCGTTATGGATTTTTTGTCATTATACCCAGCATTGACAAAAAAAAAATTCAAATCATGTGCCATGTGCCACAATTGAACCAACATAAGATTTCAGCTTTAGAAAGCTAAATTTCTTTTCCCTTTTACTAAAAAAGAAACACCAATAAAAAACCACCCACCCTAGATCTTATATTTTTGTATATGGACTTTTATGAGTTTTCGTTTTCATGTTTAACTTGGTTTCAGAATTCCATGAAGAGGTGAATTTTTAGTTAAAAATATTCCTTGTACAATATTTTACCTATTGATGGTGCTAAACGTAGATATTTCAAAAAATTCTTAGAGTTGTACTTCTTCGGATTAAATATAAAAAGTGGTTAACTATGAATCAACAGTTTGGTTAAAAAATGGAAACTCATTAGAAATAGAACCAAGTACATTTCATAATATTTTCTGAGGTCTGACACAAGCGATTCTAGAATTTAAAATTCTTGCAGAGTTTCTAAAACAATAAAGAACTCGTTTATCAAATTCTGAAATCCTTCCGTGGAACTAGAATTTTTCAAGTAAAACAAAGAATCCAATATTTGGAATTAAAAGCAGTAAATGTTGAAGTAATACTGAGAAATAGTCTGTTTGTTCTTCAACACTGGAAAATACTTCATGAAGAGCATATACCTTTAAAGCTGTATTTTCTGATACCAAACGCAAAGATGCAACGATTGTCCTTGATGAACTGAAAAAATAAAACTCAAAGTATTTCCTAGTTTCACATAAAAATCTCTTCTTAGTTTCAAAATTTGTATTCTTCTTGACAGCAACAAAAATTCCAGCATACGAGTGTTTTGTAAAACTCTAAAAAATAAATTCAGCTTCTATTTCGTCTCCAGAGTCATATTCATGACTTATGCATTCTAAGGAACACATCACTCGCTCAAATAATGGATTTTTAAAGCCTTCTATTTTTTGATTTAAGAAATCTCTTTGCCAATTTTCCTCTACATATATAACGTTAACAACACAAACGGAAACAAAAAAAAATCTCTTCAATAAATCAAGTTCAATTTTCCGTTGGAATGATGATTGTAATTTAAAGCTTTGCCGGATTTATTTTTGTACATCACAATAAACCTGTAATGGAGATGTTTGAAGCACGATGATATCTTTCATGTCATATATGTATATGTATTGTATACTTCCCGTGTCGTGTATAGATATAAGAAAAATATTACAACAAATTGCAAGGACAACGACAGCGCCAACGATGACGATATAAGAATAGGGACTATCATAATATAGGACCATGCTAACATGTATAGGTACACAAACATAATATTCAAATTCAATCTTCAGAAGCACATTGTTGATGGAATAATTTTTGGTTGAAAGATTCGCCTTTTTTTTTCTAAAGCAGTTTCTCGTGTAATGTGATACACCAGCTGAGCACCAAAAAAAAAAAAAGAAAAGCTATCAGTAGGTAGGTACCTATGATTTCGAAGAGTTTTTCTCGCTCATATCGTCCTCTAGAGGTTGAAAACAAGTCCATAGACATACCGCACTGTATGCTCAACTCAGTGACAGTTGTTGCAGAAGCATCCTTAAATGAACGGAAAAAAATAGTAATAAAACATGACGAGCTGAGCGCTGAGTATCATATCGCTGACAGGGCACATTGTCATATCCTTCTTACACATGTATACCTTCATTTTTTTTTTTACTTGTACGAGTTTTTTTTTTTTGATAGTCAAAAGTGATGAGGGGTTGTTGGAGGGGGGGTTGATAGGGTGAAAATAAAATTTTGTACACTCAGAAAAAATTATTTTTTAGGTTTAGGCTCTTAAAATACTTATTTAAAAAAATTTATATCCTACAAATGCAAGTAGGTTCATATTAGGCGGTTTTAAATATTAAAAAAAAAAAAAACAATAAATATTTGATAATGTTTGAAATTTGGAAACTTTATATTGAGAAAGAGAGAAACCTTAGAGACTTTTTACAGAACTTGAAATTGTATATTTTATTAAATATGGTGTGCTTATGAGAATGATCTAAGTTTCCAATGAAAATGATCCTCAACTGAATGGTGGCAAAACTTTGTGTAATTCATGTTTTTGAAGTTTAATTTTTAAGTCTTTCCATATTTTTCTGCTGAACCATATATAGTAGAATCATCATTTTTATTAATTTTAGTAAGTGTATTCAAATTAGTTAAATTTATCTTCTGTTTCGTTCATATAAACATTGCGTGAACTTATCATTTTACACATTTACTAAACTTACGACACGTTGCATGAATACCCTTAGTAATTTCATCACCGTGTAAACTTAAGAACACAAAATTCTTTGATAAGCATAGTCTTTTTTGACAAACTAAATTTAAAGTTTTTTCCGAAATTCAAATTTTTGAAAAATTCAATCAGGTCAATTCCTTAAAAACACACGTTACATTTGGGAGAGTTTTACGAGCTTCTTTACTAAAATTTTCCTGCTTATTTGAATATAAATGAAAAAAATATAAGCTCTATACATGACCAATTAACAATTTCCCTCCTATCTTCATCCATAGATGCTTTTCGTTTTCATTCAATCTTTACATATAAGCATTGCATAAGACTCCATAGAGTCAAAAAGGCGAACATTTCTTACTCCTATTGTACTTTTATGGAGTTAATTATGAAAGTCTAAAAAAGTTCATTAAATAAAACAAAATTGTTGGTAGTTCCTGGAATCGAACCCGTGTCCCTCTGAACCAATTGTCTTGCTAGCTAACCACTCCACCAATCACATATGTACATACAGTTCAATGCATTGATTTGGAATCACTTTTATCTTTAACTGCATCCTTTGAGACAGAAAGCTTCCATTAATTAGAAAAAAACTTTCTTCAAGAATATATAAAATAAAAGATTGGTTTGGCTAAAACAAACACATATAGCTAAATAAATAAAAAGACGTATAAATAAATTAATTAATTCATAAAACAGCCCTTTAATATTGACAATAATAAGAAATATATGCCAAACTAAATATCAATTATAAAATGGTTGATTTATAGATTGGTGTCAATACATTCACTTTTGCAAGCAATATAGAAACAAAGATACACAAGATAACATAAAGCTCATATAATAATTTTACAGGATGACTATTGAAGCAAAAGTTCCATGGTCATTTCATAAAAGCAATATAGAGAGATTATAAACAAACATTGGTAGATCGCTTCTATCCAGCTGATATAATTGGCACAAGAAAATATTTAAGGACTCAGTAATGCTCCTATAAGGTATTTACTTCGTTAGAGGGGTAAATGGAGCGCTATAGAGACAAATTACAATTTAATGTCTAAAATGCAAAGAAATTTTGTTGGTTGAGACTGTATTTATGACTTTCAACTGCTAGGAAAAAATACAAATGTTGACGAAAAAAAAAAATTCTTTCTTTGTTAAAAATGCGAAAACATGTTGGAAACTCACGTTACCCGTTTCGAACATGGATTTTGTGGCAAGTAACGATCCATTATCAAAATTGAGCAAAAGAATTCACATTTTTTTAAAATAATAAAGCTTAACTAGAGTATTGAATGAGATACAAAAATATATCAGCTTATTTATAACTGAACAGAAACTTAAAATTACCTAAAATATTTTATGCACATTTAATAAAATACATGCTAACTAGGGTGGTCATAGTAGTTTTGGAAAGCCCTCATTCGATTCAAAACATTGAAAAACAATTTCCCTAATTTTTTCAAATTTTTATTTCACCCCCCTAGTCTCCCTATTTTCACTTGTAGGTAGGTGAAATAATAATCGGAAAATATTGGAAAATGTATTCTTTCTTTGTAAAACCATTTGATGCCTATCCATCTCAGAACTTCATAAAAAACCAATATAAGGACCACCCTAATGGTAACTCACACGTTACATGGTTACTCACGTTAAGTTAATGATAAAGCCAATGAGAAAATTTAAAAATGGATTAATTTTTAAATCGAAATTTTGTGATTAACGAAATTTTAATAATTTTCCGAATGATTTTTGTGAAACTTGAATTTATGAAAAAAATAATCAAAATCGAAATTTTTCAAAAATTATTTCTCTCTAAGATTTTACTGACATTTGTGATAAATGAACTTTTTATATAAAGGGTTTTTCAACAGGAACGCTACAAAAGTAGAGCGACAGGGACAGCAAACGACGCCATATTTCTTGCCGCTCTTTTGGCACGTCTCTTCAGTAAGGTTTCCCATTTCATGATGGAATATACGAGCCAACAACGAGTCGAAATTATTAAAATTTACTACCGGAATTCGGAGTCAGTGGCCTCAATGTTAAGAGCGCTGCGTCCAATTTATGGTCGTCATAATCGTCCTAGCAGATTAACAATTGAGTGGAAAAATTTGTATCCATAGGCACAGTACAAAATATTCCCGTGCCAGTGAGACAAAGAAGTGCCCGTAGTGTCGAAAATATTGCTGCCGCTGAGGCTTCAGTTGCAGAAAGCCCAAATGTGTCTCTCGCACGTCGTTCTCAAGCGTTGGGCATCTCTGTGACGTCGTTGTGGCGAATTTTGCGAAAAGATCTTGGCCTACATCCTTACAAGATTAAATTGACGCAAGAATTGAACCCGCTTGACCACCAGAAGCGTCGTATGTTCGTGAATTGAGCTGTGCAACAATTTGAAAATGATCCGGACTTTCATCGAAAAATCATCTTCAGCGATGGGGCTCATTTCTGGCTGAATAGCTTCGTCAATAAACAAAATATGCGGTGTTGGTCAGGCAGCAATCCACACATACTCCATGGGTCATCATTGCATCCCGAAAAAATTACGGTTTGGTGTGGTTTATGGGCCGGCGGCGTCATTGGGCCGTACTTCTTTCATGATGATCAAGACCGGCACATTACTGTGAATGGGGATCGCTACTGTTCAATGATAACCGAATATTTTTGGCCCCAATTGGATGATATGGACTTGGAGGACATGTGGTTCCAACAGGACGGCGCCACAAGCCACACAGGGAATGTCACAATCAATTTATTGGAAATCAAGTTTGGAGAACGTGTTATCTCACGAAATGGTCCAATCGCTTGGCCACCTCGGTCGTGCGATTTGCGCCGTTAGACTATTTCCTGTGGGGCAACGTCAAGTCTATGGTCTATGCCAACAAGCCAGTGACGATTGATGAACTTCGTACGAACATCGGATGTGAAATTGCAGCAGTATCGGCCAATTTATGCATGAAAACCGTCGAAAATTGGGTTCAGCGTCTGGACTTCTGCAAGCGTGCCTATGGTGACCATGCAAAAGAAATTGAGTTCCATACATAATGGCATCAAACGTTCTTTCACAGGAATAAAGAATTTCATTGATATTCAAAATCGTTTTGTTTTATTTAAAAAAACTCTTGTAGCGCTCTTATTGGAAAACCCAATACTATGGTAACTTTTAAGGGGTGCCTAATACTTTTAGCCAAGGCTGTATAAATATTGAATATAAATATTTGTCAATTTGAAACAGTTATTTGGTTTACATGAATGCTCTTTGATCATTCTTCGGACTTAGAAATTTTCAAAAAAAAATTTATTAATTTTTTAATATGACTTTTTTAATTGTTGATAAACAAATAAATACAAAATATGTACATTTGGGTCAAAGCGCTGAGTATTTGAGTAGATTGCGAAGTCATAGAAATTAAGAAAGAAAAATATTTAAACGCATGAAAAACGATTATTTATATTAAATGTATTTATTATTTAAAATAAATTTTTAATTTTTTTATGTTTTTTCACTCCGTGTATATAAATGCTGGTATAATCTTAAGTGAAGAGTAAAATAGGTAAGTAGATGGTGTGTTGTACTTGTTAGTTCCTATACGCTTCAGTGGTTTGCTATGAATTTTAATGCACCCCCTGCTTTACATTCATACCTCTGGGGAGGGATACATTCATTTTGACATAAAATTTTACAATTACTTTTATATTTTGTTATCAGCATTAAATAAAATGTCAATGCGTATCCATGTTAATCAAGTTAAAAGAACTTAAATAAAGGTATTAAAAGGATCAGAACCCCTACTCAGTAATGATAAACTAAAAAATGGATGTATTTTTGGGATATAGAATTGACAAAACAACAGACGTTTTTATATTTAGCCGTTTAATATCGAATTATGTTTTTTTAAATAAAAAAATTGTTTTGTTTTTTATAAATATGACTCGAAAAAGGTAATTTTGATTTATCAGCAAAATGGCATGAAAAATTTTGTAGGGTGGCCATTCTGATTGGTAGTAAGTAGGAATGGAGAAGTAATCTACATTAACTGTCTGAGACATGAGACACTCGTGAATGATTAGTTATTTTTTTTTGCGAGAACGGTACGTAATAAGCTTGATTTATCACAAAAATATATCAAATATTAATAATTTGAGGAAAAACTGAACACACATTACTAACAAGCTGATTTCTTGAATTCTGCAAATAAAAACAAATTACTTACACCTACCTACTTATCTTGAGCAAGCTGCTTTCAGTCATCTAGACATCCACGATGTCTTGATCTTCAAACCGGAGTTTTGGTCTTCCTCATTGTCACAAACTTGGGGATGGGATTCAAAGATTCCCTTGATGCTCATTCAATTCGTTGTTGTAAATTTTCCCCTATTCGCCCTCTTCGCACTCAAGAAATATCCGACAAAAATGTTCTTCTTTTGAAGAAGCCCAGTATCAGCTCTTCCTTTTTGCTTATCACCAATCAGCACTCAGATTTCAAATTTACCATTTCTTCAATTGTCGCTGAAGGCTCTATAACGGCCTTTTGGGAGCAGCCAAATGATGTCGATATTATCGAATTTGGACCCAGCCATCACCATATCGAACTCCTGACGATAAGGGCTATTAACGGGTGATTTTTTAAGAGGCTTAGAACTTAAAAAAAAAAAAAACACACAAAATTAAAAAAAAATGAATGAAATATTTATTTGAATCGATAGTTTGAACCTTGCAATTTAATGTTTAAAGATAATTTTATGCAAATGTTGACCGCGGCTGCGTCTCAGGTAGCCCATCCGCTGGGTCCAATTTTGGCATACTCTTTCACACATATCGGCCGGTATCTCACGAATGAATGCATGGATGTTGGCTTCCAGTGCGTCAATCGAAGCGGGCTTGTCCCTATAGACATTAGCCTTGACATACCCCCACAAAAAATAATCTAATGGTGTCAAATCGCACGATCTAGGCGGCCAATTGACCGGCCCGAAACGTGAAATTAACTGTTCACCAAACTCGCCTCGCAATTGCGCCATTGTTTCGCGTGCTGTGTGGCATGTGGCACCGTCTTGTTGAAACCACATATCATGCAAGTCAAGAACTTCCATTTCGGGCAAAAAAAAGTTTGTTATCATCGCTCGGTAGCGTTCACCATTGACAGTAACGCTGCGATTCGCATCATCTTGAAGAAATATGGCCCAATAATGCCGCCGGCCCATAAACCGCACCAAACAGTGGCTTTTTCGGGATGCATTGATAGCTGTTGCAATGCTTCTGGCTGATCTTCACTCCAAATGCGGCAATTATGCTTATTTACGTACCCATTCAACCAAAAATGAGCCTCATCGCTGAACACAATTTTTCGATAAAAAAGCACCAAAAATTCGGCGTTGTGGTAGGTCGGCTGGCTTTAGTTCTTGCCCCAACTGTATCTTAAAAGGCTTTACGCCCAAATCCTTCCGCAAAATTTTCCACGTAGTGCTGTAACAAAGGCCTAACTGCTGGGAACGGGGCCGAATCGACATTTCGCGGTCTTCTGTCACACTAGCTGATACGGCCGCAATATTTTCTTCACTACACACAGTACGTAAACGTGTTGGTGGTTTAATGTCCAACAAAGTAAATTTGGTGCGAAATTTGGTCACAATCTTCCGAATAGACTGCTCAGAAGGTCGAGAATGCCGACCATAAAATGGAAGCAGCGCGCGATGAACATTTCGAACCGAGCACGAATTTTGATAGTAAAATTCAATAATTTGCAAGCGTTGTTCATTTGTAAGACGATCCATGGTTAAATTGCAAACCAAACTGAAGCTGTTCGACAGTGACACAAGGTACTAAACACACGTCAGCTGTCAAAACCAGTGTTGCCAAAACCAAACAGCTAAAAAATCACCCGTTATATGCGACTTTGATATCGATGAATAGATGGTCAGTCGCTCGACTTGAAACTCGTTGGTCTTCTCCAGGACTTGTTTGAGAGCGAATATTTGGTCTGTGGTTGATTTGCCTGGCTACAAAGCGTTCTGATACTTGCGAATTTAAATGTTGTTGTTGAACCAAGGCCTAGTTACTTATAAGTTTCAACTCTCAACCATTACTGTGTGCGTGTTATTATTGGCAGGAATGGATGGGACCTACAATTTTTTGCCGAGTCCAAATGGCTTGATGAGAAGCACTTATTCATGCCAAGTACACCCTGGAAGGATTTGTCAGTTCTTTGCAAGAGGCAGTACCTCGGGAATAATATTTCTAATTTAGTTGGGGCTTGGGAAAAAAAATGCAAAACATTTAGCCCCAACCTTGTACGTTTCGTACAATTTCCATAGGGCTTGGATGAACACACTTAAATTGTAGAATCTTGAAAACGCGAAAATTCAAAATCTTGAAATCTCGAAATCCCAAAAACCCAGAATCCAGAAAAACCAAAATCCTGAAAACTCAGAATCCCGAAAACCCAAAATCTCGAAATCTTCAAAAATTATATAAAATGCAAAATCTACGTAAATTTTTCATTTTATATAATTTTTCGGAATATCGTTTGTACAGTTTTTGATTATACTTTCATTCCAACCCATGTTTTTCACGTTTTGTTTCTGATTTACTTTTTATTTTGAAATATTGATGGAATGCACTTACGCCTAATAAAGATTTTGCGACCTTTAGTCCAAATGCGTTTTGCACAGGAACAATAGTTGGGCTCATCAGTTAGATGCTGTTGTACCTTTCTAAGACGCATTATGCATTTACTTGGAAATTAAGTACTTCTTTACTTTGTTATTAATTAATTAAAACTATTTGATTTCAATTCAATAAGGGCAACTTTTGCCGATACCGATACGCTATCGCTACATTAAAATATTTTCACATTAGAAAAATTGTATAGAGCGAAAGCGATAAAAAAAAATTTAATGTGAATTTGGCCTTTAAGTTCGTCCGAGAAGTCGAAGTAACATTTTTTTTCTTCAAAATTGGTATATTTCTATAGTTTACTAGTTTTTTCAAACACACATAGTTTCGGAATTTTGGCTTTTCTGGATTTTGGGTTTTCAAGACTTCAGGTTTTCAGGATTTTGGGTTTTCAAAATTCTGGATTTTCGGGATTCTGCGCTTTCGGTAATCGGTGTTTTCGGCATTCTGGGTTTTCGGGATTTTGGGCTTTTAGGATTCTGGGTTTTTGGAATTCTGGATTTTCGGGATTTTCGGTTTTTGGGATTCAGAATTTCGGGATTGTGTCCGTCTCCCATTACACATAAGTAAAGCGATTTAATGATCTAAGAATTATTCTTTGATTCATCAAGTGTTTTGAAAAATTACAAAATTGATAGACCGTTATGTATTGTATTTCGCAATTAAAATAATTTTACAATTCAATTTGCGTGTAGGGGGGGGGGTAGGGTGGGTTTCAGCCCCTTAGCTCTACCTGGGTCCATCACTGTATATCTGTGATTTATTTAACATAAACTAGTAATTTTAAATGTCCCCATCGTTACTCAAGGAGTGAAATCAGTAATTTTTTTTAGGTAAGTTCCCCAACGCCATTGTATACAGAAATTCCTTAGACTTCTTAAAAATTTATCAAAATCAGTTAAGTGGTTAAGATTTGATAAAATTAAAACTACTTTAAAACTACAACATCAACTGGTCGTGGGATATTTAATTGTATGACTGGAGTATCTTGGAAATATTTTGTATAAGTTCTAGGTGCTTTTAATAAAGCCCAGATTTTAAAATTTTGACAGTGAAATTCGATTTTCTTTAAAGTGATTGTTGTGTCAGAGAGCAGAAAGTAATTGTGCCATTTCCTACGCAATTTGTTACTATGCTGCATCAAAATTCAATCAAAAATCGGCTAGATGGACCATTGTGAGTGCAGCTTTGTCCAACATTACATACACATTGAAGAACTCTCCAGCTTTGTCATGAAGCCTTTAAATTCTCGAAATGGAGCGATGTTGATTGATTTTGTTAACCTGAATTTGCAATGCTGGCAGACGTTAAGCAAATTAATTTTCAACAAATTTAAGATTTCAAAATAAAGAAATGCTCTTGTTAAAGCTTAGTTAACTGCCTTTAAAATTTAAATCCTAAGTCTTTTGAAAAATTAACGCAAAAACAAATAAAAAAATAGCAGACAACGTATTTTAAGAAGCTCCAAGGATCTTTTTCTCAAAGAACGTCTGAGTTCTTTTCACTAATAGCAAATAGACTTTTTCTAAGTTATATACATTTTAAACAAAAGCTTCTTAGACCAAACGTTTTGTTGTTGAAAATAAAATACAAAAAAATCATAATATTTCTAAAGATGATTAAAAAAATCAAAAAACAATGTTTTTATTCCTCTAAAATCTGAAGAATCTCTTAAGAAAGTTTTGCATGAAATCTCTGTCTGTGTCATTAACATAAAATTTAATCGCTTTTTGCGACAGGAGATGGCAATGGCAAGATGTCTTTTGTTTTTCACAAAATAACCACAAGTAAAAAGTGTAACAAAGATATGGTATCCGCAGACAAAAAAGACTATCTCACAATGAACATAGGTTTGCATACAAATTATTCTATTAAAACAGGACTCGTTGGTTTTTGTTGCTGAACAAATATTCAGCCACCAATGTCCTCATCCGCTCTTTATTAAAAAACTATGTAAAATATTTCATAGCTCCACGTGTGTCATTATCAAGGAAATCTAAAATATAAAAAAAAAAAAAACAAGAACTACGACAGAAATAAAAAAGGAATGCAGTAAGAACTGTGTGCATACAAGTAAAACATTAAGAGAATGTCATAATATGTCCTTGTGCTTAGGTTCCCTGCGAGGATTGAAATGCATGCGAGGAATGTAAAACAAGAATTCCAATCGAGAAACAGCTGAACACAGAACCCATCAGCAACATCAGCAGCATGAGGAAGGAGGAGAGGGTGAGTCGGAGTCAGTGTAAAGACTAAGGACCATCCAGACAGCAGTAAAACAGCATGGAGAAGTCATAAGTTAAGAGCATCAACCAGCAGAGCACTCCCACTGTATAAAGAAAGAAGCATTATGATAAGGCAGAAAAAGTAGTAATAGAAAAGGAGCTAGGACCATCAGCTACCCTAGCATCAGTAGCAGCAGATAAAATATATAAAAACGAGCAAAACAATGCAAAACATGAGCTTTTGATATTCTTGTTTTTGAAAGAATTCCTTTGCAACATACCCCCCCTGTACTCTTACCCATCCAGACGAACTTTGTTTGGGGAAGACAAAAATGTCGTTGTCCTCCATATTGTCGTCAACATCATCCCAATCATCGTAATGATCATTATTATACACACACTCGTACATCTTTTTCTATGTTTTAATGTTGTAATGACAATGTTCGATTGGGATTTATGTTTTAAGTTTAGAAAAGTTTCAGATTGAGTAATTGGAAAATTTACTTAGGGTATTTTTGTAGAGTATATGCTTTGAAGCCGAATCCTTTTGCAATATCCAATGAATCACAATTTTTCTATTGTACTCTTCTTATAAAGTGAGAACATTTAAAAAGAAATGAGTACAAAGGTTCATTATTTCTACAGTTGACATAACCATTTGCCATTTGGGAAAATGAAAATTATGGATTTTAATGAAAGATATTTTTATAAAGGTATTTTCCACACGGACGCTACAAAAGTAGAGCGACAGGGACAGCAAACGACGCCATATTTTTATTGCCACTATTTTGACATTTCTCTTCAGTAAGGTTTGCCATTTCATGATGAAAATATATACGAGCCAACAACGAGTCGAAATTATTAAAATTTACTACCGAAATTCGGAGTCAGTGGCCTCAACGTTAAGAGCGCTGCGTCCAATTTATGGTCATCATAATCGTCCTTGCAGATCAACAATTGAGCGTCTAGTGGAAAAATTTGAATCAACAGGTACAGTACAAAGTGTTCCCGTGCCAGTAAGACAAAGAAGTGCCCGTAGTGTCGAGAATTTTGCTGCCGCTTAGGCTTCAGTTGCAGAGAGCCCAAATGTGTCTCTCACACGTCGTTCTCAAGCGTTGGACATCTCTGTGACGTCGTTGTGGCGAATTTTGCGAAAAGATCTTGGCCAACATCCTAACAAGATTAAATTGACGCACGAACTGAAGCCGGTTGACCACCAGAAGCGTCGTATGTTCGTGAATTGGACTGAGCAACAACTTGAAAATGATTCGGATTTTCATCGAAAAATCATCTTCAGCGATGAGGCTCATTTCTGGCTGAATGGCTTCGTCAATAAACAAAATATGCGGTATTGGTCAGGCAGCAATCCACACGTACTCCATGAGTCATCATTGCATCCCGAAAAAAATACGGTATGTTGTGGTTTATGAGCCGGCGGCGTCATTGGGCCGTACTTCTTCCGTAATGATCAAGACCGGCACGTTACTGTGAATGGGGATCGCTACCGTTACCAATTGGATGTTATGGACTTGGAGGGCATGTGGTTCCAATAGGACGGCACCACAAGCCACACAGCGAATGTCACAATCAATTTATTGGAAACCAAGTTTGGAGAACGTACTATCTCACGAAATGGTCCAGTCGCTTGGCCGCCTTGACGCGCGATTTGACGCTGTTAGACTATTTCCTGTGAGGCAACGTCAAGTTTATGGTCTATGCCAACAAACTAGCGACGATTGATGAACTTTGTACGAATATCGAACGTGAAATTGCAGCAGTATCGGCCGATTTATGCTTGAAAACCGTCGAAAATTGGGTTCAGCGTCTGGACTTCTGCAAGCGTGCCCGTGGTGGCCATGCAAAAGAAATCGAGTTCCATACATAATGTCATCGAACGTACTTTCACAGGAATAAAGAATTTCATTGATACCCAAAACCGTTTTTGTTTTATTTTAAAAAAAAACTTGTGTAGCGCTCTTATTGCAAAACCCGATATAAAGAAACGAAATGGGTCTGTAAGAATTCTATTTGTTTGATGGTTTGCCAGTTTTAACACCAATTGATCGGAACATATTCTAGTTTTAGAATAAGGATATTTAATCCTTTATGAGAACGCATTTTTAATATTTCTGCTGTTATTAAGTCATAACCCAGAGCCTTATTGAGTTTTATTTGTTTCTTTTTTTCAATTCCGCGAGCGTAGCATTACGTTTGTCTGTCTGTCTATCTATCTGTTTGTCCTTTTCAGAAAATCCACCCCTAAATATATCGTTGAGGCTGCCAAACTTTTGCAACGTTTTCCAAGCTGAAGTGCTTGGAGTTTGCGAGGCCGCGAAATGCCTTTCCAGATGCGAACGACATCTTCATAGATAGCCAGGCGGCAATCAGAGCCATTTCATTCGGCGTAGCAAATTCTATCACTCTTCGATGGGTCCCAGGACACCGTGACATTTATGGAAATGAAGTGGCAGATGTATTGGGCAAAAACGGTTCATCACTTGAACCGAGACAAATTGTACCCTGGGTACTAGTGCCACTGGAGCAAGAAAAGTACAGAATTCACCAAAGTTTTCTCAAAGTCGCTAATAACAGATGGTCAACTATTGATACCTGTCAAGTTTCAAGAAGTCTTTAGCCAGGTACTTCAATGAAAAAAACAGAATATTTACTGAAGCTTAGTAGACTTCGACTGTCCCTCTTGGTTGGAATCCTTACGGGTCAAAATTCGATGGGAAACCACATGAGCAGAATGGGCATCAGCACATCTGGCTTATGCAGAGGGTGTTGGGACTTCCTTTGTGAATGCCCCTGCTTAGCTATAAATAGGAAAAATGCCCTCGGTGAATACTTCTTCGAGGAATTTCTCAACTTCATCCAGAGATGTGGATGGTTTAAAGACGCACCTCAAACCTAAAACTTCCACTTAACCTTCCCTTGAATTGATTTAAAAAAAATGTTTTTAAGTTATTCAAAATAATTTCTTTTATTTATTAACCTTCCCTCCTAAACCTCCAATTCCTACATTTTCCCCACCCTGGGGAGCAAAATGGATCCACTATTTGGTTTGCCTCCTGGTCTGTCTGTCCATCGATTTGGGTTCAGCCAACATGGCTTGATCGATTTTCCTAAAACTTGGTACATAGTGGTTTTACTTGATTCTTATTTTGAGCTATTTTGCACATTCTTATTTTTCTCCAAAGGTTTCCTATAAAAAATCAATAAAGGAGAATATAGGACAAAACGATCCACAAGTTCCGGACCTTTGTCATTGAAAAGCTATTTTTGTGTACTGCAATAGTTACTATGGGGGCTTTATTCAAATCTCTGCGTGAAAAAAGTTATTCTTTTATAGTAAGGTTGTGTTCTGGTGGATTAATGTATGAATGAAATGTATTTTAGTATAGCCAAAATATATTTAAACTAACCGAATCAATATTTAAACTACATACATCGTTGGAAAGATGTTTTTCTTACCTACAAAACCTTTCATAGCAGTTCAGTTCAAATGACTGTATGAACAAAGTTATTTGCTAACTAGTTTAATATTTTGATGCATTTTAGTGTGAAAAAAATATGTTAATGTAGTATGGGAAAAAATGTGTGAACGCTGGCTCAACCAATAACAACGAAACGTATATTGTTAGAAAGGTAATTTTATACACTTCCATAGTTAGTGAGGCAACTTATATCAGATCACTATGTGAAAAAAGTTATTAGCTTATTTTTACCCAAGTCCACTAATTTTGTTTTTATAAAAAATCATCAAAACAGCGAATAATTTTTACCATACAGTTATTTTAAGTAAGTTGCTGTAGTAAATATTATTGTTCATAAAAATACTTTTTCAACGACATACATCTTATGGTGTGGTATTTGTTAGACCAGTTTTCATAGATTTGTTCACACAGTGATTTGAAATAAGCTGCGATAGTGACTACAATTTGGTACATGCAAATACCTTTCAAACAATATATGTCTCCTTGTTATTAGATCCTAGACCACCTTCCATACATTTTTGCCGATTGTCCATTCGTTAGTGGATAGGAAACCATGTGTAAAAAATGGTTATAAATGGTACCTCCCAAGGAACTTATTTTTAATCTTCGATTTTTTCACATTCAAAAAGGTAAAAGCAAGCATACTTATATTTTAAACCTTGCTTTGTTGGAGCAAGTATGTTGATCTTGGTAATTTTTTTTTAATTTTGAAAACAATAGATGGCAACCCTCTGTTAAAAATTTTAAATTTAATTATTTTTATTTATTTAACTAGTGATGAATGAATCATACGCTCAGTTGGAGCGTTAATCTAACAAGTTTCTCAAAATGGCCGAAAATACCATTTATTCAACCCTAAAAAACCTTAAACCGGCCAAGCTCAGTCGATTTTTATTAAAAAATGGGCAAAAAAAGATATTTTTCGCATTATTTGCCATGATTGAGTTATGTTATGAGTTATATGGAAAAAACAAAAATTGTTGGTTTCGACCACATCCCCACCCCCCAAATTACACTCCATGGATTTTCCTATCTTCAATAATCCGTTGAATAATTTTTAACAATAAAAACCCTCGAATAATCTTAGTTCCTTTTTATAGGTACGACATACATATTTAGTATAAGCAATAGCCTATTGATTGTCGATTGATGCCATCTTCGTGTATGGGCTTAAAACTTTCCAGACTTTCTTTGTAATTGCGTAATTAATTTTCACTTGAAATGGGAACTATGTTCATATCATTTCTCCTCCCTTATAAAGTAGTCAAGGATTATATTATATCTTTTTATAGCTTTCTACTTAAGTTTCTTCTCAGAACCTGTTTAAAATTCTTTTAAAATGTACTCTTTACTCAATAAAACAACATATTATTATCAGTCATTTTAGTTTGGAAAATTCTTACATTATCATTGTGTGCCCTTAAGCAAATTATTTAACAAATTCAATTTCAAGAGTCGATATTTAATATAATGCTAAAAGGGCTTTCACTCAACTCAACACACAAAATCCTTGCCAAAACAATTTAGAATGTTAAAAGCTTCATCACTTGAGGCTATAGAAATTATTGGTGATTCCCATGAATAAATTTATTCAACCATTTAGGTCATTTTTTCTACACATATATATTCTTATTAAAGAATAAAAAAATCCCTTGAGGGAATGAAATAGCTACTTTTTTCATACAAATGTAAATGTTTTCGTATACTAAAACAATAAATTAACCCTCAAAATATGTCACAAACATTAATGTCAATTAAAATTATATTTTTATGTACTTATTTCTATTATAATAAATTCACATAAATTGCTATCATAAGTTAAAAAAAAGTAAGTAAATACCATTTAAAAAATAAATTTTATTTATTTTAACACCTCCACACTTCCGCTGTGCAATAAATCAAAAATAAAAAAAAATTGTAAAAAAAAACATACTTTTCGATACACAAAATGGCTATAAAATTTCAAATTTATTTGCAATTACAAACGCATAAAATTCGAAATGACCATTTTAATATCATTTGACACTTAAAACACCCTGACTTTTTCTTATCCTCCGAAGAAGCTAATAAACTTTTAAAAGTTATTTGATTGCTTTCAAATGTTGAAATTACAAACCTTAAATTTATTTCATTTTTTCCACCTCATTAGGCTATAAAGTCAGTGAATAAGAAAAAAAAAAAATGAAAAAAAAAAATACTCTCCTGTTGAAGTTCATTTCTATATTTTACTTTTTTTTTCTGTGCTAAATGTTTTACGATGCAAACACCTAGTTAGATCGTCCCCCCATCCAATCTTATCGTGTCGTCCTGTACTGAGAATAAAAAACGTTTTTATTTCTTTTTTCATCTCTTTTTTTTTTTAACTTAGTGCGTCTTCAAGAAATCATTTGGAATTCATCAGGAGATCTAAAGAGGAAAAAATAAGTAAAAGCTAGTGGGTATATACTTTGGTGCAATAAAAGTTGCCCACTCTCCAATTTTTTTGGCTCTAAGTAAACAATTTGTAATACTCCTTTGTGTGCTTGAAGCTAAATTGTACTTAACTACATTCAACTATTGTGAATAAATTTATTGAATTTGACAGTGTTTGCTTGCAAATGAAATAAAATGCAGGACTAGATCACATAAACGTACAATTGTGGACCTTGAAGATACATTAAATGGAAATGGTTCAAAAATGTTATGATATACAGCCTCGGCCAAAAGTATTATTCAGCCTTGATTTTTCGATCTAACGGGTGATTTTTTAGCTGGTTTTGTTTTGGCAACACTGGTTTTGACAGCTGACGTGTGTCTAGTAACTTGTGTCACTGTCAAACAGCTTCAGTTTGGTTTGCAATTTAACCATGGATCGTCTTACAAATGAACAACGCTTGCAAATTATTGAATTTTACTATCAAAATTCGTGCTCGGTTCGAAATTGAAAAATCGAAAAATTGTGTTCAGCGATGAGGCTCATTTTTGGTTGAATGGGTACGTAAATAAGCATAATTGCCGCATTTGGAGTGAAGATCAGCCAGAAGCATTGCAACAGCTACCAATGCATCCCGAAAAAGCCACTGTTTGGTGCGGTTTATGGGCCGGCGGCATTATTGGGCCATATTTCTTCAAAGATGATGCGAATCGCAGCGTTACTGTCAATGGTGAACGCTACCGAGCGATGATAACAAACTTTTTTTTGCCCGAAATGGAAGTTCTTGACTTGCATGATATGTGGTTTCAACAAGACGGTGCCACATGCCACACAGCACGCGAAACAATGGCGCAATTGCGAGGCGAGTTTGGTGAACAGTTAATTTCACGTTTCAGGCCGGTCAATTGGCCGCCTAGATCGTGCGATTTGACACCATTTGATTATTTTTTGTGGGGGTATGTCAAGGCTAATGTCTATAGGGACAAGCCCGCTTCGATTGACCCACTGGAAGCCAACATCCATGCATTCATTCGTGAGATACCGGCCAATATGTGTGAAAGAGTATGCCAAAATTGGACTCAGCGGATGGGCTACCTGAGACGCAGCCGCGGTCAACATTTGCATGAAATTATCTTTAAACATTAAATTGCAAGGTTCAAACTATCGATTCAAATAAATATTTCATTCATTTTTTCGAATTTTTTGTGTTTTTTTTTTTTTTTTAATTCTAAACCTCTTAAGAAATCACCCTACAATTATCTTTAGAAAAAGTGCATGGTTTAATATGCGCTCGGGTATTTTTCATTTTATTTCTTACATAATAAATATTTAAGCATTTACAGATGTACATATTTATAAAGGTACAATTATAAATTCACTGACAACAAGATAAATTGCTCTTTTGATTTTCTTTCAATATAAAGTAATGTTCACAGCAATAATCATTATTGGCTTTCGCGAAGAATGCCTTATTCTTTTTTTACTTTTCTTTTTTTTTTTCAATAATTTTAAAAAATGGCTGTCACACCAAAATTTCATTTCATTTTGTTTTTAATTCAGAATTCATTATTATGTATGAGTAAATTGTACATTAATGAAATTATTTATTATTTAAAATTAATTTTAGATAATTTAAGAACTAACCGTAAAGAAGTATCTTACAATCGAACAAAAGATACTTTTGTGGTTGTTTAGTTTATCTGAATCTGAAGGGTGCTATGTAACTGTAGCCATAACCAGCCTTTAAAGTGGACTGCATAAGAAAGGAAGTTTTGAATATCAAAATAAGGCAGCAAATAGAGCCCACGATGATTTAAGCAAATCCAAAGTGGAAACAAGAAATGCGCATATCGAAAAAAAAATTTAAAAGAGATGTTTTTTTTGTGATAACTTCTTTCGTAAACATAAAAAAAAAATGGTTCTGCCAAATAATAACTGAGGAAGAATGTGATTAAATGTATTTCAAAGTTTGAGCTCTCTGAATGTCGACCGAAAATAATACAAAACTACGGCTCATTTTAAATTGAGATTTTCTTCTTTCTTTTTTGCCATATATATGTATGAGTTCTATATAACTTATGGCAAGTTATGCATTCTAAAAAAATTCAGCTTGAGATTTCCGTCATTGTCTTTATGATGAGAGAGGAAGAAAAAGTGTGTTTCACATTTCTGTCTGTCTAATTGCTCGGCTACAGTCTAAACGACTCAATCGATTTTCTTAAGACTTTGTAATTAGTGTTGGGTTTTGTTGATTCTACCCACAGGTTTTAATTTTTTTTTAGAATTTAAAATAACGGTGCTTGCCATAAAATTTTTTGAAGCGAACTGACAGAATCTTATTTTTCTTAAAAACTGTTCCACAACTTTTCCTAAAAAAAATTCAAAAAATTGTTTTATTTAAGGGATACCTTTGGATAGTAATTTTTTCTTCAAAAAATGTTTTGACATGGTACCTTCTAAAGAACATCATTTTACTTAAGATACACATAGGAACTATAAGGAGAGTTTTGGATTCGTGTGAGAAAAGATCGAGTTAACAACTAAACATAGCTATAGCATAACATTACGTTGATGAGAACTTGAAAAAAGTAGTAGGAACAATTCTTTCTGTCTGTATCTCGATCTACAGACAAAGCCACTGAAGCGATTATCTAAAGATTTTGAACTAACGTTTTTCTTGTTACTTTTTGGAGGAGAAATTGGGTTTCTTGTAGCTCCAAAAATTGGGGACTTGCCATGCAACCGTTAAAGAAAAGTTAATTTATCTCAAAAACGGCTGCAATGATTTAAATAATAAATATAATGCACGATCAGGTAGCACGTACTTGATCTTATGTTCAAGACGTTGAGAGTTTAAAAACATTATATGTAAGGACATGGAAATTAGGAGAAATAATATTAAAATAAGGTAAAATAACTTCATTTGAAATTTTTAAATAAAAAAAAACGTGATCTTAATTCTTGGTTAAATATGATTGTATGGAAAAAAATATTTAAAATCGTTTCGGCGGTTTTCTTAAGAACAATTTTTTATAATTCTTTTTCTAATTCTTTAAAAATTTTAAAGGATGTGGATATCCTAAAAACTATTTTGCATACCATAATGGAAATAGTAAGTAAAGGGTGGTTAATTTTTAAGGGCCGATGTTGAATGTGAACCACACCTAAACGTCAAGTTTTTTTTTCGCATTTCATTTGACATTTCTCTATTTCAGACTTTTTCAATTTGAACTATGGAAAGATACACAATCGAGCAACGTGATAAAGTCATTCAAGCTTATTATGAAAATGATTTTTTCGGTCAATTTTACCATCCAAATGTGCGTACAATGGATGTCGTGGATTCGTCAATAAGCAGAATTGCCGCATTTGGGCAAATGATAATCCAAGAGGGATTGTCGAAAAACCAATGCATCCACAAAGAGTGACTGTTTATGGGCTGGCGGCATCATTGGGCAGTATTTTTTTCCAAAATGAGGCCAGTCAGGCAGTTACTGTGAATGGTGTTTGCTATTGTGAGATGATAACGAACTTTTTATGGCCCGAATTGGAAGATATGGATGTGGATGACATGTGGTTTAAACAGGACGGTACCACTTGCCACACAGCTAACGAAACAATGGCTCTTTTGCGCGACAAATTCAATGGCCTTGTTATCTGACGTGGTGATGATGTCCTTTTGGTTATTTGAAAGATAAGGCGTACGTCGATAAGCCAGCAATAATTCAAGACTAAAGGATGAGAAAATTCGGCACATTAACGGCAAAGAACCTCAATTATGCCTCAGCATCATCGAAAATTCGGACCATCAGATGGAGGTATGCCGCCAAGGTTGCGGTGGCCATTTAGCCGATATTTTGTTCCATATATAAGTGAAGCATTCCAATACTATCATAATAAAAAGAAATAACAATCATTTCTTAAATAATTTGTGTTTTATTCAATATTAATATCGGCCCTTAAAATTTAACCACCCTTTATTTATTTATGTGAATATAAAATAAAATATCAAAACAAATTGTCAATGTGTTTGTAAGATATCAAATTTTCAAAAAAAAAAAAACTTAAAATTAAAAAAAAAACGTTATATGAGAAGTACTATTAATATAGACGCTATTTGTAATTTTTTGTAATTTTTGGTAATATATCGCTTTAATTTAAGCATACAAGAAAAACTTAATTAAAATCGAATTACTCGTATTTAACAAAAAAAAACATATTTTTCGTAACGGTTTTTTTTAACATTTGTATGGAGGGTACCGTTATTTTTTTATAATTTTTTCATAATGGTAAAATTTGTTCTTAAAATTCTAAAAATCATTATATACCAAGTCTTATCAAAATTGACCATTTAGTTTGCATAATATTTTATTTTCCAAAAAAAATTTTGAAAATTATGGTAAGAAGCACTATTTACACGCTTAGAAACTTCTGTACAAATAGTTGAAATAAAAAAATAATTTTGAAGAACATCGATACTAAAAAAAAGGTTCTTTAGGAGGTACCATTAATAACCTTTTTTTTGGAAAAGATTTCCCATCCAAAATAGCTTTTTACCAAAAGAAAGTTATTGACTTTTTTAAGAAAAGTTGTAAAACCGTTTTTGGGAAAAATAAGATTTTTCAAAATTGCTAAAAAAATGTAAAAATGTGGAGGTACCGTTATTTTTAATTCTAAAAAAGAAAAAATTGGTTAGGTGGATAGGTTGTTAGTTGATCTAATTGCCATCACACCTAATTCTATGTAGATCCGTTGTGATACCCTAGGAAATTGTATTCCACTTAATGTAAAAACCTATGTGTTCTGTTAGCAGTCAAGCCATTTAGAGACATTGATGAAGTTCAGAAGGCTATAAGCCGAAGTTCTAGAAAGTTCCTCTAAGTCGCCATAGAAATGATTTCCTAGGTGTTTCTTTCTTAAATGACCGAGTGCTGGGCAGTGACAAAGGAAGAGTATGGTATCCTTATGTTCAATTTTAAACTTAGTTTTTAAATGTATTTGAATATATACTCAAAATTGGCATACCAAAACAGTTTTTCTTTTAAATTTTGACAAGTTTTTTTTTATAAAAAAATCGTTTTTTAAGAAAACCGCTTCAACGATTTAAATTTTTTGTTGTCATATTTTTCTTATTTTTGAGCTCTAAGCTTTTTCACTAGTTATTTTTACAGTTAAAAATATGATGAAATGCTTTTTATATGCTTTTTAAATATTTTTTTTCTGTAATTACTTTCATATTTTCAAATTTCTTAATTCCAGGGAACTTGAACAACAAGCCACAAGTGCGATCCTGTTATACATTTTCGATTTGCTCTAAAACGATATTATTTCTAATTTCAATAATTTTCTTATAATTTAAACAATATTTATAGATCAAAAATACTTTCATACAAATTAACGGTACCTTCCATACAAATGAAAAAATATTTTTTAACTTTTCTGCATGCTAAAGTTAGTGCCTTTTACTACAAAAAATTATTAAAAATTCGAAAAAGCAACTATTAATTAATGTCTAAGAAAGTAGTATGCACTTAAAGACCCAAAAATAAATAAACCGTAGCTTCAAAACAAATTTCGAATAAAATTTAATAATATTGCAAATCAAAATTAAAAAAAATTACTTTAAAAAAGTTTAAATTAAAAAAAAATATTTTCGCTTTTTATAAAAATGGTTTTATTCATCTTCACATGCAAACATAGTGGCTTTGATTTGCCAACACGAGACACATAATGCTCATCGAAGCGTTTTTTTTTATCCATAACCCAAGGTTGATTCATGACTGTTGCGATTTTGGCTCTTGATACCGTTGCGATGTGCCTTATGGTTCTGGTTGTGATTTTTGTGATATTTTGACTTTGACAATTTTTATTATTCTATCAAAATCATTTCTGATTTTTTTCAAAATCCTCAGCCTCTTGAACATAAGAGTAAATACGCCATGCAATCCAGTCGACTATTTTATTTGTTAACCAAAAAGTACACCATTCCTACAATAATACACTGATTTTTTATTAAAATCATTTGAACCGTTTTTTGAGATAAATGAGAATTTTCTAATGGTTGTATAGCAAGTTCTGTTAGATGAAGAGCTAAAATAATTTCAATATTACCTCAGTTTTCAAGTGTAGGACCTCAAATTCACTCAAATGAATGAAATGAAAGTCTTTTCCTCAGCAATCAAACAAAAAGGTGATATAAGACAAAAGCTTCAAAGATACTCTGAACACAAAACTGAATCTATTCAAACATTTTTACGGTAAGAATGTAGATGTAGGTATATAATTTTTATTTTCTTTACCCAGAATATATAAGACAACGTTTTCCTTATTTCCTTACATTCTTAAATAAGTCAGTAAATTTGTTTGAGTTTCTTGTGGTTTTTCTATCAAGGTTAACTACATCAAGATCTTATTTGGGATTTTGAATATTTACCAACATTAATTTTTGTGAAGTGTCTATACACAAGCAACTATATATTTACAAACAACTGCCAATTCAACTTAAAGAAAATTCAAATTTTTAACAAAAAGTTAGTTTTGAAAAAATAAAAACATATTTATATAGATATTGGCAAAACTTTATTCTCATCTTTATTAATTTACAAAAATGCAAATTGTTTTGAAACTCATCCTCGATGAAACCAAAACGACTTGTTGCAAAAAAGCTCTTTTCAATATTGATTTCAAATCCTTCGTTTATTGACTTCTTCTTTTTATTTTTTTAAATTATTCATAAATATCATCGTAAATGGTAAAATATGCTTTATTACTATGGTGACCAACCTGTACTTTATTTTAAGAGTGTTTGTGTTGTTAAAATATTTTTTTAGTCAGGTTTTATTTTGTTGGATTAATATGTGTATTGGAACAACATCTTTTATATACATATCTAATAAATTTTGTACAAAGTTATTGGACATCATGCAGTTTTAAATGGTCCAGTTTCTATTAATTCGAAATTCACAATAACCTCCTCAACCTGTAAGCTCGTGATAAAGACACAGTCAATGTCGACCCATCTCTATCTTTTAATTTTAAACAGTTTTTTAGTTTTATTTCTACAAATTTCTTAGCAGCAATTTTTCTTTCAAGAAATCATTTTGGTTTACAAAAATAAAATGGTCACCATCATAATAAATCGCATTCGTATGTACCATATTTTGTAAACAAAATTTATCGGATACAAAAGCAATGTATTGACTTCATTTTTATAAATGTACTGTGCATATAGTTCAGGTGGTAAGGATATAAGGGAACAATTACGTGCAAAAGTTTTTATTGTTGAATTTGTTTGTTTTACCCATAAGAATACTTAAAAACTAAAATGCTACCAAATCCACCTATGCGTTTCTGAGAGAATAGTTACACTGTCCACTTTTCAAAATTTTTCGCATGATTCGGAAGCTAACTCAAATTTGACAGTTTATTTTTTTTTTGTTCAAAATTAAAATTTCTTCGAAATAGATTCTATCGAATTGTATAACAAATAGTAAGTTTTTAAATTTGACTTAGATTTTGAGCTGCACCAACAATTTTGAAAAGTGTCCAGTGTGCCATTTTAATAAAAATAGAAAGTAACGAATTATTTTTTGCATGAAATGTTTAAAAAAAAGCTTACCAAGAACTGATAATACTTTCACAGCTTGTTGGATAGGATTATGTATGCGATATTTCGATATGTCTCCATAGTTCTAGCAGGATATAAAATCACATTTCTTTGTAGGTGGAGCATATGGAGCTGATAGGGCAGTTATCCTTTTACTCAAACTTAGTTTATGAGTTGTCGTATGCACCCTATATCAACACATTCCCTACGTGCTTGTTGCTCTTGAGCTTCTTTATCGTTATCGTTTGATGGCCCTGGACTTTTATGACTACTGGTGGATTCTCTTCCTGCCCTATTTCATACTCTACCCGATGTCCATTCAGCACCTGCTAGAAATGCTGTTTCAATATATATACTATTCCTTATGTACCAGTGATAATGTTACCCTTGTCATTTCAAATAGCCTGCGTGCCAGTTTCAAAGCTAGGAGCCAAATGCTTATAAAACTTCTGGGTAATGCTTTAATTGCAAAACTACTCAATCTCGTTGAGCAGGGAGGATGTTTTTATGCAGAGTCCTTCTTCTTCTCACTTCTCATTGTTTGATACTCCTCTCTCGCTGCTAATTTTTGCTGCAGCATATTCGCATGTGCTTCTTCTGCCACCTTTTTCAGCCTTATGCATTCATCATCAGTATACAGATTCTTTTTCGGAGCGGTTGGTAGCCTCTTTTGATTTCGTTTTTCTCTTTTATATTATCGCAATACTGGCACCGCTGGATGTTGGTGTCTGTGGGAGGTGAATGCACCAGAAAGCTTCTCACTCAGATACTAACTGAAGGCTGTGGCGACTAGAGGACTCCAAGTATGCTAGGTCCACAAACGCCAAATTTCTTCTTCAGCTTGATTAGAAGCTTCTTTTAATTTGACAGTCAACAGTCAACTTGCCGCAACAAGGAAATGGTAATAGTTGGTGTTTGCCCCTTGAAAAGTACGCACGACTAAGGTGTTAATGGCGTGTGTTCCATCAATAAGCATAAATGTTCGATTTGGTTTGCGTATCGATCATTAAGGGAGCGCTAGGCTGATTTGAGAATTCTAAACTGTCTAAAAAAATTCTACTGCTTCAGAAAAGTCTTTTAGTAGAAGGCGTGGTTTATTATTATTGTCTTCGTGTTGACTGTAGCTACCAACTAATCCACCAAAGGTGTCTTCCTTTTCAATAAAGATGAAAATATTTGACCGATTTCAGAAAGTAGCTAACTTTTTAGGGCCTTTCAGGTGGTATTCATTTTTTGAAAGATTCCCATACATGAAGTGCCTAAAATCGCTATGACCTTGATTTTTGTATTCATTAAAAATCTATTAAAAAAAACATTGTTGACCAATTACTGAAATTATGACATCTTATGACCATGCAGTGGTATTGCAAATGGCACACTTTTAAATGACCCAAATGAGATCCCAAAAGTTAAAAACTTTAAATATTTATAATTATGAAATACCAAAAATGAAAATAGTTCACCTTATTTCACGATATGATCTTTTGGATGTGCTTACATCTGTTGTAAATTTCTCACAAGTGAGGTATCACCTTGCGTGACCTTGAAAAACTTTTAGCATTGAGTACAAGTTATCTAGGGCTGATTTTTGGGTTTAGTTGTTATTGACCAATTACTGACCAATCAGGTGGATTTTTTTTCTTCAAATTTCCCATATATGAGGTGCGAAAGGACCAAAGCCAGGTTGGAGACATATTCATACGAAATGAAAGGAAAAAATTAAGAAAAGGATTAAGAAATCATAAGGCCTAATACGCAGATCAAGCAAAGAAAAATTTCATCTCTACATTTTTTTTTATCGAAACAAATTCTGTAGTGTAGGGCTAAAAACTAAAGTCAAATGAGAACAATGGCGGGCATAGGTAGAAATTTAATAAAAAAATTCCTTCAATTCACATAAATTTGAAAATTTTAAAAACAGAAATTAGATTTTTCACATCATTTGAAGAGCTTTGTTCTTGATTTCGAAGAATATAATGAGGATAGATGAAAATACCTATGAAAAGTCTGAAATTTTCAATATTATACTTGTCTGGAAAAAGGCGACTCTAGGGCAATTTGATATCATTTGGATTAAAATAAACTTTTTCCGTCAAAATATAGTTTGTCCCCATCTGTCAAGCAATCAACTGTCAAATTATGTTGAAAGATGGCTTCACTATAGATGGATTACAAAAACCTCTCAAAATTCCAAGCTTTGAAGTTTTTTAACTTCTCTGGAAAAAAGTGATTCTAGGGCAATTAGTCGACACTTAAATCAAAATAAACTTTTCTCGTCAGAAAATAGTTTTCTCCCACCAGTCAAGCCATGAATTGTCAAACTGTATTGTAATATGACTACAGTGTTGATGGATTAAAATAAATGAATAAAAAATAAATTTAGTGGCGCAACAGCTCATGGAGAACCAGGGCCTAGTGACTAACAACTCTCAACCATTCCTGTGTGCGTGTTGTTGGCAGGAATGGAGGGGATCTACAATTTTTTGCCGAGTCCGAACGGCTAGGTGAGCAGCACTTGTTCTTGACAAGTATACTCTTGGAGGATTTGTCAGTCCCTCGCAAGAGGCAGTACTTCGGAAAAAAAACATTTCTGTTTTTAGGTGGCGGTGGCCGGGAATTGAACCCAGACCTTTGGCATGGCAGTCCTACGCACTAACCATTATGCCACGAGGTACTACATTGATGGATTAAAAAACCTCTAAAAATTCCAAAATTTTTGAAGTTTTTTACTTCTCGGGAAATAAGTGGTTTAGGTCAATTTGTTGACATTTGGATCAAAATTAACTTTTTTTGTCAAAATAACTCAGTTTGCTGAATCCGACTCCGTCTAATCCAGTTTGAAAATCAGTTTAAGTTTTTTTATTGAAAAAAAAATGTCTTCCTTATCTGTATGCGGCCCTTTTGTTCCCTTTTACTTTAACTACGCCACTGACTGATTTAAAAAAGCTGTTCTATTTATTCTTTTCTCATTCTTGTGTCATCATTTTCGTTACGCATTTTATATTTTATTTAAGTCGTGCGTTTATAAAACGTCTTAATAATGGAATAAATGAAACAGGGAGATGATTTTAGTTTATATAAAGCGATTATTACATAAAACGTCACAATTTGTCCAGACAAATACTACTTAGAGCATTCTTTTTCCGCGCAAAATTAAGTGGATACTTTATTTTTTATAGTGCTAGAGCTGCGTACTGCTAAGAAAAAAAAATCCGAGATAAGATTTGTCCTGAGAAGAAAAAATTTGTATGGGAGATAAATTTTGTCTCGACCTAGGCTTTAATTTCTTGATTTCTATCTGTTTTTTTTTTTCTAAGACGTTTTTAATCTGAAATGAGAAGTAAAGAAAAATATCTGGATCCGTTTAAAGAGAGTTTGTTTATTGGAATGCAATTTGTGTGAGAAAATAGAAAAAAGTTAGTTCTCGAAAATATGTTGACTTAAGGTAGTTGTACGATTTAACTGTGTTCTAGAAAATTGGTGTAAAATCGTTAGCTACCATTTTTGATAAAAAAAGCCCAACAGACAGAAATCTGTAACATAACAAAACATACATAAAAATGTAATACTAAAAAGCTTAATTTATTTACGATTTGTCTAAAAAATTATAGAAACTTGCTCTTCTATTCAAAATATAAAAATAATATAAGTCGTCCATTATATTTTACAGTTCATTATAATCTCCAAAAAATTAAAGCTTTTTTGTCTTGTTCGATACTCTTTCAAAATACTTTATTTTTTCTATCATGCAAATTCCACTGCAGTTAATTTTGTTTCCAATCTTAAAAAAAATGACATCTTATCATCGTAAAAATCAGTTCCCCTCAGAATAAAAGTCAATATGCACTATGGCGTATACTTACTATTTTTTGCTTTAATTTCCTTAACCTTTTTTTAACATTCGAATTTTCTTTTACTGAAAATTGAAATTGCTTCCTACCACCCTATTATGTCTGAGACCTTAAACCAGCTTTCATAAATTTTTCATACAAAAATGAAAAATAAATTATTGACCCACTCATGAACTAAAAAAAATTATTCAGCTTTACCTTCCAGACTATTATTAACATTTTCAAACAAAATGACAAAAGACAATATCATCATAAAATTTACATAGATCATATGGGAACCTTTAAGGAAAATTGAGAGAGGTTTTTCCATAAAAAAAAAAAATAATAAACAGTAGCTACCCGCCTTTGACATCTAAATGTGAAATTATGCTGCAGAATTTTCACCACATGCACCGAATGGAAAATGGCTTTCCGTTCTAGAGTCTCATTTTTTTGTTTTTGTTTCTTTCTCTTTACAAGTATGCATATTGGATATGTACCTAAATGGGGGTAGATATATGTGTATATTCAAGGATGAAGTGTAAAAAATTTTAAATTAAACCCGTAATTTGCCACATGCAACATTTTAGAAATGTCATAACTGTTGAGTTAATCCAGATCTAGTTCCGCAGTCGAAGTTGACGACTATTCCCATGATAGAGGGATAGTAAAAATGACCGTCACATATATTACATATGTACAGTGTAATTGTCCATATGTCAAATGAGTATATGACAAAGTTTGTATATTTACACGTTGATATTTTTGTCCGCATTATTTTATGCATTATTGTAGTTATAGTGGTGGAAAAAGAGCAAAATAAGCAAAGCATTTTCCGGAGGATGATTAGAATTTCATAACTTGGACATGTACTACAATCAATTTGGATAAAAGCTAGTGGAAAGACACATGCAGTTAAGTTCACGTCTCGGGACATAATAACTTGTCACATATTAAATTGGAAGTGTTTCTTTTTTTATTCTAATATTTCAATTACATTGAAGGGTTAAGATAAGGATACTTAGCTCATGGAATTATTTAGCAGTAAATTGAATTTTTGAAAATTTAATTTTTCCCTGAAAAAGGATGATATTTTTACATGGCATTGAAAAATTCAATTTATTTCTTTTTAATGCTAAAGCTTGGAATTTCTGGCATCTGTCTGTCTGAGCATAAAAGGACTTTTTTGATCAGTTTATAATTTTTTTTACGAGTGAGGATTAAGGAAATAAAAACAAATAAATAAATGAAATTAGAAATGTGTTCATTCCTGGCAAGACTGTATAGCTGTTTGACCGAGTTTTTGATTTCATTTCAATTTGAAATAATAATGCCAAATGAACTACATAATTAATTAAAGCATCCTTTTTTTTTTTTATATTTTTTACTAAATCATTTAAGGATTTTAAGCAGATCACTCCTGTGAAACGGCTCTAAATTAACTAATAATAACTTTTAAAATGCAAGGACATGAAAATATCAAAATTATTATTTATTTTAAATATAATGGTTCATTGATGAAACTTGGCATCAATGGTTCGTTTTTCGTAAAAAACAATAATCAGAAGAATATGAAAATATTTTTGATAAAATCCACCTACTGCCACGCCCAATTTTTTTATTATTTGATTGTTCGGAAAAAAGTATAAGGGTTGGATGATATTTTCGCAGTTGATTCAAATAAAAATGAAAAAAAAAATATATAAACACAGGTTAGTAGAATCCGCCCACTGCCACGCCCACCTTAATTATTGGTTTCTTGGAAACGGCTGTAACGATGTGGTTAAAATTTTCAAAGTTTGTTTTTATGAATGAGAAAAAAATATAAAAATTAGGTGATGTAAAATTATTCCACTGACAAGCTCACTTTTTTTAATATCTTAAAATGGATATAATAATTTCGGCGAAACTTTTAGAGTTTGTTCAATAAACGGGAAAGCAATCAATCAAATCAAAATCAATTCTTGTAAAATCCACCCACAGCTCCTCCCACATTTTTTAGTTCTTGGTTTCTAGAAAAGGGTTTATTTGCTCTTTTCTCGGAATTCACTGAAATGGTTTGATATTTACAGAGCTTACTCTTATGAGTTATGAGAAAGAAAATGGTTTCAGGAATATCAGGCAATTGGGCAATCACAAGGTATTTAACTATTTAAATGAAAAAAAAGAGAAAGTGATTTTTTTAACATCCATCAACAACCACTTCCATTTCTTATTTATTTTTTTGTATAATTTGTATACAGATCAGATTATTTCAAAGCATTTGTAGAGCAAGGAAAATTGAGGGCCTGATGCGCTTGATGGGGCACAATATTATGTGGATGGATGAAAATACCTCTAAAAATTCTAAAATTTAAATTTCCTTACTTCTCTGGAAAAGGGCGATTTAGGTGAATTAGGACAATTAGTTGACATTTGGACCAAAATAAACTTTTTTCGTAAAAATATAGTTTGTCCTCCATCTTTCAAGCTTTCAACTGTCAGATTCCATTACAAGATGGCTACAATGTCTATGAATTAAAAAAACTCTTAAAATGTCATTTTTTTTTTATGTTTTTGCTTCTCCGGAAAGAAGTGATTTTAGAGCAATTGGCTTACATTTGCATTAAAATGAACTTTTTCCGTCAAAACATAGTTTATCTCCCATCTGTCAAGCCATTAACTGCCTAATTCCATTGAAGGACGGCAACAATTGAAATTTTTTTAATTTCTCCGAAAAAAAGTGGTTTCATAGCAATTGGTAGACATTTTAATCAAAATAAACATTTTTCATCAAATAGTTCTCGCTCTATCAATTATTATATTTCATCAAATAGTCAAGCTATCAATTATAAAATTTAATTGAAAGATGGATGTGGTGTCGATCAATTAAAAAAAAACCCTGCCAAAAGCAGAAATCTTCTAAATTTTCTACTGCTCCAGAAATCCAATTGAGTTTGCCAAATCAGTTTGCTGGTTCCAACTTGGTTTCTCGGTTGGGAAATAAATTTAAATTTTCAATTGATGGAAATTTTTTCTGAATCTGCATGTAGCCTTTTTGTACCCTTTCCCATTATCTACACCAATGAGTGATTTAAAACAGTTGTTCTACTTAATCTATTCTTAATTCTTGTGTCATCATTTTCTTTACGCATTTTATATTTATTTCAGTCATGCGTCTTCATATCGTCTTAATAATATAAAAAATGAAACTGGAAGATGATTTTAGTTTATAAAACGCGAAATATACATAAAACGTCACAATTTGTTCAGAAAAATAATGTTTGGAACATTCTTTTTCCGCGCAAAATTAAGTGGAGACTTTTTGTTAGCCTTTTCATGTACAGCGGTTTTAACTGCCAAGTTGAAGTTGTTGCGCTGGAGCTGCGTACTGATTGACAAAAAAAAATCCTATATAAAATTTGTCAAGGGGGAAAAAATTTATATGGAAGATAAGTTTTGAAAAATTTGAAGTGCTCACTAGCACGTGTTAGCGTTAACCGATTTCAATGAAATTTTTCACATAATTTTATTTTATTAGCTTGATGACTTTTAGGGGTGGAGATCAAAGAAATTCAAACCGCGAAAAAAAAGTGCGATTTTGTCTGTTCCGTTACCGTGTTTTATACAGTTAGACATAATGTTAAAATCTTTAAGAAATCCACAATAACTTTTTTTCAAGTCTAGCTTTGTATGCGGAATAACAATACAAATACTTATATAGATCATCTTTTATACCAAATATTGTCATTTTCGGTAACAGTACAATTATCAAGAAAACTGTCCCAAAATTAAGTAGTATATAAAAAATACTTTTAAAAATCTCACTGCACATCGCGATGGGCATTACAATTTATAGAGAACTGATAGCACCAAAAATACCGAAAAATGCACGTTTACGGAAGTTAACGTATAAATAAACAAATAATATGCATATGTAGATAAAACAAAGATAAAACAATATATTCTAATCTTAAAATTATAGACAATAAATGTTTTCGATTAGAAAAAAAACATTAAAATTTTTTTGATAACTTTTTTACCTTACAACAATAAGTAGAATTTTGTATTTGTAGTTTTTTCTTTAGCTTTAATATTCTTAATGTTGGTTTACCTAAATATATTTTTTTCCACTGTTTAAAATTAAGTTGCTTGGTTTCGATTATTTTTGGAATGGCCATACTATTTTACTTGTAATATTGATAATTGATAAAAACCACAACAGCAAAAAAGTTCAGAAATGGTGCATTTAACAGTATTCATTTTACAGTACTTATTATTGCAGGAATGACCCTATTCGACAATTTTTTTTTAATAATAATTTATGAGACTCAAATGTAACGAATAACGGACTTGAAGAAAAGAAATACAATTACCTTTCCTTGCTTCATATACGACATGAGTTATAACTTATAACCACTCAAAACATTTGCCATAAGATGATAATAGTTTGGCCAAGATTCCGTGGTACTGAGTGTACTTCATTTTCAGACGGTCGTCTTCTAAAAAAGGTGGCCCAATTTACAACGCCTTAGTTTTTAAATCTAAGAAGATCTAATGATTGGAAGGAGATTCTATTAACCTTTTTAAAAGATCTTGACTTGAAATCATGGGAATCATTGAGGAAGCTCTGAATTTTCAATTTTATAGGCCACTAGATTTTATTTAACAGGTGCTTTCAACTCAACTTCAAATTAAAAATCAAATTTCTAAAAACCATATTTAGAACGAGAGAAATTTCGTAGGCTTAACTAAAGTGCCTCATCGTGGAAATGCTTAAGCCTGGCCACGATACCAGAAAAGTCTCTGTATTGGTATCGGAAATCAAAGCAATACCAAGATGATATCAGCTCCAAAGCAACCGAAACGATACCGAGACGATATCAAGACGAGACCAAACGAGTAGCGCTCGAGCTATTGGAGTAAGCTCTGTGCAGAGTATGATCAAAGCCCTCCGATATAATTTTGAAACACATCCGAGTACTGGCTTGGCTTTCATCTAGTTAAATACTTTTAAATCAATTCACACTTTAATTAGTAGTTCCCTTAGATTCTTCCACATTTTACTTACAATTATAATACAGTGTGATGGAACTTATATCTCCATTGAAATATAACTAACCGTCAACTTATCATCCTATTAATTAAGTTAAAACTTACTCTTTAAATTACATTTTTTGAATCCAATTAGGTATGAACAAAATACCTAGCACTTTTTTCTTCTTTCTTTTCTTGTTTTCACCTCACCACTTTCAACCACACCAAATAAAATTCATTATTTCCATAAAATAATAATTTATTCCTTAACTATGAATACCTAACCACAATGTGCTAATAGATTCAATTTTTTTTTTACCTCGTATAGGGGTGTGAGCAGTTTTTTCTTGAATTTGTATTTTTTGTGCTTTCTTTGGAAGGTAAAACTTTTTGAAGATTCTCAGTCACGTAGATATAAGTCTTATTCACTCCTTAAAGACAAAGTCCATAGGACTAACTATGGAAAGCTTTCTTTTTCTATAGTTTTAAAAGGTATATGTTTTTTTTTTTTTACTTTCGTAAGACAAATACTATTTTAGCAGCATCATTTAAAAACTTTTATAAAAACAAAAGACGAAAATAAACTTATTTATAGTAATTTAATATTATTCATGGAATAAGAGGAGTAGTTGGTTCAAGTAAATTCATTTGTGCTTCCCAAAGAAGACTAAGAAGAACACTAATAAAAAAAGTGAACAAACCATCTTTACCGTTGACTTTGTACGATATACCTATTCTGTTTTCTTCTGCTGAATTACCTTCATCTAATAGAAGACAAAAATAATTTGGCTGGCTTAAGAGAGCTATAGCTCAGATGCAGTGCAAAAGTTAACGGTCTTTTCAATGAACACCATAATGATATTGAGAAGAAACTTCTCCATCCCCTTTTGAAGCAAGTTTCAAGTTTTGAATTTTTAAACAAAAAATTGAACTTATTTTACTCAATAAATGATTGAAAGAAGAGAAGGCTAGAAGACGAAAATTATTGGCTAAGAATTTTTACTGTGAGCTTGAAATGAACTTTAAAAATTCAATACAGAAATGGGGGTGGGCCATTCTGTTTTTTTTTTCGAAAATTCAATTCTTGCAAATTGTGCTTATTTTCAGTTTTGTTCAGCTTTTCAAAATTCTTTAATTTAAAATTTTAAGCAATAAAAACTGCATATTCTATTTTTTCTCAAGTAACCCTTATTTTCTAACGAAAATAATAATAAATATAATAAACCAAAAATGTGTGAAGGATTTTCGGAAGGAAGAACTAGCTATTGAGGAGTACTCTGCCAGAATGTTGAGCTCAACCCTAATGACCAATCGCCGACCTATTAGCTTTTTACGAATAACCCACATATGAGGTGGTGGGATAACGCCGCTCTCCTCTTAGAATTTGAAAAAAACTGTTTGGTATCCTTGAAAATTTGAAGATTAATAAAATGCAAAGTCCAGCTCAGACCTCTAAGGTACTGAAGTATTTTAGTACTAGCACTTGAAAAATGTAAAGTACTAGTATTTTTCAAGTATCAAGTACTTAAGAACAATAGGATTTGAGCAGTACTTTCAAGTACTTGACCATTACTTTAAGTAATTGATCACTATTTTCAAGTAATTTGTAGCTTTTTGAGTAATGTTTGCTTCTACTTCGAATTTATTGGAGAATTTTACTATTTTTTTTATGAAAAGAAAGTATTTGATTTTATCAGAAGAAACAGTGAGTTCGATATTTTTTTTCTGAAATATAATTTATTCGGAATTTAAAGGCCATTGAGCCAATATGAGTACTTAAGCAATGAGGCTTACTAATTTTCTGATACAAAACATTTTTTTTTTGGTTATCGGACAAACAACTTATGAAGTATTGGCAAAGTACTTGAAAATACTTATTAAGTAATTGAAATTACTGTCCAAGTATTAACTTGAAAGTACTGGTTAGGTACTTGGAAGTTCTGCTCTAGTACTAAATTACGTAATACTCGACTTCTGATGAAGTACTTAAGAAATAAAGTCAATTGACTTCTTTCAAGTACCATTACCGAGTACTGATGTACAAGTACAAGTCACAGCACTTATATTGGTTATTGCACTTGGAATTTAAGAGCTCTGGTCCAGGTTCTTAATAGTTTTTGATTGTAGGTAAAGTACATGGAAGTACTTAAAAAACATTTCAAGTAGGTACATGGTTTGTAATGGTGGTTGAAAGTACAAGTCAGAAACTTAGAAGTACTGTTCAAGTACTTAAGTATGCAATACTTTGTACTTGCGACGAAGAACTTGAAAAATTCATATAACCGTCTTGTTTTTTAGTACCAGTGCCAAGTACTAACGTACAAGTATAAGTTCCGGTACTGATATTGATGAACTTGGAACTTTTGATCTCTGATTCAGCTTAATTAATACGAAGCTTAATTAATCAAAGTACTAATAAAATACAAAAATTGAGAGTACTGGTCAAATATCAGTGCCAGTATAGTTGAAAGTACTGGTCAAGTTCTTGGAGGTACTGCTCCAGGGCCTAAGTATATCCAATATTTGGTACTTGCGACAAAGTACTTGAAGAATGCAGGTAATTGGTTTCTTTTAAGAACAAATACCGAGTACTGACCTACAAGTACATGTACTTGGAATTTTATAGCACTGGTCCAACTTATTACATTTTTTTGTTTTAAGACTGTCTTTAATAGATACATAACTACAACAGAATATTTAAATAATTTTAAATGTTTTATATTGAAAAAATAAAATAAACCTGATGCAATATCTTCTTTTTCCTATCCGTCTTCTTGGTAAAATAAATAAACTCAAACAAGAAAGAAAGAATGCAAAAATATATTAATCGAAAACAAAATACAATTTATCCTTGTTTCACAAAGCTAAAGCTAATTGTCTCATTTTCCTGCTATCCATAGTATTCTGATCCTAGACCATAATGAAATTTCTCCTTCACCGCTCTCGCCCATCCGATTATATTCATTATTACTATATTTTAGCATTGTGTGTACAGTAGGTAGTTTCTTGTTATAGCTTTGTGCGACACGGCATCAGCATCTTTGGTGTCCTTGTTGTCGTGGGTTTTCTTCTTTTTTTTAATGAAAATACTCAGTGCAAATCTCTATTTCCAAAGGGAATTTTATAATTTTTCAGGCGTAATATTCTTCTATCTCTTGTTTGCTAACAAAAAATTAGTATTAAAAAAAAAACGAAAAAGAAAAAGAAAAAGAGAAAAATGAAAAAGAATTTACAAATCTTAAAACTTAATCTTCTTCAAGGTGCAACGTTGAAAACTAATGCAACCTTGAGATGGCTCATCATTGGATTTTATAAGAAAAAAAAAATCAACTATTTTTATAATGTTGGTTTGGACTTCTTGGCTCATCCTTAATGAAGCATATACATACCAGACAGAGGAGAATTTCAAATACTAACTGAGTATATGTTAAACAAAATAAATTATTATTTTGCTAGGGCTAACTAACACTTATTTAACAATGCCATCTAGACTTAAATTTATAATGTGTTTTGTCTATACCAATTTGATTCTTACCACACTTCCTGTGAGTTTGTCACTTTACTTTTATAACCTAACTTGAATAAATTACTTACTTGTTAATAGTCATATAATCAACTTGTTTTTCTGAATCTCTAAATCCGTTGTCATCGTTATTTATTAGAATATAAATTCTACAGTATAGACCAATAACCTAATAACAATGAAGCTCAATTTGTACAGATAGGTACGACGAATAAACTTAGAACTTAGAAGCATTTTAATTGGAGAATTTGATTAGTAGAAAAATGAAAAGAAGAAATAATAATATTGAGGTCTCTGTACATAGCCCAGGAAAATTCAACAAAAAAAATGACAGAACTACGAAAAAATTCCGACAAAGCAGAAATTAGGGACGCAGCGTTAAAAGTCCAGAAGCCAAAAGTCCATAATGGGCTATTATTGGCTCACTTGGGTGGGTGAGAAGTCCATAAATGCATTATAAACTAAGAACTCACTAAAATGGGCCCAGACCCCAGAGGGAAGTGGCTCGAAAGTTCATAGTTTTTTTCAGAAAGTGGGTAAGAAGTCCATAATTTAGTCAAAAAATGCAAAAGAAACTTTGCATACACCCAACCTCGCACCTACCCCAAATCCTATAGTGAGCCCAAGCAGGTGGGTTTGCTGGGGGGCAGTGTGCCCTCCCAAACATACCTCACTGTTTTTCTGCCCTAATCCTGGGTGCATGCACTGTATTTATGAATAACTCACGCTAATAAACAGTGAGGTTTGTTTGCTGCCCCCCTGCAACCCCCCTGCTTAGGCTCACTACAGGATTTGGGGTAGGTGCGAGGTTGGGAGTATGCAAAGTTTCTTTTGCATTTAAAGAATCTGGATTCAAAGAAACTTCGAATTTTTCTTCTACATATATCCAACAATAATATTAAATATATCATTTCGTATTCTTATGGACTTTTGGCTCATCTGAGTGGTCCAAGACTCCATAAACTCTGAGCCAGTAGTGCATAAGGATTTTTCCGGACTTTTGGCCCACTTAGGTGGGTTATCAATTCATAATGCATTTATGGACTTCTTACCCACCCAATTGAGCCAAAAGCCTTTTTGGACTTTTGGGTTCTGAACTTTTAGCCATGCTCCGAAATTAGGTGGAGGTGTTTTTTTGACATCTTAAACATTTCCTGAAAAATTCCCTAAATTTAAGCCGGGCAAAATTTTTTAGCGAGAATTAAAGGGGGTCAAATTAAGTTTTTTCTTAATTTCTCCAAAACTGTTGTAAGTTTTTTTGAAAAAATGTTAAGGTATAAACTTTAGCTTATGTTATTCTACACAAAAAAGATTAACATACTTTTTTTATACAAGCAATAGATTCTGGGAAAATTATGCAAGAGCTTCAAGGTGAAATAAATTTTGTTGAAAAATTTATTAAAATTTCATTAATCGATGGGCGATGAAAGACCCCCATCTTGAAAAGAAACTTATATAGTTTTTATTCAAGAACTCAATGAAAGTTCCTTGTACAACAAAGTTATGAAAAAAATAGTACTAAGACAGTAAAATTATCTAAGAAATGAGCTCTTAATGAACTCTGTAGGTTTATTAGTCTTAAAGTTATAGTGTGTCAACTAAACACTATTGATTTTGTACTATAGAGCGTAGTACGCAGATTGAGCTTAGACAGGTTTTATCTCTACATTTTTTTCTTGAGACAAATTTTGAAGGTGTAGAGATAAAACAAAATCAAATGAGAACAGTAGCGTAGCTAGAAATTTAAAAAAATAATAAGAAAATTTTATATACAAAAATCAGATTCTTTCAAAGCATTTGCAGAGCAGGAAAAATTGTGCACCGCATGCGGCTTGTTGGGGAACAATATAATGAGGATGGATGAAAATACCTCTAAAAAGTTGGATATTTTCATTTTTATTGTTTCTCTGGAGAAGGCGATTTTAGGTTATTAGACCAAAATAAGATTTTTTTTCGTAAAAATAAAGTTGCCCTCATATGTCAAGCTGTAAACTGTCAAATTCCATTAAGGAATGGCTACGATGTCGTTGGTTTAAGAAACCTATAAAAATTCAACAAATTTTGAAGTTTTTTATTCTCCGAGAAAAGAGACATTTAGTTAAAATCAATTTTTTCTTTCAAATAGTTCTTTCCCTATCTGTGAAGTTATCAATTATAAAATTTTATTGAAGGATGGATGTGATGTCGATGGATAAGAAAACCCTGACAAAATCAGAAATGTTCAGAGTTTTCTACTGCTCCAGAAATCCACTTGATTTTTGCCAGATCAGTTCACTGGTTCCAACTCGGATTTACTTGGTTTGTAAATAAGTTTAAATTTTGAATAGAAGAAAATATTTTCCGAATCAGTATGGGGCCCTTTTGTTCCCTTTTCCATTAGCTAGCCACTGACTGATTTAAGTTAGCTGTTCCTTATATTCTATTCTCAATTCTAATTTCATCATTTTCTTTAAGCATTTTATATTTTATTTCACTCAAGCCTTCTCAAAACGTCTTATTGATGGAAAGTATGAATCAAGGAGATGATTTAAGTTTATAAAAAGTGAAGTATACATAAAACGTCACAATTTGTCCTGAAAAATAATGCTTCGAGCATTTGCCTTTTCATATACAGTGGCTACGAACATCAAATTTTGGGCTGGAGCTGCGTACTGATGGAAACAAAATCTGAGATAAAATTTGTCCTGGGAAAAATTTTTCATGGGACATAAATTTTGTCTCAATCTGCGTACTAGGCTTTAATTTATAAATAACAGTATAAACTAATAATTTTATATTAATGTCCATAAAATTTTGAACAAAAAAGATTATTACACTTTTTTGCGTAGGAGCAACCGGTTTCGAGAAAATCATGCAGAGTTAAGAAAAAAGTATTAAAAAAAGCAAAAATAAAATTGATCTTTTCAAAAGTAAATATATTTAATGGTATGGCATCTTGTGAAAAGTGCAGAATCTGTGCCCAATGGTTATTAAAAACACTGTCAATAACTTCTGTGTGCGTATATTGTCAGCAAAAATGAATGGAAGCTACAACTCTCTACCTAGTTCGAACCGCTTAAATGAAAAGCAAGTAAGAATTGTCACTTAATCAAAGGACAGAAAGCTTGAACAAATATTTATGTTTTTAGGAGGTTTGTGTGTATATTCCAACACTGATAGAGTGCTACCTTAACAGGCGGCCAGGTTAAATTCAAATAATTTTCTTAAGATGGACTGTAAGCGTGTGTTTTTTTTAACACTGGTGCCACGTTTAAATGAACGGGCAGAGTGTTTTTTAACATGAAGCTAGTTTAAATTGAACAGGTTTATATTGTTAACATAACTATTTAAAAAGTAACTTTAACCTGATTTGTGGTTAAATAGAAATTCATAAAATACAGAGCTGAAAAAACACGATCTCGGTGAAAAATTAGCGCTATGTTCTTGTGAAAATTTCTTATTTTTCAGAATTTAGTGTTAATTTAACAGGCAATCTGCTTAAATCTACTTGAATATGGTGCTTAAGGTCACCAGGTTGATTTACACTATATATAAGGTTATTAAAATCAGGTACATTTCTAAAGTATTGTGAATTTAACAGGGACCAGATTAATTATTTACCTGACATTTTTCTCGGATTGCAATTTTGAGTATTTAAGTATTTATCAATTTACATTTATTAGCTTAGATTAAAAAATTGTAGTTTATCTCTCTGCGCTAGTGGTTAAAGAGATATATTAGTATAAGGTACGGTTCAAATTCTGTTCATATACTCGTATCAACCATTGTTTTTTATTTATTTTTTATGTAAAATAAAAAACTTCTGAAAATATTCAAATAAGGGACAACTGCGGCACAAATAAATTGATACGGGACACTTGTACGTTCCGGGTTTCTTAAAATATAACCCGGGACAGGCTATTTAAATACGGAAAAGTTAAAGGAGAACCAGGACACTATATCTAAAGTACCTATTTTGTAAGTAAAAATGATCTGAAATAGTCATGTACCGTTTTCAAGAAAATTTAAATAAAAAAAATGGTTCTTTGGGAGGCACCAACAATAACCATTTTCCGAAAAATGGTTTCAATATCCAAAATAAGTCTTTTTTTACATATGTATGTGGTCCGATCGCTACAGTCTTTTGCAGCAATACTTAAACTCCTCCTGGAGCATAGGGCAGCAGCAGTTTGCAGTGGTGCAGGGAAAAGATTCCACGGGCATCTGCTCCACATGATGGAAGTTTATTCCATCATAAGTGGGAATCTGTTTCACTCTTCAAAGTGCAATTTATTCTCACCGCAACAGTTCGCTCAACTATAACTATAACCGAAATTTTGTGGAATTTTTTCCCACCTAAAAATTGGGATATTATTGATTCATAAATAATAGAAAACGTCATTGATTTATTTACAGAAATACGCCAGCATGAGGCGAATTTTTTACTCAATTCAAAGAAAGTCTTTAAAGAGAAAAATAAGATTTTTCATTTGCAATTGCTAAGATATTGCTTTTTGTTTCTTAAGGAAATAATGTATAAAAATACTAAATTTATTCAATACATACATACATACTCGCAGCTACACCTAGTTTGAACAAAAATTGATCAAGTAGTTGAAGCTGTGTTTGTGTTTGTGTTTGTGTAAATCCAAGCTTCAGTTGAGGAGCTCACTATTTTGTCTCATTATTTATGCATGTTTTATTCTTATGCATTTAAAGACACCCACATATCGATTCAAATACAAGATTTGAAGTTAGTAGCATTAAATTGTCAAATAATATGTCTTGTCTAGTCTACCCTATACACACAATCTCATCCTAGATGACACACCCGCATAACTTTATGTATTGTTACTTAGGAGAGGAGATAGTCTCCAAGAACTTTACACGAGAGCACAGAGTCGAGTCGTCGTCGTCATGTTATCTCTGTTGGAAAAAGTTTTCGCACACAACGAACGCAGTTGAAATTCAAACCTACCTACATATAAATGAAGGAAAACTTTCTCCTTCTTGCAGTTAAGCTGCAAAACGTAAAAATTTCAAGGCAATATAATTCCTAACGTTTTGTTTATTTTTGTTTTTGTTTTCTTTTAATTTGATTTTTATAGTTTTTAATTAAAAAACAAAAAAAACCTTAATTGAATGAGAAAAAAACATCTTTAAATGTTGAATTTTTGGAAGTCCTCGATGTACAATGTGTTTTTTTGTGGGATTCCTTTTATATTTAATTTTTTTTGTCAAGCTTACATTTTTTGTTTGACTTTTTTACTTTTTTTTTAATAAAATTTAGTAAATAATTCTCCTTTTCGGAAAAGTCCTTAGCTCTTAAACACCTATGCCAGAGATGTAACATTTATACAAAGTACCTATGTATGTTGGTAATGGGTTAGGAGAGGGGGCACGATGGTCCATAATAAATTTTACTAGCAATAGCAAAACATTCCCGGTAATGTGTATAGCAAAGGAAGGACTATGTCAGTCATGAGATTTTATATACGAGTATAAAGCAAGAAGATGTTTATATGACTGCAAGAATAACGAACAGAGTTGACACTGTTAGCAAATTGGCAGGGAAACATTTTATGTAAACACAATTTTTTTTGCTAAAAATAGTTATTGTAATTGGTAATGGCTGTTTATCACTTGCGATAAAGGTTCTTTAGGTACGCTGACCAGCTGCTTTTATTTTTTATAAACAGTGGTAATATCAAAAGGGAGATATGGCACCCTTTAAACTTAATATATATTGCAAGGGTGCCACAATTGCATTGGGTTAATTTTTCACTGACTTTCCAGGGCTGTTTTTTAACATTCGAGTCGAACAAGCAGGGCCGGTCCGATATAAATTAGCGCCCTGTGCAAGCTTTATCATTAGCGCCCTCAATTGCGGTTATTGATGGAAGAATTCATTTCCCCATAGCCAAAGGATAGACTTTGCAATGCGTTTTTTTTAACGATGAACACAAAATAAATAGGATTTTATTAAATCCTAGGAAATGGATTGTTATATCCCAAAAATAATAGTAACTAAAGAATATAAAAATAATTGTAAGCAAAAGTCAAAAAATATATTACAAAAATATACTCAACTGAAAAAAAAATCTATTTAAGTAAAAAGTATTTAAGAACCTAATTCAAAAACATTATCAGCCTTACTGTGAACAACATTCAACGCGAAACAAATTACATGGAACTTTTCGCCTTTTGTGAGTTTCACCTGAAAAACGAAAACTCCCCTTTTTCTTTGTACTTATTTCGGAAATATTTCGTAATTTAGAGCTTAAATTGTCACTTATTTTTTGACGAAAAACTAAAGAATAACAGAGGGTACTGGTGCTTTTTGTGAAAATTTTTGTTTATTTTAGGCCAAGAGAAGTTCAACCGAAAATCATAATAGCTTTAAGAATTCCACGGGAACAAACATTTTTCGGGTGAAATATTTTTCATGTGAAACTCACAATAAGACTGAATAATATAAAAAGTAATTAACTCATTGATTAAGTGGATTTTTAAAGCTTGCTTAAGGTGCCCATCGGGTTCGGACCCCTGGACATTTGCACCGCTTGCCTTATAGCTTGCCCGGCCCTGTGAACAGGTGTATTATGCATTTGATATAATACTGTATTGAGTGTGGCAAAAATCCATACAAAACGTAAAGTTCCATATCACCCGCCATTTTTTGACAAGTCTTTTCTTATGGTACATAACACGTGTAACAAAGTTGAAAATAAAAACCTACCTACTGAAAAAAAGTCACCCGACTTTAGCCTACAAGTGACCCATATTTTCTATTTATCCCGTATCTGTTCTGTATAAGCACATTTTCAGAAGTTTGTTAATTGAAAAAAAAAAATTGTTAAATTTCTTGTCCACGATTCTCTCATTCATACATTCATTGATTTACCGAGAGTTGCTTTTGCAATCGAAACTACGTTGTTTTTGTAGATTTATGTAATTTACAATTAACCTATCTTATTAGAAGATTTAGGGCCAGTTTTTTAAAAAATCTAAATTAGCTCCAAAAATGTGTTTTTTTAAACAATTTCTAATCCTAAGTAAACTACCTAATTTGGTGATTTAGCTCGTTAGATTTCGATTGCGAAAGGCGTAAAAGGATGATTATATTTGCATTGTAGCAGATCAATTTCAACAGACTTTTGACATCTGAAAGATTAAATCAATACTCAACTAAAAAACAGCTTCCTGTAATAACTCAGGGTTGTCATATTTTTTGGACTTGCATATTCTAATTTAACTCAGTGTTGATTCTGCATTGAAGAAATTGGCCCTTAGTTTTGTTAACAGTAGACTGAATTATTTTCATAATAAAATTTAAAATATTAAGTTTTTTTTTAAATGTTTGTTATGTTCTGAAGACATTAAGGGTATTCATGCAACGTCGTAAGCTTACAAATTGAGTAAAATGATAAGTTCACGCAAAGTTTGCATGAATGACTTTTTTTAAACTTTTTATAAAATGTTACACAATTCAATCAGAGTAAGAGTCACAATGACGTTTGGATAAGTTTAACCAGTTTGGTTTGATACTCAACAAAATCCTTTGATAAGTATAACCAAACTGTGTAAATCATTTCCCATATAAAATTTGACAGTTCATTAACTAAAAGATAAACTTAAGCAATTTGTAAACTTATCTAGGGTCTTACGAAGTTGCATGAATACCTTTATTATAAATTTCTGTTTAAGAATTTCTCTCGCGTGTTTTTCTAAATTTTTAAATAAATTTTTTAAATAAAAGCTCCTCTCAAATGTTAATAAAATAAGATATCAAAAATTTGAAAAAATAAATTAGTTTTGGATTATTAAAAAAAAAATATTACCTACATTTTTTTTGTCTTAAATTCAATTTTTCTAAACAAATTGATGTTTTTTTTAAATCTAAGTTAGTAACTTTATATTGAAAAATACTAAAAATTGGTGTACGAAAGTTCTCAAGTTCCTAGCAACTTGAACATTAGAGCAAGTTCGTGCGATCCAGTCGGGCATTTTATTTTTATTTGTTTGCAGTCGCCCAATTTTGTTTTGCTTGGTTTATTTGACTTTTAATGAAAAAAAAAAAATACGTTTGGCTTTGATTACCAACATCTCAGTAAATAATGTTCTCATAAAAAAAATCATGGATAGTTTTGAAAATTTGACCAATAGGTTCTACGTTTTTACTAGGCCAAGTGTGGTAATTTCGTTACAAAATTTCATCACCTTATTTTCCATTCAAATACAAATTTCGAAATGAGATAATTTCAACCAAATTTGCACGAAATTAGGTTGGAAACTAAGTCAAAACCTACTGAACACACCCAATTGGCCACAGTTTGAAGAGCTCTGAAAAGGTTTTGTATGAAAATGTCAAAGCTCAATGGAAGTAGAAAGAAAAAAAACAACAACAAAAAGCGATTAACAGCTAATTGAAATTCAAAAATTAAATGAGCTGTCAAACGAAATTACCAAAAATTAGGAATGAAAACACTTTTCTGTGATTTGCGAAATTCCCTTATTACGGCTCTAATGAAAATGTAGTAAGATTTTTGAAAGAACTTTTAAAGATATTGTAGACATTTTTTTTTGACTCTTAGCCGTTAGTTTAAAAAAATTAAAGAAACGCTTTATTGTGGTCTTTCGGTAAATCATTTGTGTCTTTTCAAATTTTTATTGCATGACTTGCAATAGGCTTTTATTGCATCCATATTTTCTTTAAATTTTCAAGTTGATTTACCGAATTATTTTTTTTTTTCAAAAAGGAACAAATTGTTCCGTCATCAAAAGAATAAAAAAAAAAATGTTATCGACTTTTTTCACAGTTTCGCATTGGTAATATACTTTTTTGACTTGAAATTAATAGATATACACTCTTCCGAAAAAATAAAAACAAATAATTAAATATTTTGTTTGAAATTTGGCCCTGGAGCTTTGGCACTTCATATATGTGTGGGAAATTTGATATTTGAAATGCCATCTAATTGGTCAGTAATTGGTCAGAAAAGGTCAACAAGTCCTAGAAACTGATCAGCCCTAGATAACTTTTAATAAAGTCTTAAGGTTTCTTAAGGTCACTCAAGCTCAAGCGCGATTTCTGGCACCATATTTAAGGGAAATTTACAAAAAAGGTCCGAAAGGTCTCTAGATCGTGATAAAAGGTCAACTATTTAGATTAATTGGTCAGCCACAGTTTTTTTTTTCTATGAATTTTTCAAAATTAGTTTCAAGGTCACAGAAAAAACTCTTGACACCTCATATGGGGCATTTCAAAAAATTAGGTACCTGAGCAATTTGAAAGGCCACTTCATGATAATAAAGGCCAGCTATTTTCAGTAATTGGTCAACCAACCATATATTTTTTAATGAATTTTTAATGAATTTAAAAAAAAAATTCAAGGTCATTGCTATTTTCGACATCTCATTTGTGGGAAATTTGCAAAAATTGTATACCCTCTGAAGGATCTTTAGATCTACATAGTTTTAGTAATTGGTCAGCCATAGATTTTTTTAAAATGAATTTTTATGTTTCTGTTCAAGGTCATAGTGATTTTTGGCACCTCATTTATTGGAAATTTGCAAAAAATTAATACCACCTGAGAGCCCTTTAGATCTATATACAAAGTCAGATAGTTTCATTTATTGGTCAGCTATAGATTCTTTTTAATCAATTTTAACCAATTAGATGGCACTCTCAAATATCAAATTTCCCATGAGGTGCCAAAGGTCCACGAAATTTTTTTTTGAAAATATTCTTTTTATTTCAATTGAAGTCAAAAAATGTTAGTCCATTTCGAAACAGGGAAGAAAGTTGACGAAAACGCAATGTACATGAAATTTGGAGAAGTAAAAATGTTCGGTGAATCAATTTAAAAATCTGAATATGAAAAGAAACAAAAGATTTACCGAAAAACAACAAAAAGTCGTTGTTTAGTACTTTTTTAAACTAACGGTGAGTAAAAAAAATAATTTCTACAAAATCTATAGAAAAATTTTTTAAAATTCTTACTCAAATTTTTGAAACTATCCTTGAATTTCTTTTGACTTCATTATTTGCATTTAAAATCATGGAAAACAAATTTGTACAACAAAGAGTTATCTGATCATTACATTTGATCGACTTAAATCGACTAAAAAAAACTTTCCACAGAAATGAGGACCTTTTGAAAAAAAAGAAAATTGATGGGTATCATTTTTTCCAATAACGTAATAACGGTAGTGTAAGCAAGAAAAATGTTTTGAAAACAAATATCACAGTAAAAACATAAGGCTGTATAATGCTTTATGTTTCAACTCAATATAACCACTCATCACAACGACCACTCATTCAAAAAACACTAACAAAAATTGAAATTAATGTTATTCCTTTAATTTTTTTAATTAGTGTATATTAAATTCCTAAAACATTTTTAAAAACAAATTTTTGTCGCAAATCTTGAGTTTATTTCTTTTATGTGCATATAAATAAAAGAGTTGAATTTTCAAAAAATTTAGGTCATTTGAAGATTTTTTAAAATTTAATACTTTTTTGAAAATTTTGTTATGCAATTTTATTTAATATTATTTAAAATGTATATATAAAAAAATTATCTAAATCCATTCAGCCCATGTATAATGAGAAAATTCAGAATAAAAAAAAACATTCTATGAGAGCTGCTATTAATAGTTGCTAAATATTTTTTTTTTTTAACTTTTGCTAATAAATCGTACTAATTTTAGCTAACAGAACAAGTTATGTAAAAATAATACAATTCTTTATCAAGAAGAAAAATATTTTCCTTCATTGTTTTTTTTTTTTTTTAACATTTGTATATTTTTTTCATAAGAGTAAAATTTGTCTTGAAATTTTCTAGAAAGTTTTAAAATCTCTTAACACCCATCGACCTTTTGTTTTTCAAAACAAAATTACATTTTCGAAAAATTGAAAATTTTTGTGAGAATAACCTTATAATTTTTAGAAACTTCTGTATAAAAAAATTATTGGAATCAGAAATACGAGTACGAGTTTTGAATAAAATAAAAAAAAATTGTTCTTAGGGCGGTACCATTAGTAGACAGTTTTTAAAAAATGGTTTCCTATCCTGCTTTTAGCTTTACCAAAAGAAATTTATTAATAGTTAAAGTCAAAAGTTTTGTAGCCGTTTTTGAGAAAAATTAGATTTTTCAAAATTGTAAAAAATAATTGTATAGAATATTTTTTATTCTAAAAAAAAAATGAATACAAAAAATCCAAGATGGCAGCCAAGTAGTAGATTTAGCAGGTGCAAAAAATAAGATTATAAAGTTGGGGGTGTTTCAAACTGCTGCGTCGCCCATTTACAAATAAATTACAAATGCACTGAACTTAGGATGCAATAAGTAGGGTCAGATTTTATTAAAAGTAAAATGGGTCAGTCATCTTAAATTAACTTTGTTTCTTTCAAAATACTGTATATTCATAAAGATTCTATGATTTTGGTTTATCCTATACAGTAAGTGTGAAAATTTCCTGCGTCTATCTCATTTAAATGCGAAGGACTTTTGATATCAATTCAACACTCTTAACATTAAACACAAATATTGATTCACATTTAATTGAAAACCCTATTGCTTGCAATCTTAAGTAAGTAAAGTGTCACCCCTTAATCAACAAAAACTACGAACGAACGTAGAACAAAACCTACGTTGATATACAAGCATTTAAGTGCAGGGTGTAACCAAACATATAAATTCGGGTATGAAAGGGCACCCTTTCTCGCGAAAATAAATACAAACGTTAATGATTATTTGTAATCTGCAGTCGTTGTCTGTTTATACTTCTTTTCATTGTTGTTGTTGTTGTTGTTTTTCTTTTATATTATTTAAAAGTGTAAAAGTGTATATATAGAAAAGTTTATTGTTGCCAGCAATAAACTTGTCATGAAGGACATTAACCTATTCGAGGAGGAAACAAAAAGAATGTGGAGGTGGTCGACGCGGTGATGGGTGATGGGTGGTGGGCTAAGAGCCCGCATGTGTTCTGAAAAGATTTCGACAAACTGATAATTATTCTCTTGTATTTTGCATATGTGTATGTTTTGTGGGAGAATGTTTTCTATAAAATAGAAAATAGGGGGTAGCCTTAGCCAAAATTAGAGTTGAGGTGAAGTACGGGGAGCAGCATGTCTCTATTCATTGTTTATGCAGTCACTTTAGACAGCAGCTTCTCTGCTGCTGCTCCTGCAATTGTTCGTTACTATTGTGAATGGGTGTTTGTGGGGCAAAAATGTAGGTATACCATAGCAAACTTGTTTGCTTTGTGTGTGTGTTCTTAAAATTTTCAGAAATTCGTAATAGTAAACAAAATGGAAATGGATATTAAATAGGGGCTTTTCGTATAAAACAGACTCATTTACAGTTGTTGTTTGGCATTTAAATTAAATGCATTTTACATACATACATTCATTAATGTTGTATGAGGCAAATCATACATATATATCTACCTAGGTACCTAACCTACATTTGACACATAAATGTGTTCGTATATATAATTAAGGAAGGAAACCTTTACTTGTGCTGTTAGTTACATTTTCTGTGCATTGTTTTCAAAAATGTCATTAGGGATGCCCCTTAGAGAATTGAAAGTGGTCAAGTGTGGTGTTTGCTTATAAAGTTGCACTTTAAAATTATTACTGCTGCATCAACCAACTTATATGTAAGTAAAATCTTTTTATGTATTGTATGTGTGTAGGTACCAACCTACCTATGAATAACAATATTTTATGAATTAAATTTTGGTTTTTTTTGTTGAGATGAAATGGTAAAAGTTCTAATTATTTTATTTTGTAGCTCTGGTATAGAAGGGATTTTAATTACTTTGTATGCTTTTGTACCGCTCGAAATAATTTTTAAAATATTCAATATAATCTTTGTGTGGGGATAAATATTAGCATTTAAAAAAAAACTTTACTTTTCTATAAAATAGATTTGGGATTTTCTGGATTTGTATAGGTTTGTCGATTAATCTTAGATTAATGCATGATTATCTATTTTTCTTGGGCTATCTATTTTGAGTGTCGAAAGTTTTGATAGAAAAATACTTAAGTTTTCATAAACAAATTATTATTTTTTACAATTCAACTCATACACATACAAAACTATGTATTTATTTCTCCCCTTTAGGGTATTGAAAAGACCGGGTAAAAAGAAGCATAAAGGAACAATAACTTGGATGCATTTTTAATATTGAAAATGTTTGTTTGGTCCATGCTTCTTTGAAACCAAAAATACTTCTAAATTCACCCATGAATTTCTAAGAAAATGGTAACACATCACCCTGGTCTCCTTTCAATATTTTTGGTATAACTCAGAATCAAAGTGGAATTTGAGAATCTTACTCAAAACTTTTTGTTCAAATTAAATTTTCTATCAAAATGGATGGTTTGAAAAAATTTTATAAAAAAAAGTTAAGCAGGAAATTTGAAGATACTTTTCCCGAGAGCTTAATCATTTTGTAGGTCTTGTAGAACCTAGTAAATTGGCATACATCAAATTTTCCATACACTCCCAAAATCTTGTTTTAGGGCGTTAAAACCCCTCATGCGTAGTTTCATGTGGATATTCACTAACAAGTTTTTTTACCATTTGATTTTCGATTTGTTTTTTTTTTTTTGCCTGAAAGAAGAAAAAAAGGACTTTTCAAAACTGGTATGTTTTTTTTAACAAAATTGAAAAATGTCTATTTGAATCTATAAGCTCTTTCCAAGTCCAAAATGTTTGTGATTTTTATTTTTTTAGGTATATTTTTCTCACGGGTTCAAATTTTCGATGCTCATTGTCTTTAAATATTTCAAAAATATGTTTAATTAAGTTTCCAAAGAGCATTTTTTCATTCAAATCGTCAAAAAAATTGACAGATTTTTGTGTGTTTTGAGATTTTATGAATTTTTTGTGTGTGCCCTAATGCAACGCTCAAGTTGCTTTAATGACTCCAAAACAGTTTTCAAAAACTGTATGCAGCTGTATACACTATTCACGGAAATTAAATTAATAAATTTATTTTCAATTTTTATTAGTGTTTTTTGAAAAGCTATTTCTTTGTTATGAGTGGTCGTATTGTATTGAAACAAAAAGCATTAAACAGCTTTATGTTTTTAGTCTCGATATTTGCTTACAAATAATTTTTTTACAGTACCGTTAGTATGCGTTATTGTAAGAACTGACACCAACATTTGTTTTTGGATTTGTGTGTTTTTTTGAAGGTACCGATTTTCAAAAATATATATTTTTGAGTTAATCAAATCTAACGGTCAGATATCCTGTTTGTTTTTGGTCGTACAATTTTGTTTGCATGATTTATCGGGCTTTTAATGAAAAAAGTACGTTTGGCTTTGATAACCAATATCTTAGCAAATGACGTGTTAAAAATTCCAGGACAGTTTTAGAAATTTGAGTAAGTTTCTTACATATTTTTTTAAGGTTTTGTAGAATTAATTTTTTGACTCTTCACCGTTAGTTTAAAAAAAGTATTAAAAATCCATTTTTATGGTCTTTCGATAAATCTTTTGTTATTTTGCAAATTTCGATATGAAGACTTGCGTTGGCATGCAGATCAATAGAGAGCTTACAGCATGAATATTTTTGTAAATTTTCAAAATGATACACTGAACCGTTCTTCTTCACAAAATTTTCAAAGTCTTAAAAACCAATTAAAGGGACAAATTGTGATGTTCCTAAACATCGTGTAGTCGTCATCAAAATGAATTGAAAACAAAAAATTTTGCCCACTTTTTTCACAGTTTCGCATTGGTTAGATATATTTTTGGCTTGAAATGAAAAAAGTACATTTTTCCAAACATAAATTAAAAACAATTTTTTAAGTTTTTGTATGAACATTTTTCGAAACAAATAAAATGTTGTTTGGAAAAATGTACTTTTTATTTCTTTTCAAGTCAAAAAATATCTAACCAATGCGAAATTGTGAAAAAAGTCGACGAAAATTGTTGTTTTTATATAATTATATAAAATATTGATGCTGTAAAGGTCTATAAATCTACATACCAACGCAAGTCTTCAAAGCGAAATTTGAAAAGTTACGAAAGACCACAAAAAGTGGTTTTTTAGTTCTTTGTTTAAACTAGCGGTGAAGAGTCAAAAAAAAATAATTTCTACAAAATCTTAAAAAAAAACTATGTAAAAAATTTACTCAAATTTCCAAAAATGTCCTTGAGTTTTTTATGACGTCATTTTCTAAGATATTGTTAATCAAAGCCAAACGTATATTTTTTTTATTAAAAGTCCGATAAAAAATGCAAAAAAAATTGTACGACCAAAAACTAAACTAAAGATGAAAAAACAAGTTATCTGACCATTGAATTTGTTTAACTCAAACAAAAAAAAATTATCTTTGAAAATGGTTACCTTCAAAAAAACACAGAAAACCAAACAAAATTATTTGGTGTCAGTTCTTACAATAACGCAATAACGGTACTGTGAAAAAATTATTTGCAATATCGAGACAAAAAACATGTAGTATAATGCTTTTTGTTTTAACAACATACGAACACTCGTCACAAAGATACAGCTTTTCAAAAAACACTAATAAAAATTGAAAAAAAAATTGGATTCTTTAATTTCCGTGAATAGTGTATTTTAATTTACGGTCCCTTTAAAAAAGTAGTAAGCATTAATATGGGACATGACTGGAGAATTTTTACAAGCTTATTCCTAGAAAAAAAAACTATTTCATAATCGTTCGTAAATCTTGGCAGAATTGTTCTCCTTGTCATAGCTCAGCTGGCCAAGATTTACTATTAATTGCAATCGATTGATTTGTGGTATGGTTAATAATGATCATTCAATAAAACAAAATTTTGGGAACATAACATCGACCATTGTGGTGTATTAAAGCTTGTTCTCCCATAAACTTTGACTAATACTTTGATCTAACTTTAAAGGTTTGAATGTAATAACACAAACTTAAGGAAACCAACACTAAGTTCTCTATAAGCTGCAGTTATAGAAGCAATCTAATGGGTGCAAAGGCTTTCATCAGACTCCTGAAGAGATGCTCATTCTATTATTGTTTTTAATACAAAAACTTTGGCTGTCACTGAGACTTGAATATAGACGGGGACGGAGAGGGTTCAGAAGTGCTCTACGTATATCACATAAAGCTAACCTACAATTCACTTAAGCTTCGTGCTGGTGAAATCTTCTAAATTGTAGGTTAAAGTCATATATCGTCGACTCTCAAAGCCTCGTAAGTCTCTTTTGAAAAATTGCTTGGAAGATATAATAAAACAATTTAGGTAAAATGTCAGTTTAAGTAATTGTCACAGAATTATTAGAAGAATGCACTTTCTTTAAAAATAAATTTTTGAATTCTGAACAGAAATGTGGTCAAATCCTTAAAATTTTAATAACTCACACAAATTTTTATATTTTTTTCTTCAAAAGAAGCTCACCTTTTTTGAAATTGAATGAGCTATTGAACTATTGACAGCAAAAAAAAGTTATAAAATTGAAAAGTATACAAAATTTTCTTTAAAACGATACAATGAGATAGAAAACGCAAAGTTCGACATGCTTTTAACTAAAACTTCATGAATTTCTTTTTGATCAAGACATGCCTTACATAAATGGAGGTAAAAAAATGAATTCAAATGGCAAGGTTCCAGGCTACTTTACTCAAAAAGGATAAAATAACGGTTTTTTGGTCGTAGAATGTGATTTTGGGGGTATATTGAAAGTCTCAAGTAAGCCATCTCTTTCAGTTCAAAATGATCTTCAATTTTTACCAGGGGCCCATAACACAATACATAAATTGCTTGTTGAACAAGTGAAATTCAAAAACTATTTAATTTTTGTCTTACACGGAACAACAAGTCTAGGAGATCTTAAACAACTTTTTTGAGTTCTTTCAACAAGTAGGAAATTTCATAAATCTACCGTTTCTGTAACTGAAAACAACAAAAGTTCAAAGAAGAGTGAATAAACTTGTAGAATAGTTTATAAATTTCAACTGACTGTTGCGGACTTATTCAAAGTCAACAAGTAAGAAATAAGAGCTTGCAGTATTGTTTATCGAGTGAGAGAAGAGAAGATTGTTAAGAAATTATTAAGTGGTAAGGAATTTGGTTTTGTAAAGTGATTTGATTTTTAATTCTAAATCGAAGATTGATTGTGAGAATCAAAAATAGACAAATAATATAAAAATTACTTTGAAACAGAGTCCCATGTTCGGTATACAAAATGTTGATTATCTTACGGAAAACCCTTCTTACGCATAATGTTTGTTCAGTAATAAAAGAAAAGCGCTGATTTAAGATTAAATATTTTTTTCGGAGACTTTACAACTTATAATGTGAGAAAAACTTGTTGAACAAGTTCAACAAGTCGAAGGAATTTTTTCGATTGACAACTGTTACGGTTTTTATTGCGTTACAGAACTGATTTTCACTTGTTGAACAAACATAGTCAACGAGTTGTTGACTAGTTGACGTGTTGTTCTGTGTTACTGGCTCCAGGTGTCGGTTAAAGGTTTTTTTACTTGCACACAGTGGAAAAAGACAAGTTATTAATATCGATATCTTAAAAAAGAAGGGTATCAATTTTTTTCGTCTCTGAGCTTAGTTTCAGGAAAAAATTTAAAAAAAGGAAATTATTCTGAATAATAATAACCCAATTCTTAAGAACTAAAAGTTTAAATTGTCATTTTCAAAAAGTGCGACCAATTGGATGTTTAAAAACAAAATTTTAAATTTCTACTCTTTATTACGCAACTTTTAAGCTGAAAATCAATTTTTTTTCTTTTTATCCGATGGAAATCTTCAAAAGACACTCGGTAAGAATCGGTACCAAGTAGTGTGGGACTCTTACCGCACTAAAACCACCGGTGAATCAGGACCAATCCAATTAAAATGGGAAGTTTAAGTTATAACACTTTCCATAGCTTTTAGACCATCAGCTCATGAGGCTTGGTTCTTCTTAATCTCCGAACATTGTCTCGTACATTTAAGACGGTCTCCATTTCGGAGTTGGTATGACTTTGCAGTCGCTGATTGTGTGATACAGCGTGTTTCTTAACCACTTCTGTAACCATTTCAATTTGAAGGTCACGATGTACATCACTATTTCTTATATACCAAGGGGCATTTATTATTCCGCGAAGGACCTTGCTTTGGAATTTTTGGATGGGTTCAGCATTTTTTTTCTTTTTACAGCCCCATAGTTGGATGCCATATGTCCAAACGGGTTTCAGTACTTGCTTATATAACATTAGTTTGTTCTGGATAGATAGGTCAGAGTTCTTTCCTAGTAACCAGTACATTGTTCTGTACTTCAAGTTTAGTTCGTCTTTTTTCTTTTTGATGTGCTCTTTCCATTTAAGCTTTGCATCCAAAGTCATTCCAAGATATTTGGCAGTATTGGAGTAAGGTACTGTTGTACCGTTTATAAGAATTGGAACATTGTTTATTTTTTTGTTTGTAAAGTTTATATGCGTCGATTTTGTTTCATTTAGTTTGATTCGCCATTTTTGCGTCCAATCACTAACTTTATCGAATTCATTTTGCAATTTTTGTGTAGCCTTCGTAACGGATTTATCTGGAACCAATATTGCAGTATCATCAGCAAAGGTGGCCATGATAGCGTTGATGTCCACTGGAATATCCCTTGTATATAATAGATACATGGTTGGTCCTAGGACACTTCCTTGTGGTACATTGGCTTCAATTTTCTTTAGTTTCGAGTAATTTTGGCCGTACCGTACTCTAAAGAGTCGGTTCGTTACGTAGGATTTCAGTATTTCGTAGTACTGCCTGGGAAGATCCCTTTGCAGTTTGTACTCAAGTCCCAAGTGCCAAACCTTGTCAAAGGCTTGAGCAACATCTAAGAATAAAGCCGAGCATACTTGTTGTTCTCCAAGTGCCTTTTCCACAACATCCGTAATCCGATGCACTTGGTCTATCGTGGAATGTTTATTTCTAAATCCAAACTGATGGCTCGGAATAAGTCTTCTTTCTTCTATTATTTTGCTTAGTCTTTTTAAAAGCAGTTTTTCGAAAACTTTTGCCATGATTGGTATAAGCGATATAGGTCTGTAAGATGTTACTTCTGGTGGCTTACCTTGTTTAGGTATAACAATGACTTCTGCAATTTTCCAATGATGTGGAACATATCTTAGTTTAAAGCATGCATTTATTATAAATTGGAGTTTTTTGAAGGCTATAGAAGGCATTTCTTTCAAAACCTGAGCAGTTATTAAATCATACCCTGGTGATTTTTTGTTAGACAACTTATGTTGACACATATTTCTTACTTCTTTGAGCGTGACAAAAAGAATTTCACATTCGTCGTTTCTATCAACAAACTGTAAGGGATCTGTAGCTGTGCTTGCTGGAAATGGCTTAAAAACATTCGCGAGATGTTCAGCGAAGAGATTGCGATTTTTTTTTCAATTTTTGAATTTTTTTTCTGTTTTGTGCTTACATAATCTTTAATTTCACTTTATTGAATACGGTATTTCGCCAGCAATTTTTTAGGATGTGATTCTTGGATATATTCTAAGAAACAAATCGTATGGGGGGAAAACATTGCCTCGATAGAGTCTGTAAGGACAATCATCATACCTAATTACACTACACTTCAGTCGAAATAATTGACCATTGGTATTTCCAGGCTCAATTTTAAACTTTTTTGATTATGTGCAGTTTGCGAAAAGCCATTAGTTCCAATCTGCATAATTTACATACCGAGAAAATTGTGTCATCGGAAAAATAAATTTGTCGATAGTTTTTTTGCTAGCGTAACGAGAAAGTAGAACTTTTGAACTTTCTAGGCTTAATTTTCTTCGAACATTGTTTGGTTAATACCCTCTGTTTTATGATAGAAGGCTCTTTTCTCAGGGCTATGTTTAATAAATCACAGCATCGATATTTCGCTTATTCTTATCTCCCTTGCCATCACATTCTACTGCGACATTTGTTTTCTTCGAATGAAAGGCATCACTGTTCTCACCATCCTGTCCGTATCCACACTCTTTAAAATGTACTTTCAAGACTTTTTTGACTTTGAGGATGTGTTCCTAAATCGTCTTATTGTGCCCCCCACTACCCACTAAAATGTACGACTTTACATAAAGATTTCTGAGCTTTTATGTTTACGAATGCGATATTCCTGACTTGATAATTTTTTTAACTGAGTCTTCTAATCTCTTTGAGATTCTGTGAGATTTAAATGAATCAAAATTCAAACTGAAGCCTAAATTTAAGCTTATTTTTCATTATTCATGTTAAATTTTACAAGTGATTGCAAGCGAACGATTGCAAGAACTTATGGTACGAATAAGTACATTGAGCTAGATGCTAGATCTTAATAGAGTTTATCAATTGGAAATCTTAATATGGTCAAAATCTTATCTTAAAGCTCCCACAGCTAAACCATAGCCAAAAATGAAAGACACAAAATCTAAAATTCGGTTTATTTTGTTATATAAAATATTCTATCAAAGCTATAGTGCGAAGAATGAAACAGTTTCACAGTAATACGTGACTGAATTATGTGAGTTTGGCATTACCGCTCACGTTTCGAGCAATCAAGTATACCAAAATTTGAAGCGGTTACTGATTCATTCGATCACTGATGGCACTCACTCACTCGTTCACTGAAGCGGTAATTCGACTCCTTCCTGTATTTGAAGATCTAGGGAGCGAAAAATCTCGATTTTTATAAATTTGAGAGGACACAAAACTTATTTTGATGAAAATGAACTTTGCAGATCTATTAGATTTTGCACTCAAAATTTTTCAAAATTATTACCTGGGAAATAATGTTACCCAGACCTTTGCGAATATAAGCTAGGAGCTTAAGCATGTTTCTTTGCAAACATTCATTTAAACCTGGACAACATTCAATATTGTCCTTTTGTAGGTGAACAGGTAAACTAGAATTTTTTTAAAACTGTCAGTTTGTCTCTTGTGAAAAATACTGTTGTGGATTTTCCTTGCAGTTTCTGTCACATTTTGTTGAATTTTCTTAAGATTTATGAAAGATTAACTTATTTATTTTTAATATCATACATGTTGCATAATTCAATACATAGAAAAGATTTGCAGATGAGGATATATTTTTCACCAGTTGAAAAATGTTCAGTTTATCTCAAAGTTCAAAAAACCTGGAAGAAGCTTTTCCTCAAGACAGCCATCGAATTTCATACTAACGTACATAGGTACTTAATATATTTTTACACAATTTCCTGAACAAATCTATCGAAGGGGACACCTTTTCACAAAATTTACAATCCTTACAGGCCCACCAAAAACAAGAAGTGCATATCAATGTAAAATACAATGGCGACTGTAACTTTCGTAATGTGTTTCAATAACACCAAAAAAGATACTTGGAACTCTTAACAAAGGCTGAAGAAAATTATTTTTTGTTCTTACTTCTAGAAATTCGCAGAACATTGGAGATTATTTCGCGTAACCCAAGGGGCCCGTGCAACACTGGGAACTTTGGGAACTGAGGCTCTAGAGAATAAACTCAAATTTTTGTTGTAGCTCATCCCTATTGTTAAGCTGAAACACAATTTTTGTTGTTTGTTATTTTTCTCAAAAACTATATTCAAGGATTTTGTTAAAAATTCGTACCTGTTACGTCTTTAAGGTTTTGGAAAAAATTGTTTTATTTTTGGTTAAGTCTATAATATATTTATATTTCTTTAATTGCTCAAATAATTTTGTTTTTATTTTGCAGCACTTATTCTTTTTGAAAATACCAATGTACCAATTCCATCCCAAAATGTTTTTTTTTGTTATAGAACTAAGTAGGAACAGGTACTACCTAACTCTTAAAAAAATAAACTTGGTGGTGAGAAAAATGTCATCAGAGAAAAAGGTCCGTTTTATAAACGAAAGTTTTAATTCGTCATCAGTTTTGTCAGTGGCAGTCAATTCAAATTTTTAATATTTGTTAGTACTTTTTTAAAACTTATCAATTGTTGTTATTGAAACTTTATACTAAATTATGTATCTTCAATTTTTAGTCACAAGAGCAATTTTGTGCGATCCATTCAAAAGTCAACATTTTTGTCTGATTACATCAAGCTTAATTTTTAATTTTGTCTTCCTTGTTCATATCGATTTTTTTCCTTTAATTAAAATTTAGCTGCTGTCATGGATAAGAGGGGAATATTTATAAAAAAAAGCATTAAAAATGCAAACAAAATTATTCAAAAACAACGTAATAACATTTCAAAGCAAATATCTGTTCTCAATCAGTTAAAAATTTTAAATATTTAAAAAAAAAGTTCTTTTTTTCTTGCAATATGTTTCATATACCACCATCTAAGCTCTTGGCTTCAAGACCCTAGCCAAAAGAATTTTCTTATTCCTACAATACCTAGTCCCTTTATGTTACTTATTGCGTGAAGTCACTCCTTGAATAAGCCTTCCGGGTTCTTTTCTTAAATGAATCCAATACTCCTTGCTCTATATAGAAAAAACAAACAAAAATCAAGAGTGTCGAACCCCTTCAGGCTCCCAAGGTATATACCAACAAAATTGCAGGCAGATATTCCCCTTATCAAAATGTTTATAAAGCTATTAAAATCAAACAATATACAATCTTTTGTTCTCAAGCGAGTCACTATAAAACCATTAACCCCATTTTAATCCATTTTCGTTTTAACAAAAAGGAAAAAAACAAGATGTAATACAAACAGAGACACCTTAAATGACTCTTTGACCCTACCAAACAAGAAAATATGTTCACACATTCTTTCCATCTGAAAGGGTTGAAAGCTGGAAGTATGTAGCAACGAGTATATGCCATTAAAATCCTATTTCATTGACTCACATCACATCACATAAACGCCATTCACTTAAAGAATCATTTCACCGTGTGAACAAACAATCTTTAAGGATCATCATATTCATCCTTTACAACATATACACCTTCCTACTACATCCACATAATATGTGGTGTGGTGTGGTTTAGCAAGAAATCTCTTTGATCTCGATCGTTAGAAAGCATCTTTTTGCTCAACTGACTGAGTTATTTTGACGTTGATAGGAGTAGAGTGGCACACGCTATGTTGTTGTTGGCCAACTTAGCACACTCTTTACTCTCTGATTTAAGAAAATAAAAAAAAAGGATTCTTTTTTATTTCTTCTCAAAATAGTTGACATTTCTGGAATTCCCTTTGCGCTATCAGTGTGCATGTGCAAAACATTTAAAGAAAAAGGAAATCCATTTAAGAAATCTTTTTACCTACAAAACCCAAACCAAAATGATTCTAGAAGAAAAAAAAAAAATTAACACGAAAGACAACAAAGAAAAATAAAAATTAAAAAAAAATATTAAAAGAAACCCATAGGAAGCAGCAAGGAATGTAAGGATCAAACAAAAGCCAGAAAAGCAAACAAGAGAAAATTTCGTCCTCTGTGTGCCAAACCAAACGAAGGCAGTGCGATACATAAGTAATCCAAATAAAAATCTTTTTTCCTTTGCTATTTTTTGGTTCGCATAAAATTCAGATAATGCTGCCAGGCAAAGCCCCAGCCCCACAGTGCCTCCATCTTCATCTCATCCATCCGCATAATACCATATACCAACATACAGAGTTTTGGGTAAACTTAAAGGAAGTTGCAATGAGGAGCAAAGTCCGCTGTGCCATGTGCAGTTTCTTCTTTTATTGCAGCATGGATATGCTTATGCATGCAGGCAGACAGACAGACCACTAGAACAGACCAATGGTTCTATGAACGGACGAAATAATACAGGTGCGGTCTGGCTATAGAGGGAAAGTGAGTGGCTGAATAAGGCGCTTGAATTCAGGGGGCAGCTATGATGTGATTTTTTTTTGATGATCAGAAATACTTCTTTCTTTATAAAGCCGTATGGAATATCGCCCAATCACATTTGTTTCAAAAGGATGAACCAAACTTGAGCTTCTTCAGGTCCAAATATTATGCTAATCAGCTGATGAATTTTTAAATAATATATTGAACACCTCCACCAAGTACAGAACAGTACAAGCACTGTTTGACTTCCTAAAGAAATTGAAAACTATTATCTACGCAGCTGTATTTTCGTTTAATTTTTATCAATTCGACAAGAATTGTTCCTTGAAGAGGGCCCCATTTTAAACTCTATCCCTTGATAGATTCATAAACTCAGGCCGGAACTGAACAAGATAAACAAACAACGAAAGGCATATACCTACTTATGCTCCTATATGTCGGTAAACGGAGGAATAAGTTATTTCTTTTGGGAAATGGACCTGGCCACAGGCGATTTTTCCATTTTTACATCTTATGTCCTGCTCCTGGCTCAAGTTCCCAGACCCACTTCATTGTTTATGCAAAAAGGACTAAGCTGAGACGCCCCCATCTCTTTATACACATATAGATATAGCTTGCTGAGAATGCATAAATAAACTTACCTATACCTTACACTTGATGGGCAGATATTTATATAAATTTCTTCTCGTCCTTGCAGTGATGCTGCAGTTGCAGCCCTTATACAGAACCTTCAGAGATGAGAAGAGAAGAAGGAATTATGTTCGTGGCATACCGTGAATCAATCAATAGACATATCTACGTAACATAAGGATGTTGCTGGGTGGAATGGACAGTCTTTCTGGTCAAATAGATGGATACATTCCAAAAATAGCAGCAGAAAAAGAAGAAGTTATAAAAAAAAAAAAAAAAAAATAACAACAACAAAAAAAGCTAGGAAATAAAAAATTTAAATTACTTCAAAGGAAATTCTCTTTGGATTTCATCCTGACATTTTGCTTGGAGCTGAAACCATACTCTTATCGTCCTTTAACTTGTTGTTCTTTTTGTTTTTATAAATCAAATAAAAATACATTCGTTCACTTTCTTATACACTTATATACATATATATTATAGTTAACACACACACATATAGAAATCAATGACGATTTGTAAAGAGAGGAAAGAACTGCGGATGCAGCCAGAAAAAAAATCAAAGAATGTGCATCATTGGAGCAATGTATTAAAAAATCGTTTTCACACACAGTTCTTGAAAACTACATATATATAAATTTTATATACAGGGTGATTTAAATCCAGAATTCCCTCCTTTTATTTTATTTTTAAGAACAGCTTTTATTGAATAGTTTACAAAAAAAAGTTATCTACAAACTTAAAATTAAAATAAAATGTCAAATTGATATTTTTTGAAGATTTTTCGTAGTCAAGAACTATTTTTGTTTTTAAATTTGACTAAAAATTAATAAGCATTGAATTTTGAAAGCAAAAATGGAACTGAAATATTTTTTTCTAAAAAAGCTAGTTTTAAAATTTAGTTTTAATTTTTTTTTAATTTTGAGTTTGAAATTTAATTTTTCCCAAATTATTTAAAAAAATTTATTTGAACAGAAAGTAAAAGAAAGGATCCCTGGCCTTTCAAAACAACACGTCGAAAAGTGCGTAGATCAGTTGAAAACAATAAAAAAGCATGGAATTTTGATCTAATAGGCTTTGTTGGAGGCTAGACTGTTATTTACTGTTTTTTTTTTTTTTTTTTTGTGTGCTATTTTTAGATCTGATGAACTCGGACCTAACATAAATAATGTATCAGGATTGTAATAGAGCATGCAAGGAATTGTGCAAGCATAAATGCCAATGTTATTTCCAAAGAATAATAAGTGAAGTCGTAGAAGCCTAGGATTCTATGACATTCTGGAAGTTGATTCGTGTGCTTAATGGATCCAAGAATGTAATAGGTACACAGGTTGATACAAACATTCTAGCAATCCGCTTTTAGTCCTTGTTGAATGCCAATGATTGTACAACATTACTCTACTATGCACTTCTTTCATTGCAGGTAGAAGAGTTAGATAGGGATATTTTCACGGAAAAAGTTCAACGTGCTATCGCCGAAGGAAAAAAGCAAAAAAGCACCAGGAGAAGATAGAGAAACTTTTGAGTTCTTCAAGAATTGTCTACCAGAATTTATTGGGTTTTTAACGGAAGCCTTAAAACTATTTTTTTCCGAAGGCAAGGTACCGGAGAGCTTTCAGAAGTATATAATATTCCCTTTTCAAAAAGAGAGACTCCAATAATCCAGGAAATAATAGAGGAATTTTGTTCCTCAATCCTCTCGTGAAGCTACTCACAACCATAATCTTTAATTGGCTAACTTCGTGGATTGATACAAATGGACTTGTGAGTGAGTTTCAGGCTGGTTTTGGAGGAAGTTATTCCATGGTAGACAACCTTTTTGTCCCCAAAAATATTCGCAAAACTAATCTTGGTTGTGGGAAAAAACTGTATGTTTTTTTGACACTGTAGATAGATGAGCTTGCTTTTTAAAGTTAAGCAATATTGGGATGTCTTTCAAAATGTTTCAAACAATAGAAAGAATGTTTAATAACAACAAAGAAGTAGTGAATGGAACTTCAATGCCAGAATCGTTCAGCACTTCTTCGGGAGTTAAACAAGGGTGCCAGCTCAGTCCGCTTTTCTTTAGCCTTTTCCTTGATGTTCTTTTTCAATACCTTTCCGGAGGGATTATAAGCAACCAAGTGGCCATTAAAGGCTTGATGTATGCCAACAACATTTTCCTGCTTGCCGAAATACCAAATATGCTACAACTGATGATCAATAGGCTCAGAGACTATTGTAACCACTGGAATCTGAAGATTAATCCAACAAAGTTTTTCACAATAATACAGGTCGCTTCTCAAGGGAAGAAAACTGGGACTTCTTAGGTTCGCATCCATTAGAGGTAGTTAGAAATTATCAGTATTTGGGGAAAACTATAACACCTAGACTAGTCTTTAATCCAAACCTTCAAGGAATCGAAAAAGGCTTTAAGTTGCTCATAGAAAAATGTGCTATGCAGGAATGATGTCACGAGGAAGGTTCTTTGAAGCAATTGCCCAAGCAATAATGTGCTATAGATGTCAAGTTTGGGGATATGAAGACTATGAAGAGATGGAAAATCTTCAAAGCAACTCTTCAAGCTTCCCAATCATACTCCCACCTAAATGATATATGTTGAAACAGGCTTGTTTAAACATCCCAACCATCGTCTACCCAAAGTAGTTCTTCTGGATCTGCTTGGAAGGATAACAGGATTTCTTGTGAAATGGGAAGAACTTAGTGAAGATTTAGGAGTTAAGTTATCTTTATGATGGGAGGATAGAGCAATTTGGAGGATAGCACAAGATAGTATTCTACTCAAACTGAATGAAAAAATTCATGCTGCATTTTTGAACGACGCAGGTAATTCATCTAGTCGTTTGATTTACAGGAAACATTATCACAGCTTGTTAGAACGCAATTTCTTTCACGAAGACTTGAGTACACAACTAATTAGTATAATATTCAAGACTAGGGGCAAACTGTTGCCTTTGAACTTCCAATCATATAGATTCGATTTACCAACCCTTTGCACTCTCTGCAATTTACGAGAGAAGGAAGATGTTTTCTATTTACTAGATAGATGTCCAATTCTGCAGGGAACGAGAAGACACCAACGGACTAAGTTCTTTTTATCAATGGATGAAGTATTTGAGATATTAAACTGATCCAACTGGAAAACGCTTAATAGCTTTGTCACAGATGTGTTTTATCTCGTGAGAACAATGCTGGGTATATCATGATGAATTTGGATCTGCATCAAAAAAGGATTTATGCTTTGTTTTGGTTCCAACGTAGGTAAAGAATCCTGATTATCGCAAGTTGTATATGGTGTTGCAAATTGCAGTTGAATTTATTTAAGAGTTATCTGAAAAAAATTGAATTGACCAGAATACAGACAAGGACTTCTTCGTTTTTAAATATTCTTTTAATAAAGAACCTGATGTCAAATCTCAAATTGCATCGATGTTAAGAAAGCTTACTTTTCTAATGCGATAGAGTGTAGTTTTGAAACCCACACATTTTTCTTAATATTTGAGTATAGGATATTCGTCTAGAAGAAAACAGTGAAAGCTGTCAAATAGGTGAATTTGAAGCTAATTTTAAATATCGTTGAAAATTACCCCGTACATTTCCTTTTAAAAACGGTGATCATTGGGAAGCATTCTATTTATCGATCAAGCCCAACACTCAAGAATTTTCCTATTTCATTACTAGCATCGAAAACAGTTATTTTCTTTCCAAACATTGTTTTATTTTTTTTTATATTGGCTTAATACGCCATTTTCAATAGCTAACGCACACTGCATAATCTTTATCACCCAACACAAAGTGGTCGTCAATTATAAAGGTTCTGACTTCAACTTATAATTCCAAAAACCTCATCAGTGATTTGCCGTAGAAATCTCACCTTATTTCTGCGTGAAGAAGTAAAAACGTATACAGACTACCCATACCTAGTCACAATATGATAAAAAGCCTTTTATTCTAAGGTCGTGATTTAGTAAAGAACATATGCATGATCAGAAAAATGAGATCTCAGGGAACTCCGAAATTAGGGTCTCGTGAACGGAATTTCTCAGAAGAATTTCTCAGTACTGCTGTCAAATTAACCAGGAAAACAAATAATGGAATCATTTACTCACTTCTTAAGAAAGTAAAATTTTCTGAGGTCTCTGAGATTTCATTTTTCTAAACATGCCTAATATCTCAAATTTCTTAGTTCAGAAGAGCAAAATTAACAAGTGAAATAATTTTCATAGTTTTTTCAATCTTTCCGCGGATCATTTGGATATTCTTCGCGGAGCACTAAGTGCTCCCAAAGTACACTTTGGGAACCCCGGTTAAGATGATATATTAGCGGAATTCTACAAAGTATATAAGGTAATCATAGTCAGAATCTTGTTTGTCAAACAACATTTTGTGTGAAGTGATTTTGCTGATGAAAGAAAAGTGGGTAATGATTACTAATAATAAATTGATAAGGAGCTGGTATAACCAGTTTTATCTGCATTTTGAAATAATTTATAAATTAAATAAATTATTGATAAGAAGCACACTTTAAAGGCATTTTTTTGATTAAGCATTTAAAAAAATTTTAGCAAAGTGTAGCAGAATTTTTAATGTGATTATATTGTTTTATTATTTTACTTTGAAAAATGGAAGGTTTTTATGCTACTTTTTGCTAACCTTTCAATATGGGGCAAGGTCAAATCTATGAAAACCTAAAAATTTATGAAAAATTGATTTCTTTTAATATAAAATCACGAATTGAAGATACATATGTATTATAAGATTTATTTTGATTGAATTGAAGTTAAATTAAGGTCCCTTTAAAATTACAAATGATTTATAGTTGAAAACTAAGTTTCTTGACTCAAATTTTGAACGACGATGGAAGCAACGTTGAAGGAATTATGCTCGCTTCAAGAAGCGCCAAGAGGTTTGGCTTGAAAATAATTTTGAACTAACTGGCAGCATTTCAACCTATCTGTAAAATGCATACCCTTTTGATGAACCAGGAACTAGTCGGGAAAAACTCCGAAAGTGCAAAACAACACGAAAAAACAAAGATTTGTGAATCTTTTCGAAAATTATGTATATGTATGTTAAGTATTTTTCACACATATAAAGTGATTTAAGGAAGGCGTGGCAGGGCAAATAAAGGAAGCAATATTTTGCATTTTTTTAACTCACTTACTAATTCAAGCTTACGAAATATTATTAAAATTGTATGTTTAAAGAAGTAAACAATATACAAAAGTGGGCGCGACATTGGGCGGATAGGGGTCAACACTTTTCTGCGTTCTTGAACTCACCTAGATAATCAAATTCCTTAAATTTTATCCAAATCTTGCAAGCCCTTGTTAAGACATACATCATACATAAAAGTGGGCTTGGTAAAAAGGTTGAAAATGTCGTTATATTTTGTAAAAATTCTATTCCATTACATTTAAAATTTTTTTTTGCAAAGTCAACTAATATTTTAAATTGGAAAATTGATTTTTGTTCACCATCTACATACAATCGATGAACTGTGCGTCATTGCAAGAATTACCGCTAATCTTTAATATTTTCATCCCCAAGGAACCAGAAATGAATGGTTAATACGAACAAAATTTTGTTTCAAAAATTTGATAAAAATTTTTAATTTGAAGAAATAAACTTTTGTGTTTATTTCCAACTTTTGTAATAAAAACATATTTTTTATTTATATTTTAAAATAATTCAAATTAATTTGAATATTAATTAAACAAAATTTAAACTTTTGTATTTATTTCTAACTGCTCATGAGCAATGGTGATAATTTTCCCACCATTTAAGTCTTTAATACTCTAAAAATTGTATTTTCTTATAAAAAATTTTATTAAATTTTCAATACAAAAGAACTTTGGAAATAAGTTAGCAACTTCTCTAATTCCTGGTGCCTTGGGTGACGGCCCTTTTGCCCTCCCTCCCTTGGCAACACCCCACAAAAACTTTTCCCAAATTCTTATATCCTTTCCAAAATTAAATTGATATAGTGTAATTTTTATGACTCACAAATTTTAAATGAAACTTGAATGAATAAAAAATTTAAGGAAGAGATTATCAGATTTAGAAAAATTTTTGTAGATGATCAACAATTTCATCTATTCCTAGCAATACCATCCACTGCACATTTTTGGAGCCTGTTTGAAACCTGTCCAAATTTGTGTTGTAAATATAATGCATGACAAATAACGGTAAACCAAATACATTTATGTATCTTCGTTGTTTCTTCGACATCGAGACTTTAATTTTCTTAAAAGTTCCTTACCTATACGATTTTGTTTCACAAAAAGATCGACTAAATAACTCACAAAAATGCCTTACTATCGTTCGTTTGCAAAAAATTATTTCCGGTTTTGTCGATTTTTTAAATATGTTTTTAATCTCTATTTTAAAATTTATTTCAAACACACTAGTATTAGTAAATTATTTTGTTGCACCCTATCCCTTTATTGTATGTTTGTTGTAAGGATGTTTGAAAAAGCGGTTGGAGATAGAAAAAAAAAAAAATTTTTGGAAGAACCAAGCGAAGGTATTCAATTGGAAAATTCTGATATATTTTTTTCTTTTCCTTTATGGTGGAATTTTGCTAAATTAAGTTTTTTCCGTTCATTCTTATTTTTATTTTGTTTTCTTTTTTTTTTTTTTTTTTTATTTTTTGTTAATTTATTCAAGTGCATGGAAATTGTGTAAAGCAATGAATCGATATAAGTTAAATTGATTGTGTAGGAATTTGGTATTTGGTTTTTGCTTGATGTCTTTAGTTTTATAACATTTCACTGATTTTCTAAATACTAAATACAAAAATTGAATATTGGAAGGTTTTTTCATCTAAGTTCTATAAATAGCAATTTTTTGTAATAAATTTAGTAAGATGAGGGCTTAACAATATTTCATTTGACTTGTTGAATAATTATTCATTAAAAATAGATCCAAGCAGTTGTCTCAATAAGATTCAGCTGTGACTGTTTCTATTACAAATAAATAAATAAATTTAGTGGCACAACAGCTCATGGTGGAGAACCAGGGCCTAGTGGCTAACAACTCTCAACCATTCCTGGAATGGAGGGGACCTACAATTTTTTGTCGAGTCCAAGCGGATAAATGAGAAGCACGTATTCATGACAAGTGTACTCTTGGAGTATTTGTCAGTCCCTCGCAAGAGGCAGTACCTCAGACAAAAACATTATTGTTTTTGGGTGGCAGTGGCATATCAACAATTGAGCGTCTAGTGGAACAATTTGAATCCACAGGCACAGTACAAAATGTTCCCGTGCCAGTGAGACAAAAAAGTGCCCGTAGTGGCGAGAATATTGCTGCCGCTGAGGCTTCAATTACAGAAAGCCCAAATGTATCTTTCACACGTCGTTCTCAAGCATTGGGCATCTCTGTGACGTCGTTGTGGCGAATTTTGCGAAAAGATCTGGGCCTACATCCTTACAAGATTAAATTGACGCAAGAACCGAAGCCGCTTGGCAACAACTTGAAAATGATTCGGATTTTCATCGAAAAATCATCTTCAGCGATGAGGCTCATTTCTGGCTGAATGGCTTCGTCAATAAACAAAATATTTGGTATTGGTCAGGCAGCAATCCACACGTACTCCATGAGTCATCATTGCATACTGAAAAAATAACGGTTTGGTGTGGTTTTTGGGCCGGCGGCGTCACTGGGCCGTACTTCTTCCGTGATGATCAAGACCGGCACTTTACTGTGAATGGGGATCGCTACCGTTCAATGATAATCGAATATTTTTGACCCCAATAAGATGATATGGACTTGGAGGACATGTGGTTCCAATAGGACGGCGCCACAAGCCACACAGCGAATGTCACAATCAATTTATTGGAAATCAAGTTTTTAGAACGTGTTATCTCACGAAATGGTCCAGTCGCTTGGCCGCCTCGGTCGTGTGATTTGACGCCGTTAGACTATTTCCTGTGGGGCTACGTCAAGTCTATGGTCTATGCCAACAAGCCAGCGACGATTGATGAACTTCGTACGAATATCGATTGTGAAATTGCAGCAGTACCGGCCGATTTATGCTTGAAAACCGTCGAAATTGGGCTCAGCGTGTGGACTTCTGCAAGCGTGCCCGTGGTGGCCATGCAAAAGAAATCGAGTTCCATACATAATGACATCAAACGTACTTTCACAGGAATGATGAATTTCATTGATATCCAAAATTATTTTTGTTTTATTTAAAAAAAAAAAAAATGTAGCGCTCTTATTGAAAAACCCGATATAAACCTCTTTTGGATGTTAACGCGTAAGGATTAGTGAAGAACTATGTATACGTATTAAGTTAAGCAACTTAAACAATGCATTGAAGTCACTGAAGTCAAATTGTAAGAAAATTTGAGGGCTTCAAATTATCTGCAGCCATAAGAAGAAGATACAACCTTCGCCTTTTGAAGAGTGGGAATTATATTGAAAATTTCTTATCAAATCTGAATTTTTTTATAATAATAGGCTTAAATCTAACAGATATTAAAAATGTTAAGTACTAGTTAATGGTAACAGAAATTGGTACACTTAATTACATAAAACTATAAACAAAATAAGTTTGATATTATTTTTTTTTTTAATTTCAAGCTTAAAAAATATTTTTTTAAAAACTATTCACAAAACACAACTACATTTAAAATGTCTTAAACCAGGCTTTTTAAAAACGTTGTCAATTTTTTAGAAAATTGTCCCTCTTGCCTAAACGGGGGGAATAAGACCCCCAATTCTATACAATTTTTATTTGCCTTAACCTAACAAACTTCCTTTAGTGTTCTGATGCACCTCATACCAATCGCTCTGTATACTAAAAAAAAGTGAGTATACGCCTAAGTGTACCATTTTTTTTAAAGTAAATGAATTTCTTTATTTTATTTGTAATTTGCGTTATGAATCTAGTCTCAAATTCAATATTTGCCTTTAAGAGATATTATGTTTAGTTGATTTAAGACTTTTTAATTGAACTTTGTGAGCATTATATAGGAAATTCCAAAAGAAAGAAAAAATGATACAAAATATCTCCAAAATAAAATTTAAATTTTTTATTCGTACTAATCAACTGCAGTTTTATTTGCTCTTATGACAAATTTATATTTCTTTTTTGGCATTTGTTGAATAGTATTCTGAAATACATGAAATGTGTTTTGACTTACAAAAAAATGTATAAAACCATTGTCTGGGTTTCATAAGATTGAAATTAAATTTTTTTTTAACTGTTTGCATCATAGACAAAACAAAAAATAATGAAAAGGTACTTTGAACATAGAATAGAAACAAAAATTTGAAAGTTTTGACTGAAAACTCAACGAACTTAATTAATATATAAGAATACCTAATTCCAAAATTATTCTCTTTCTAAAACTTGTGAATTTTACTTTCAAAACCAATACATACTGGTACTCCCACACATCTGCTTTCAATTTCAAAAAGCAATAAATGATTAATAAATACAGGACTTTCAAAAATCAACCAACTCCCTTTCAGTTATAGATGAAAATCATTTGTCCATATTCGAGAGGTTATACAAAGGTTTCAAAAAATTAGTTTCTAGACGGCAATGTTCCCTCCCTTGGACTACTGATTTAATTAGAGTCTGCTAAAGTTATTCATAAATTTAACCTACGCCAAATTGTTCTCTAACTGATGTTAACACCCACAGACCATGTCTATCCAATACAAAATTTACATTTATCTACAAAAACCACGTTTATTTATTGAACCTTTTTCAGAATAACACTCTGTGTATTGGTTTAAGTCAAAATCATCAGCCAAACCTTCAACAACAATGCCTTACTTTGCAATTTCCTCTACTAAACTGAAGGTCTAGACAAAAAAACCTTCCCTTCATGATTTCGATTTGTCTAGAAAAAAAAAAAATTACAACACAATATTTTTCACTCACTCAAAAATTGAGTTACCACCTTCTTTTTGCTCTTATTAATTCAAGTCGGTATGGCAGTGCAGTGCAGAGTAAAAGCTCACTCAATTTTATTTATTTTAGTAGAAGATATTATAAAAGTTCACTGTAGCTCCTCTGCAAATTTAGTCTAAATTCGCACGCCAAATCGAACGGTTTACTGTCACGCAAGGACTCAAAATCGAAAAAATACACACGAATCCTTGTGTAGCTTTAACTCAACAAGAATAAAAGCACAACTCACGGGATTTATCGGAAAAGAAGATAACGAAAAACCCACCTTGCTATCGGCTTTGGTTTTCGAACAATATGTTTATACCAGCGGAAACCGTTACGGGTGGCGTCGTGTCGGTTGTGGTGGTGCATAAATACGCATAGTCTTATAATAATCCTTAACTAAGGGAATCGGGTTCGTTTGCTTATTTGCTTTTGGCGGCATTGAATTATGGTTATAGGTACACCGTGTCTTTCCTGAAACCAATAAAGTGTAATTTTTTTTGGCTCTTGAATAACCCTGTGCGCCCTAAAGCCCCTACGCCCCTATACTTAGCCCATACGACACCTCTCATTAGGCAAAATAGTGCATAAAATAAGCAAAACAAAGCAGTGCATGTGTTGTTGTTGTTGTTCGTATCTACCATGTGTAGTGGAGGTGAAAAGTAGACCGGGGGTGTAGTGTAAGATTCAAGTACATATACACACACATAAGCCCAAGAATAAGGGAAGAGCCTTAATTATAATCACAGAAAAGAATAAGAGTGCAAAGGCAACAACGAAGAAGGCTTAAAGTGTCTTTGTTCAGAATAGAGTGCGGGCCTAGATTGTTAGAGAAAGAAGCATCTAGTACAAGTGCAATTCTTTTAAGTGTGACCAAAGGTGCAGATTGTGTCTCGTCTCGTCGCGCCACTCTGCTCCGTTCCGCCACTACCCTGTAGCACCATCTCTATTACCTCCTATAACCTTTTCTTTAGTTCGAGTTGGCTACACAGCCTTTAATGCGAATAACGATTCGTGTCTTGTCTTCCATACGACGACACTAGGCAGGGGTGGAAGAAGTGTTGTGCTGTTTAGTGTGCCATCCGACGACGACTACTCTGACGACGTGATTCGAATGTTTGTCTTGTGAATCCTTGCCTTGCCTTGGTTTAAATGAAATCAGTTTTAAGGATCAAATCTCATGAATTGTAATTGTGTTGTTGGGAATAATATTTGTGTTTTTGTGTTGTTTGTTGCTCTTCTATACTGTGTCACAGCCGTCACCGTGTCGTGTCGTTGCCGTCATCGCTGCCATATTGATTAAGGATTAACCGAGGATATATATATTTGGATTTTCACCCCCACGGCACCAGCTTAGTCCTATTTGTATATGTCGGAGCTGGAAGAGTAGAGGGTAAGTGCCTGTGATATCCTGTCATAAGGACGATATCTATGTACACATTTCTCTCCCCCCTTCTGATTTCAAATCCTCTAATCCTGCTGATCTTTTTTGTTCTTGCTAATTTGTATCCTTCTAATATTATCGATATAAGGCTTTATTTATGGTGTGTCAATTATTGACTGTCATTAAAGGATTTAACGATGGCGCTTTATATTTCGTTTGAATGATTTTCAAATAAATAATTCTATCACATATGGATTTTATATACTACCTACCTAATAAGTATGATTTTAGATATGATTTGTTTGTCATACATGCATATATGGACGTGTGTACATACATATATACCTACAGGTGTACTATGTCTATGTACATAAACAATTTTCATATTGTTGATGAAGCTTTTTGTAATAATAATAATTTAGAAATTGAGTCACGCGGTAGATATTAATGTCGCCAACCTTAATACAGTGACGACAAACATGTGTACCTACCTGCATAATATATTTAAGTTGAAATTAAGTGGTTTTCGTTAAGTTCATTTTGATGTTTAAAGGCGGAATATTTGATTGCACAACTAATGAGCTACAGCTTTCAGCGACAATTTGAAAAAATAGTTTTAAAGGGTTTCAGTTTATAATTGACTTAAGTGACGTACACCTAATTGGAATATTTTTAAATATTTCCAGTCATTAAGGGTTTTTGTGACACTACCAATCCACATTTATATACATGCAATAGGGAAAATAAACATGTCATTTAAGTTTTGTATTCCAAGGTCTTTTATTTTATTTTGTGTGGGTTGTGTCAATCGCATAACAATTAAAAAAAAAAATACCTATCTAAAAATAAAACTAAATAAGTACCTAGGTAAAGGTTCTTCTGTTCTAAACACTGAAAAATAATTATAAAAAAGGAGCTTTTAGACATGCTACCTATATCTTACCTAAGGTAAAAAAATTTTCAAACAAATTAAATATTAATAGACAAAGGCAAACCTTACCTTTGTTGAGGTTTTTTGGCTGTGATAGATTTTCATTACAAAAAAATGACAGAGGAAAACACATCATGAGGAAAGGATAAAAACGCAGAACAATTTTCAATGTTGAAGTGTGTTGGGTTATATAAAATCTTGAAGAATATAATTTTATAAAGCTGTTTTCAACTTAGTTTAATAATTCTCATGAAATTAGAATTTTTCAAAGAAATTAAGTTTTTTTGTGTAAAAAGTAAATAAAAAAAAAATTGAATGGTTCGGATATTTTTGTTTTTGAAAATCCTTACCAAGCTGCAAGAAAAAGTTTTTAACTTTGAAAGAGAATGACTCTCAAAAGGCTAGAGCTATCCACGATACCAGAAAATTCTCGGTATCATTTGGTTTGGTAAGCCGAAGCGATACCAGCTTCAAAAAGCATCCGAAATGATACCGAGCCAATACCGAGCCGAGGTTTTATTATACGAGACCAAACAAGACTGAGTTTTGAACGAGACCGATACCGAGTCCATTTTTCTTATACTTTGCTTTTCTGAAACCAATCATTTGGGCGAAATTTTCAGATTCGGTTGTTTTTAGGTGGAGTGACTTTCGTAAAATCCACCAACTGCATTGCATATTTTTTTTTATCTTGGTTTGTCGGAAACGGCTTTATAAAAATTGTTAAGACAATAAAAAAACTTTAGTTAAAAAGAACGTCTTTCATTTACTATGCAAATTTCATATAATTATTTTTTTTTTAAATCTTAAAAATACCAAGTGAGTTCAACTACATATAAGATCATGAACATGTAACTAGTCTGCGTTTTATTTTCGTTTGTGACTGCAACCAGGTTGAAACCAGAAGACACCGATACCGAGACGAGATTTTTGTATACGAGACCAAACGAGACTTAGTCATACAAGACCGATAGCGATATCAAGACGATACTGAAAATTTTCGATTTTGATAGATTAGAATAGGCTGCTGACGTACAGCAAATTTGTTTTCGTCTTTATTTCTTTTAATCAAACCAAATTTGCAAAAACATCCGATTACAGAATCCCATGTATGTACCTTGGAAGGAGTCACACTCAATTTTAATATCATTCAGCTTAGTAGAAATGTCAAAAAATAAAAGAAATTTGTGCAATTCAATTAAAAATAGAAATGAGCCATAAATGGTCGTTGAAATACTGCAATTCACTACTGAGAATTTTCAGGAGAACAAAAAGGAGCTAACTTGCATTTTATATAGTTATATTTTTTTACCCTTCTGATTCTTTGTTGTAGTGAGCTTAGAGAAAGTTGCAAGCTTACAATCAGAGGGCAATCATAAGTAGATGTGTTAGTGGTTAGTTCATTTGAATTAAATATTATCAAAAAGTAAAAAACAATCAATAACAAAAGGGGAGCACTGGTTCGAAATAATTTTTTTTTTTAATTTTACTGTACTTGCTTACACGTGAAGAACAAAAGAAAGTGTTCAGATATTAAGCAATTTTTTCTGCAGATTTAATTTCCCTCATTGTGTTTTTCGTAATTTTATAATTAAAGACACGATTTGATTGGTCGGATTGAATAAGAGAAGAAACATAAAAGAGAACACATTAAAATCCGAAAGAAAATTAAATTTACATTAAATAGATTCAGTGAAATCCATCTTCAAAAGCTGTCCCACACGTAATGGTTGATATCCTTATACACACTTCTTCATTTAATATTTTTATTCTCAAAAGCTCACATTTTTTATTGTTTAAATAGCTTTTCAGGCGTTTGAGATAAAAACACCAAAATTAGATTAAAAAATATTACACATATTTTTTTATGCTTTACTCAGACAATTTGAATTTAAGGAAAAAATACTCCTCAATTAATAACATTTGAAGCTTCCTGAAAACAAAGTACGAAAAATTCAATATACGAATGGCTGCTGTAAATTCAAGTCTTTGTAAAACGGGCTCAAACTATATTTAAGACTTAATGAATAGAGAAGTATTAACAAACTTGCAACTTTACACAAAAGATCTAAAATTATTAATTTCGTATGTAACGGGGTACGGTTACGGGGTATAGAAATGTTTTTCGCGAGGGACTGCCTTTTGCGAGGAACTGACAAATCGCCCAAGAGTATACTTGTCATGAATAAGTGCTTCTCATCTAGCCGTTTGGACTCGGCAAAAAATTGTAGTTCAACTCCATTCCTGCCAATAACACGCACACAGGAATGGTTGAGAGTTGTAAGTCACTAGGCCCTGGTTCTCCACAAGCTGTTTCGCCACCAAACTAACTAACTAACGGGGTAATTAATTGATTTCAACTATTATTCATCTCGTAGTTTCTTTTCGCAATATGGGCAGTATAGGGCAAGTTTTGGATTCGTGCTAAAAAAATTTGTGATAACAATTAAACATGACATTACGATGATAGAGAACTCGAAAAAAGTGGGTGGCACAATTATGTCTGTCTGTCTTTCTGTCTTTCTGTCTTTCCTTCCTTCTGTCTTTCTGTCCTTCTGTCTTTCTATCTGTCTGTCCGTCTATTGACCTATAGCCTAAACCACTGAAGCAATGTTTTTCAAATTTTGAACTTAAGGTTTTTTGTAACTCTCCAAAGGAAAAATTGATTTTTTTTTAGCACCAAAAATAACGGTATTTGCCCTACAACCGTAAATGAAAAGCTCATTCATCTCAAAAATGGCTCTTACGATTTTGATAAAAAAATCAATGTATTATATTGTAGATTTGATTTACTTTTTAATAAGAAACAAATTTACCGAAACCGTTATTAACGGTACCTGCCATATAACGTTTTTTTAATTTTCGATTTTATCATTAACGGCTCAAACGATTTCAGTAAAAAATTTTATGCAAACGTTCTTTTAAGATGTCAATAATATTGCATATCAAAATTTTAAATTTTTTTTTTGAAAATTCAATATTTCAAATATTTGTTGATGAATTTTTTTGAAACTGGATTTAAAAATGTTTTATATATAAAAAATAAATTTTTAAGAAAACCGCTTCAACGATTTAAATTTTGTTTGCACATATTCATATTATTTCAAGTAATCAAATGGCATACATGTTTTTGAGCTCTAGTTTGTTTATACAATTAAAAGAACGATTTAAATGTTTTTTTTTATATTTTTTTTAAATATTTATATTTTTCTTATAATTACTTTCAAATTAAAAGTTCTAAATTCCAAGCAACTTGAACATAAGAGCAAGTACGTGCAATGTACTAATTAGTAAATTTAATTTAATTTAATAATTCAAATTCTTAAGTGCATTTCCAACTTCAAGTTTTGCTGAGCTTGTGCCTAATTAGCTTAAATTTAAAACAATGGTAGTTTTGATATTCTAACACATAATATTCAGTTAAATTGAGATTGTGCATTATTTTGATGTATCTTTTTTAAAAAAATATTAAAGATCGTTTAAAAATAGTAAGTTTTAAATCCAGTTTACTATTTGTCATGGATTGCTCGCACGAATGTCCCACACGTTACAATGGAGTAATCCCATTTCATATTTTCAACCACGCTAGTAATAAGCTGATTTCTTGAAAACTTAGACAAGCATACTAACATACATTGTATAATGACACCGTAGTAAGATTTTGAGTTTAATAAGCAAGGGCAAAGGTTATAAATATTTTTTTTTAAATAAATCCAAAATGAACCAAACATTTATTTTTGAGCTGCATTTTTTTGTAAAGTAGATGCGTCCCCAAGAACTAGTATATCTTATGGTATAGGGTAAAGTCGGGTAATATGGCACCACGGGAGATATGGCACCCTTTAAATATTTCCTACTTAATTACATATTTTTCAAACAAAAATATTAAAATATCAGTAAGTTTAACGAAAGCTCTCCATTGATGCAGTTTAAACTGAAATAGCGTCCTTAACTTTTAAACCACAACCAAAAATAAAAAATAGTGACTAATATTCTTAAGCCAATTTTTTTTTGGTGCATAACTTAACAAAGTAAAGCAACGAAAGTATTTGGCACTAGGTCTTCGCTGATGTGCTTTTAAGTTTTTGTATTAACTGCTACTATTCGTACTGGTTTTGTTTGAGTAATTTGGATAAAAAGTGGTAATATCAAAAAGGAGACATGGCACTCCTTAAAATTAGTATATATTACAAGGGTGCCATTTCACCCACTATTGCATTGCAAATTTTTCATTGACTTTCTAGGACTGCTTCGTTTAAACTCGAGTCGAAGAAGTATTTGACATTTCTAATTGTATTTGACATAATACTGCATTGAGTGTGGCAAAAATCCATACAAAAAGAAGAGTTCCATATCACCCTCTAGCAGGTGCCATATAACCCGCCATTTTTTGACCTGATTTTTTTAAGGTATTTTAATTTTTCTTAAAAATATGTTTTTTATGTTTTAAAATTAATTATAGAAGACGTATATCAAAGTTTAAAATAAAAACGATTTTTACTTTTTGAGTTACAAAGAAAACTAAAAATGGGTGCCATATCTCCCGGCTTTACCCTAATGGGTAGTGCTTTGGGCTGTCATTAAAAAAATTCTTCTCATCTAGCCTTTCGGATTCGGTGAAAAATTTTAGGTCTCCTCTCCATTACTGCCACGCATACACCCATACAGGAATATTTTAAGAGTTGTAAGTTATACGCTCTGGTTCTCCATGAGCTGCTGCATCTTCAAATTTATTTGAGTAAGAATCAGTAGATCACCAGTTGGAAAAAACAGATTTAAAACCACAAATCTTTCACTTAAAAAATTATTCCAAATCTTTAAAGTCCTATATTAGCTCTTTACGAAATTGTTGTTTTAGCTTTAGTTAATTTCAATAAGTTTTGCAGAGAAGTTGAGTATCATACATGTTTGGGACAGTCCATAAAATGATTCTATTTTGAAAAATTTGACGGCTAGGTTTGTAATGACAAAATCTCAAGACATAAATAACTAATAACACTAAATAAATAGCACAAACTGTCTTTTTCTTTATTTTATACTTTTGCAGATTGCTCTTATACTAATAGTGCATAATTGGTGTTGCCAGCTCTTTTTTTTTTACAAAATTTTAAACTAAATCGATCTCGTCTAATACTAACATTATTTGAAATTCAAGCTGGTTAGATCATATTTTTAGAAATCTGATGCTTAAGAATTTAAAATGGTATTTTGTACAAGAGAATCGATGTTTTTTAAAAATGAAAAGAGATATGTACATTATTTTTGCACTTACAGCAAAATAAAAGAAATTTACCCTACAATTCATGCTAAGACAAGAATGAAAAAATTGCTCTTCAAAATTCTACCAAAAATAAATAGAAGCGCACTTTTTGACATTATTCAAATCTTCTCTTTAATTATTGTATAACAGAATTACCTAAAATCAGAATTTTGAAAAGCTGAATTTTGACAAGCAGAATTTTGAAAAGAATTTCAAAAAGACTTTTGACCAGAAACTGAAAATTGTACATAGTCACAAAATTATTGTACATTAGAAAATTTAACAATTTTAGTGTGACTATAAGAAAAATTGTATGTTATTAAGTTATAGGTGGTTTCATTTTAATATAAAAACACTTATGTACTTCAAGTTAAAAGTTCAAATGAGCTCAACTCCATTGCGTTGGAAATGAGCTCATTTGAACTTTTAACTTGAATTATAAATTCGGTCACTCCACTCAAACAGACGAATTTTCTTTTTAAATTTTCTTCATTTCAACACTTATGTAGTTCAGTTAAGATCGTCATAGTCTGAAATTTTTTAGTGTCGGTAACGACACACCTCAAATGACATCTGTCATATTTTTTCGCACCAAACATTCTTTTAGACGTGCTCAACTTAATGTTCTTAAGAAGGAAATAGTTAAAGAGTGTCAGTAAGAAAGAACTCCTTTAAGGTTAAACGAGGGAATTTGTGCCACGCTAACGCTTATTTCCTTCAAATAGGCTATGGTTAATTTTGAATCAAAGTGTATAATCTAATCTTAAGTATATTTTTTTAGTGAACTCAAACCATTTTGTATTTAAATTGTTATTTTAAGTTTATTAGGCTAAAAAGTTACTTAATCAACCCACGGATGGACCGATGGTACTTGCTCTGTAATATTCAGAAGGGTTAGAGTTTTAAAAAACTTTTTATAAGAGATGGAAATTAAAAGAGAAAAGCGTTTAAAACTATAAAATTGATATTGGCTAAAACAACTACTGCCTTAAAAATATTAGTCGAAGAAAATATATATTTTTACTTTAGTTGTATTGGTATCTAGTTACATGCCAACTTATACATTCGTTAAAAAATGTTTAAAATTTAACTCGAGATTTTGATCAGACTAGACCTTCCGATGCTAGGGAAGACGAAAAAAGTGAGTCTTACAATTCTGTCTGTCCGTCGGATCGGCTGGATCGGTATTTTTGAAACTTGCTTCATAAAGTGAATTTTGGTGATTCTACCCATACGTTTCTTTTATGTTATGAGAACTCAAAAAAATGGTACTTGACATTTAGTTTTTTTTTAAGCAATTTTACAAAAAAATTTTTCTTTCAAAAACGGTAACACAACAAAAAAATCAATAAATTATGTAAATATTTTATCTTTCCAAAATTAAAAAAATTGTTTTTGGATTTTTAATATTTTCTTTAAAAATCAAATATTTTTAAAACTACATAGTCGATTTTTATAAAACTCGGTATTTTATTTTTTTTGTACACTTATCAATATTACTGTTATGAAAAACAATGGTACCTTTTAAAACAAAAGCTAAAAAACCGTTATGGAAAATATTTCTATTTTCTTAAAGGCACTCCTACGATTTTTATTAAATATTTTCATGCTTAAATTAGTGCTATATTCTTTTTCATCTCAAATTCCCAAAGAAGTTATTTTACCTCTTTTAAATATCGTATTTCATGCTTTTAAACATTTTTCTCTTACAATATCCATGTATTTACATTCAGTTTCCCTAAATCTTCAGCATCTTGAACATAAGAGCAAGTACGTGTAGCACAGTTATACATATATTTAATTTTAAATTGGTTAGCTGATATGTCACAGACACACGTTTTATTATTAAAATATAGTTTTGTTTAATTTTTGGAGCAAAAAAAAAAATAGGAAGTTATTGTAGAAAGCGTGTTTCTTTTTCAAGTTTTTAATGTCCTTTTTAGAGAAAGCTTGACTACATCAAATACTATTCCATTATAATGTACGAGATGTTTTTTTTGTTTAAATGGACTTAACCCATTTTTTCCTTGGGCCCTCTACATGTAAGGAACTTTTTTATGCGAGTGTTGTAAATTAATTATTGAACAAAAAACAAAATTTCAGTTGAAATCTTTGAATTTTGAACTTTATTTTTGAACTTTGAATTTTATAATTTCGGTTTCCAACATTAAAAAAAAATCATCAATTTAGAATGCTAGTGATCCTCCAAACTCCATTTTAATTCATAAACCAGTAACTTCTATATTCATTACTTTACTTAAAATAGGAAGAGCACGGACCTGCGTTAATATTCGCTTATTGATAAGGTGACCATTGTTGGAACGTTTTCGATGCGTAAAAAATATACAAAATACCACAAATTTTTTGCAATAAAAATTCGATTTCTCATTTTTATTTTCAATAAAATTTTGATAAAACCACATGTTAGTATTCCTATATTTAAATTATCCCTAAGCGTTAATAAAAATAAAAAAAAAACAATAGGCTGTCAAAATGTGAAAGTTTACAAACCGCATGACTCATTATACAGTCATAATAAAACAGTGTGTTTGTGTTTCAGATAATCCATCAGCCTCTATATACATACACCTACATACCTGTATTGAATATGAAAACATCAAAAGCCCGTATGTGACATTTAACGACCATTCAAATTTCCTGTCATGCATTCAAATCAGTTTAGTAATCTATGAATTAATATTGTAGAAAGTCTACCACCTCACAACCCTCTTGAATAAAATATACCTATATACCAACTATACCTACATCTAACTTAACAGAGGCAAAAATCAAAATCAAAAAGATTGTTTATTCAGCTCTGACACCATACAAACTAGGAGCAGGCAGGATATATTGTATACCTACATGTATATGTGTGTATATGTGTAATGCTGACACATAATAATCTTAAGGACAATGAATACCCCTCGGCAATTTAAAGCCACAAGTAAGGTTATGATTTATTTGTTTTGATAAAACCCTATAGGGGCTAAGATGTGCTATAAATTTATCGCTTTCCTCAATACCTGCAACCACATACGTATATATCTATGTCTACACCTATATTAACACCATAAACAACAACAAAATTCAACCGAAAAAGCATTTAAACTTGGCAACTATGCCGAGGATGGAATTTTGAAGGGCTTCTGCTGTGATTTATAGATTCTAAATCCTCAATTCGAAGGAACATTTTTGAAGGACATGCTCCAAAGGAAATAAACGAAGTGGGGTATTTCCTTTCTTTCCATACCGACTTATATTTTAGTGTGGGTCCTTAAACATCCAGAGTCAGGATTTTTGTACTTTTTACTTCCTAGTCTCCCTTTTCTGACGGACTCCTATACCCATTATTCCAACAAAGTATAGATGTGCTCCCAATGGCACAACAAAAACAAACAAAAAATAACGGCACCTACGTTGTTTATGTTTAATTCCGAACCTTTTTACACCTAACAACTGTATCATAGGAGTAGAACACCAGAAAGTGTAACAGTATGTGACCATTCGTTTTATGGCTCCAAGGGAATATTACTTACGGTCCTATTTTGTGTCTTATTGTGTGAGCTCCAATTTTTATGGTGGCTTTTAACAATTCCATGCCCTTTGCGGGCTCAATTTAATTAAGCAACATTCAGTCCAATTTTTTTTTGTTCTTGATATCCCTACTCGTCGCCGCACATATGTATGTGTAAAGTCTTCCTAGGACAGGAGCAGTGTGACTGTGATGGTGATGATTCCCATAACACGCGCAGTTTATTATCACACACTTTCGGTTTTGTGTGGCAAAAAAAAAAGGTTATTCGCCTGATGTTTTCATGTGAACAAAAAAAAAAAAATATTTCCACGCTTAACTATTTCATAGCATGATAAGGCTTTGACCATGAAGTTAAATATGCGCCTTTAATTCATAGTCCAAATTGACCGAACGCACATAACACGACTATGAATTGCCAAAACAAATATAATTAAAGCCCAAACTTTTGAGTTTGAGTTGCTGATGGAATGTTTTTTGTTGTATTTTTATTACTACGCGCTTTCTTTAAGGGAGCCTCTTTTATTTTATTTCCCTTTTCATTTAGGTATTTGTCATCATCACCGTCATCAATAAATGAAATTAAATTCCGTTTCTCCAACAAAAACACACAAAAAAAAAAAAAAAAAACATGAAATCATCCGCCATTTTTCCCTTTGCCTTCGTCCCATGATTTCCGTTTTCCGATTAGGAAAATCCACTCACAGACTTTCAATGACTATTAAGTATTTTTGTTGGGAGAAGAAGCAGATATAGAGTTGTATACAGATGTGACCAAATACCATCAATACTGAAGGGAAATGAAGCCCCATTTTCCGTTGAATGATTTTAAGCCCACTCCTCCTCATGACAAAAAGTATTTCAGCTCAAAAAGTTAAATAAATTAAAAATGGATTTGATATTCAAATAAATGTGTATGTATAGGAATTTGCAAAGAAGATATTTTTATTTGTTTTTTAATTAAGTAAGAAATAAACAGAAAATTTTAATAGGTTCAAAATTATTACTTTGAATGGAGTTTATTTAATAATCTGCTTAAAAACTATAGTGAATTTTGTTGATTTTATAAGAATTTATACTTAAGTATATTTAAAGCCTTACAACTTATTGTTTATTACTTCGAAAGTAAAATTTAAAAAAAAATGTGTTCATTACGAGTATGTCACGTAGTGCTATCTTGCTGTGAACTTCAAGAGTTTTAAAAATTAAAGTCTTCATATTTTCGGTGAATTAGTCGCTGAACGTTTGATTTTGATTCCAGGATGATTTAATTCCGCCGTAATTAAAAGTTGGCTTGCATAAAAATTAAAAAAAAAACAATTTTTATATCAAATATCTCGAAGGAAAGCAAATCTTTGGCCTTCCTTTGATTGTCTACTGAACATTTAGAAAGCTATGAACACATCAGAAGATCCAAGGAAAATTTTGGGATTATTTAGTTAATGAGCAAAACGCGTTTCATTGAATATGATAATTGTGTCTATTTGATTTTTTACAATAGATTTTGTAAAATAGATATTTAACTTATGCCCAATTTCACGAAAGAGTTTATATTATTTTAAAAGCCATTTTGCCTTCAAGTGAAGTTTTTTTGGTTTCACCAAATACTTTTAAATTTAGAAAGATTTGTAATGTCCTTTTAAATTAAAAATTCATATTTCCTAACTAAATTTTAAAAGTAATTTTTGTTTAGCCATTCCAGTCAGCAACAGCTGGTATTTAGCTGTCAAAATAATTGTCCCCTCATCCACAATGCTTTTGCACTCTTCTCATATACTTCGCGTGTGCGAGTGAAAGAACCTCTTTTTATGTCCAGGGATGTGACATGTGAGGCAAACTCAGATTAATTAAAATGTTTTAAAATATCCCTTTTCTACATTGGTAAAACTGAAAAATTTTAAATGTCTGATAAAATTTAAAAGGAGCTTAGCTAAAAGCAATTTTAGTGTTTGTTTATGAAATTGGCCATTCTTGGATTTGGCTAGGATTTCTTTTGCATATGCTAAATTGATGACCAGAGAGTTAAAAATTGACTTGACTTAGTTAAAAAAAAAAAAAATATCACTTGGATCTTCAATGTTCTTAGCTAGCCACTTGATAACGTATTTCTTACATTGGGTCTCAGCTTCCGAGGGCACTAATTTTAAATTACTAGGGTGGGTCGCGTCCAGCTTATTTTAATTTTTTTTATGCAAACAAAAATGATTTCAGTTTTACAAAATCTCCTTTTTATTTATCAATTTTTCTTAAAAAAAATACTTATTTCGGGTGAAAATCCATTTTTAAATAAATGCACAACTGGGTCACACGTACTTGCTCTTATGTACAAGACGCTGAGGGTTTAAGAACAATCAGGCGTGCTTACAGGAGGATGGCAATAGGTGCAATTGCCCCCCCCCCCCTGAGCAGGTACTAACCAAAAACATAAAATATTAATTCATTAAAATATCATCAAAAATTTTTGTTTCGTTCTACGTTCATAAAATTTTTTCTTGGCAGTGAAAAGAAAATTATACGTTTTTATTTTCCTGATTTTTCATTTCACGAAATTATTTAAAGATACTAAGATAAACGATTTATCTCGCCTCCCCCAGATGTGAAGTGGAAAAAAATTCCGATATACAAAAAAAGCCCTCAAAACGAGCGATTGTAAAGCTTATAACGTCGGTTTTATAAATGTCCAATCTTCAAATTTAAGGTCTTTAGTCAAAAGATAAATGTCAGGCTAAATTCATATGTAGTATTTTTTTTTTGAGAATAGTCAAATTATTTCATAATAGAGAACAAATTGAGTCGATCTGATTTTACTTTTCCAAATGCAAATGTGAATGAAAAATGACTCAGTTTCGAAAAACAATGTTCCAAAAAGTTAATGCCCCAAACCTCCTCTACAAATATGTAAGTGTTTTTTTTTATAAAGTTAATTGTAACGTGGAAGGCAGCAGTGGCTAAGAAAATTTCATAATTTCATCAAAGATTCGTTTCCATTTGACGGTACTTTCACTAGAAAACTTCCGAGAGTAACTTTCGGATGTCTTCTAATTTCATGAATATGTTCACTTGCAAGTTTTACACTTTTGAGCTTGTCCCTATCTTTTATCTCTTTTATGTATTTCGAGTGCGTTTCAGTATGCAACTATGTGGCACATCTTTTTTAGTCATAACATAAGTTTCTGATGGTAATACAGTAGACGTTCGAAAAAGTGAAGTAATAAAAACCAGGCCTGTTCAGTGTTCATTCTTTCGAGATTGTTCACATTTTCTAGCGGAAGTTTGTAAAAGCGTTCTAAAGATGAATTTGATCTAAAAAGCAAATTTTGTTCGATGTGAATTGTTTTTATATTTATAAGTTAAGAAAAACAGAAACGATTCCCCAGTTATTTTAAATGCTTCTAAGCTATTTTTATAAAAAATTCAGTTTTATAGAAAATTTCGTGTGCTTACTATTGTAGATAGTTAACTATTTTTAGATTCACTAAATCGAGTTTCTACTGTATTCGTGAAGATTTTTTTCACTTTCATAGATGAGTTTTAGGAACTTCCGTGCTATTCATCTACAAATCAAACAAAATTTACTACATCGAATATTTTACAGATTTTCTTTGGTTTCATTTGATTTTCTTACGGTGCGGTGAAATTGCACTGTAGATGATATTTTCATATATGTGACTTTAGCAAACTGCATTATTGAACATAGATCTATTGCAGTAAAACTCTTATTTGATTTTTTGAATAGAAGCATTTCTCAGGGAATATTCTGCAAATTCATTTCTGACTCAGATAACTGCATTTAACTTGTCTTTTGTCACAGAATCTTATCCCAGCAGTGGCTAAAACTTTTGCTCGAAGTCGACCGTTATGTGTGGGAATAGGAAACATATCATAGGTGGTGCTACAAGGATCTAGAGGGAATTCAAAAATGCTGTTCAGACACTCTGTTACTGTCACAAACTGCATAGCTTCATTTCACGAGTTTCCAAAGTACGGGCTGCTCGAGGCACTGTGCAGATATAAAAGAGGAAATAGCTTTCTTCAAATTTTGAGTAGAATGAAAAGTACTCCAATTGTCTGTAGATCTTATTGAGATTATACTCTGGAAACAATTTCGCATTAGTGTGACTAAAAATATACAAAAATTGCCCCTCCCCCCCTGAACGAAATCCTGGATCCGCGCCTGAGAACAATATATGGAAATTATGAGAGAAAAATATTTAAAATAACTATAAACACTTTTTTGAAAGTTTAAGATGAAAAAACGAAAGCCTTCTTGATTCTTGATTGAATATGATTTTACGGAAAAAATATTTAAAATTGTTGGAAAGTTTTTTCTCAAATTAATTCCATTTTTTTTATATAAAATTCTTGAAAAATTTTCAAAAATATTTTCCTTAGCGGTTTTTTAACATTTGTTTGAAAGGTAAGGTTTTTTTTCATAAAAGTAAATTTTTTTCTTAAATACTTTACTGAATATTAAAAACCCCTTGAATATTAAGTTTTATAAAAATTGACCATTTACTTTTCTTTTATTTATTTTTTTTGTTTTTGATTTTCAAACAAATTTTGTTTTTGAACATTTTTTAAAAATCCAAAACAATTTACAGTTTAGATACAGGTATTTTTAGTTTTAAGAAAAATTAATGAGAACCTGTGTGCAGAATCACCAAAAGCCACTATATGTACCAAATTTTTAGAAAACTTATCCCTCCGTTTAGGCTGTACACAGAAAGAATTTTGCCATCCACTTTTTTGATGTTCGTAATATCATGTTTGATTGTTATTTCCAAATTTTTTTCAGTCCGAATCTAAAACTTGCCTTATAGTACCTACTTCGCAAGTAAAAATTAATATAAATGTAACCTCCCAATCAACCAGTTTTTTGATTTTCAATTTTCATGAAAATGGTGCAACTTTTTTTAATAAGGGGCCACTATTATTTCGCAAAATTGATTTGGCATTTTTTTGTTTCGCCTTAGTCGTTAAATATTTCTTTAGATTCGCAATTTTTGTTTGGTAATTTACGTTTTCTTTTTCATTCATTATACTTTCCAATCATTTTACAGTCCAAATTTTGCATTTTTATCTTTCGCTTTTGTTTGAAATTATTTTCAATCGTTTTGCAAAATTCATTTGGCAATTTGTTGTTCAGCTATGTTTTTGTTTAATTGTTTTTTATTTGATTAAGAGTTTTAGTCCCAAAATAACATTTTGCCTTTTTATTTCTTTGCCAAATATCACCAAACCGTTTATTTATTTCGCTGATTTTCGTTTCTCCGCTTGATTGTTTGGCTCTTCATTATCATTGGTAGGATTTGATTGCTAGGATTTACTTACTTTTTTTTCTGAAGCGTTGCTCAACAAATTGTGTTTTTAATATTATTTTAGCTTGTTGACTAATCTTGCTGCTATCAATGTGTTTAGTTATTTTGTTCTTTAATTGTTTTGCTCAGTTTTGATAACGGAATATTTTAACAAAACTTACGAGACTTTTTAGTCGAATATTATCAAAGATGTACCTATACTGATAATATTTTTTGGATTTTATAACAGAAAATCTGTACAATTATGCAAAATTCAGCATTTTATCAAGCTGTTTTGGTATTTTGCCAGTTTTTGAATTCCATTAAATTACATGCGAACTTCCAAGATAATTGAATGCAAAATAAACATAAGCTAAACAACAAAATACTGGATAAGAAAAAGAATCAGCAAAATGCAAATTTTGCAATGTTAACACAATATCTAGGATTGATATCAGATTAATGAAACTCGATATCCTTGATATTGAAAATGCACTTTTTTAACTGAAGCCAAATTCTAGGCCTGGTGTAGATGGAATACCTGCCGTAATTCTAAAAGAATATTTTCAAACAATCTCTAAGCCATTATTGATTATTTTCAACGAATTTTTTAATTCTGGAATTTTTCTTGAGGAATGGAAATTGTTCTTTTTAATCCCTATCTTTAAGTAAGGATCCAAAAATAATATTGAAAATTATTAACTAAAATTATTTGCAAACTGTCTTCAATATTCTTTTAAATTGTTTTTGAGTCAATTGTGAAATCTAAATTACATTTTCGAATTAAGGAACACTTATCCGAAAATCAGCACGGGTTTATCACTGGTCGATCAACAAAATCTAATCTTGCGCTCTTCACTTCTTATGTTGCTAATTTCGTTCAGAATGGATCACAGGTTGATTCAATATATACTGATTTCAGCAAGGCATTTCAATTAGTTAGCTTGAATATTTTGGGGTTCCACTCATCAATACTTAATTGGATTGCTTCGTTCTTAATTGGTAGAACCCAGCGGGTAGCTATTGAAAACAAACTATCTCGATCTATAATTTGTTCATCTGGCGTGCCCCAAGGTAGTCATTTGGGGCCGCTGTTGCTCATAATTTTTATTAATGATATCGATACCTTCCCGTAAGAATGTATTAAGCAACATTTTTAAAATTTTAAATTCAAATTTTTAAAAGCCTCTGTTTTAATTATTTATGTTTGTATTTTGTAGTAACAAACAGGCTTTTAAAGGATTTATAGTTGAAAATTCTGTTCCAAATCTTTTTATTTCGTTAAAAACACACATAAGTAACTGAATAAGAGGTTTTTTTCGATGCCTCCATAATTTTTTAAATGTCGCTTAATACATTCTTACGGGAAGGTATCGATATAGTGTCAAGAATTAAGTTTTGTCAATGTTTAATATACGCCGATGATCTAAAACTGTTTCTCAAAATAGGTCACACTAAAGATTGCTTACATGTGCAGTATGATTTAAACTATCTATCAAATTGGTGTGATGAAAACTGCCTTAAATTTAACATAAAAAAGTACAATGTCAAAAAATGTGGGTTTTATTAAACGAAACAGTAAGGAATTCACTGATCCCCACACTCTCGTATCTCTTTTTGTAGCATAGGTTAGTCTATTCTTGAATATGCTGATTTAATATGGAATCCTATCTACAAAGTACACTCGGATCGCATAGAAAACGTGCAAAGACGTTTTACTCAATATGTTTTTAGGGCAATGAGTTGGGATTCTTCCCCTTCTTATTCCGCTAGATGCCCAGTTACTCGGTATATTGCCTCTTAGTAATAAAGGAAATGCGCATGAAGTAATATTTATTAGAAATGTGTTATGTAATCATATTAATTGCTCTTCACTACTTTGTCTTATTCCCATTTATGCTCCTACAAGGTCACTGAGGGAACGAAATTTTCTCTTTGAACAACACCATTGAACAAACTATGGGATGAATGAACCTTTCTGCAGGGCTTTCAGATCATTCAATACATTTCAATCTGTTTTAGATTTGCACTATTCAAGGGACCGCTTCAAAAACATTGTATTTAATTCATATTATTTGCTGTCCTGTATTTCCCCCCATTTAGGCAGAAGGGGCAATTTTCTAAAAAAATGTCTTAAAACAGAAAAAAAAAATATTTAAAAACTACTGAATAATTTACAATGCCATGTTCCTTGTGCACCAGCTTCAATTTTCTTTAGTTCCGACTTCCGAGCAGTTTTGGTCGTACCGTACTCTTAATAGTCGGTTTCTAACGAAGGATTACAGTGTTTCATAGTACTGCCATACCCATGCAGTTTGTATTCAAGTTCCAAGTGGCATGGGCCAAACTTGGCATGCGTTTATTGTAATTTGGAATTTTTTTAAGACTATTGAAGGCATTTCTTTCAAAACCTGAGCAGTTATTTGATCGTACTCTGGTAATTTTTTGTTAATCAACTTATCTTGACATATCCTTTTTACGACTTTGAGTATAACAAAAGAAATTTCACATTCGTCGTAGCTTTCAACAAACTAAATATAAGAGATCTGTAGCTGAATTTGCTTGGAATGGCTTAAAAAAATTCGCGAGTTGTTCAGCGAAGAGACAAGCCTTTTGTTTCCTGTTTCCGATTTATTTACCATCTTGGAATCTTACTGGCTTTGTTTTTTCAAATAGGCAAGAAGCATGCTTTCCATAAGAAGTGTTCAGTAGAAGCATCCGCTTCAAGAATCTACTAATTCTTTTCTTTAGTTCGTTGCTAAGAAGGTTACAAATTTGACAACTGAAGACAAAATTTGTGTTCTTTATCTTATGTAAATTTGGGACTTATTTTTTTAACTGTGGTGGCTGCCAAATGTTCATTCATTACAAATTTAAAAAAAGTTTCAACAATGAAAACACGTTATTCCCTTATACCTAAAATGCTCAATTTCTAAAAATCCTAAATGTCGAAGATTTAAGAGTGTACAACTACAAAATTGATGAATTCAAAATAACATTTTCACTTTATTCATATAAAAACCGCTTCCTTTTTTTTAGAACATGCTTAAAGGTTCACATTATTAAAAATAGTGTAATATTTTTTATATGATTCCAAAATCAACAATTTGTTTTGTTTTTGAGTTTAATCATTTTTTCATAAAAAGTATCTTTCGCAAAATTGACTTTGAAAAAAAAATTTAAAAAAAAAGTATAAATAAAATAACATCCTCTTTTGGAAGCTTGACTTAAAATGACACGTTTATGTTATAGAATACAAACAAATAAAATGGCAGGTGATAGAGATGCTTTTAAAAGATAAATCGAAAGGAAATAGGAAATATGAAAAGAAGTTGAATACAAACACTCAATTTAAAGACGATTTATGTAAGCATATTTAAATGGAATATTTATATGTGTATATGATGGCTTTTCTGTTGATGTTTGTGGGTCTTGTGTGACAAGGAAGCCATTAATTCTACTTGAATAAAAAATAAAATGATTCAAATTTACAAAAAGATGATTTCGGTTGAAAAAATTATATCAAACTCAAGTATATAGATACCTAAGTGTCTTGTAACAACAACTTAAGTAAGAGACATAACGAAGGTTTAGATTTTTTTTTGCAAGGAAAAAAAAGGGATACATTTATATATATGCAGATTTGGATATAACGAGTTAATTCAGAAACGAGTGTTTGGGATTCAAACGAATAAACGATATGAATACAAAAATGATTTAAAATAACTTAGATTTATTTACAAATCAACATACCAAAACAGAAAATTTGCTTGGAGGCAGGAACAAGTTTTGTTGTCAATAATAATAATTTTCGAAATAGGTAAATGAAAATTTGCTCAAGGGTTATTTTATGAAAGCCAATTACCGCAACAAATTTTTTCCTGTTGTAAGCTAAAAATTGTTAAAAACTAAGCAATTGTCATTTGAATTTGTGTAAAGTTTGGTTTTATCTTTCAAAAGATATAGAAAGCAGAAAGCAGAGTTGGGAAATAATGATTACTTTGTGTAATTTTTTTCAACTTTCATCTCAATTACATGTAATTTTTGAACTTTTTTCAATAACAATTACACATAATTGTAATTGAAAAATCATGAATTTCAATTACTTGTAATTGTAATTGAAAAAAATCACCTACAAATTACATGTAATTGAAAATAGTAATGGCTTTTCGCAAGTAATTGAAGGAAACTCAGTTTTAATTACATTGAAGGTAATTGATTACTTGGATTGTATTTCATTACATGTTTTTATTAATTAAACATAATATTAATAATAATAAAAGTAAATAAAAGGTATTCTTACAACCAAGATAATACAATATATAAATTTTAAAGACTTTAAAATGCAAAAAAATTAGTTAAAACATTCTAATCTGAGGAGTTAGAGCAAACAAACATACAAAGGCCAGCCATACTAAAATGACTTCTTTTTTGAGTTTCTAGTTCTCATACTATGTGCAATTCCAAGAAAAATGTAATTGACAAAAACAGTTAATCAATTACATTTTGTGTAATGATGAAAAAATGAAAAAACTGAAAAAAGTAATCATTACAGTTTTTTTGACGATTACTTTTGTTTTCAATCACATCAATGTAATTGAATTACAAGTAATTGACACTTTTCAATTAAATGTAATTAGTAATTGAATTTCTTCAATTACATTTAAGAGTAATTGAAAAAAGTGGTCGGAGATTTCAATTACAAGTAATTGAAATTGAACTTTTTTTTATAATTACTTCCCAACTCTGGCAGAAAGTATGACAAATGATAAATTATATAAATGATAGAAGTTAGAATTCTAGGATCCAAAAATATGTGAGTTCAATAAAAGTATTATACAATAATAATTGAAGATTTTATGGTTAAAAGACGGAAGCATTAACATTTGATTCCACTTGTACACATAATGCGCTTCTGATGAAGCTTATATCTTATTTGAAAAAAATCACAAACTCACCAAATTGGTTAGTTTGCGGGATGTCGAAATAAGGGATAAAATTAGGATACAAGAATTAGAAATTTCCACCGCAAAAAAGCTTTTATTATATTCAAAAAATATTTGGGTTTAAATGAACATGACCATTATATTATAGGGTGGTCCTTGTATGGGTTTATTGAAATTCCGATTTGGATAGGCATGTACAAGCTCTAAATACGAGTAGAAAAAAATTTCTAATTGTTTCAGATTTTTTTTTAACTCCCATGGTCTCTCTTTTTTCACTTGAAGGGTGCTACGGTGATTTTTATATCTCACGAACATAAATAAGAACGCTAAGACAGGATTCAGACAAGAAAAAAACCGTACTCGGGGGGTCTTTTCCCCCCATTCAGGGGAAAGTGGTAAAATTCTAAACAAAACCTACTCAAAACAGAAAAAATTATAAAAAAAAAACGGAATAGTCCCAATGCCTTTCTAAAGCCACAAATTAATTCCTTAATATGCTTTTTGAATAAAGTTTCTACTGTAAATAGTTTAAAAAAAAAGATTATTTTTAAACTTAAAATAAAAAAAAACCAAAAATTATTTTTCAAGTTTAAAAATTATACTCAATTGAGAAATCTAGATCTATTTGTGCAAGAATCAGCGGCATACAGTGCCTTGCAGCTAAGATAGACTAACTGCTGGAAATAAAGCACAACGGGCCATACTCAGATTCTACAGAGATATGTTGGAAATAATGTTTACACAGACTACAAAACCCCTCATTTAAACTTCAATAGACCCCCTTCACTGGTTTCTCTTTTCCCAAAAGAGATGTGTGGGAAAAAAACCAACCTTTCAGTAATGAATCTATGATAACTGTCTTCACTGATGGTTCTTAGATGGTCACTGGAGTTGGTGCAGGAATTTTCTCGAAAACTCTGCTAGCTAGCTCCTTCAGACTTGCAGACTTTTGCAGCTTCTTCTAAGCTGAGGTCTTGCCCGTGACAAAAGCAGCCACAGTGATACTTTTATAAGTATCGTCTCGGTATCGTCAAAATCTTAAAATTTTTTCAATATAGTCTCAGCATCGGTATCGATCTCGATAAGGTTTTTTTTTTATAATAAAAATTCTATATACTACTGAAATAAATCAGCCAAGTAGAAGACTAAGCACTAAGGATTTGACTTGTGGAATTATTGATACTAAATGCTCTTTATGGCCTTTAGTCCTACATATTGGCGTTTCGTCTGTATCAGTCTAGTGTAATTAAGTCTCGTTTGGTCCCTCATAACAAAGTCTCGTCTCGGTATCGTTTCGGATGGTTTGGAGCTGGTATCGTCTTGGTATCGTTTAGGTTTCTGATACCGAGACTTTTCTGTTATCGTGGCAAGCCCTAGCAGCTCCGAAAATATCAATGATGGCGATACAACGAGCTGATAGCACCCTCCTTATTAATAGCCAAGCAGCAATAAAAGAAATTTCTGCCATCGAGATAAATTTGATTAATTACACTCTACTGGGTTCCTGGTCACTGTCATCGTGATGTTTAGTAAGACCAGAGAGCAGATGAGCTGGCAAGAACGGAATTGTCACTCAACTCGAGTCAAGCTATAACTATAACCTGTAAAATATTTGGAAAACCAATCAAGCATCTCCGTTCCCTTATCAGCATAATGACCTTAAACAACCTAGGAAATCATTTCATTAGGACTTAGAGGAACTATCTAGAACTTCAGCAAATAGTCTTATGAAGTTTATCAAAGCATTCAATTCCTTTCCAAATCACTTTATTCCTTGAGTACACAATAACCGAACAAGAGTTTTTTTATTCCTGTTAAATTTTAATACATTCTTACGGGAAGGTGTATCGACATGTTTTTATTAATTATAAAAATCACGTAAATGTTATTATCAGGGAAAGGATGTTGTTGACGTAAACAAAATTAAAAAAAGGCAAAATAAAATCCTTAAAAAGGCAAAAAAAGGGCATTTTAAACAAAGAGAATAAACAAAGAGAATATTGACATAATTTCATGTTCAATCTTAGTAGCATTACACTACCAAGAGTTTTTTTTTTAAGTTTCTAGGATTGTCACGTAAAAAGCTTTGAGAAGCAGGAAGAACTAAAATCCATTTAAAACTCTCTATAACCATTCCTTCATCGGTTTCGGGAGTTTGGAATTGACGTCGCCATTCATAAGAGCATTTTTGTATTTGCTAAACAGTTTACCAAATTTTCGTTGTACTCGTATATATGAGAACACTTGTCCATTTGATATTTCTTGATTAAAAAAAATGACTTTGCTCGAGAGTTTCTTGGGCAAAAATTATCATTTTGTCAAATTTTTGTAAAATGAGATGAAGAGAAGAAAAAGTGTGGAACTTTTTTTGTCAAGAATTATTTTTTTATTTTTGTCTGACATTTGGACCCTTGTTTATCTGGCAATTGAAAGACCTAAGAATGTCTGCCCAAAAAAAATTCCTGGATCAGAAATGGAAAAGATTTCACTCTCTAGTTAAAATTCTCTTCTTTGCTATACCACCCAATTTTTAAATTGTAGAAACAGGCATAAACTGGATTTTTCGATCAATGTTTGGAAAAAACTAATGTAAACTAAAAAGAAAAATTACACTCAAAATAGCTACCATTTTTATTAAAGTATTTTTGTTTAATCTTAAAAAAAAAGAAATAATTTTGAAGAAAAACGGTGGAAGAGATAAAATATGCAAACAAAGGAAAAAGAAGGCACTCACCGGTAAAACAGACAAAATTAAGGCAAAATAAAATATCTATTTTTAGAATCAAGAGAACTTGAAACGTATTTGTATAAAGTCGATACTTTCAAATGGTAACGCACAAAAAAGGCGAAGCTAGCAAAAGTTACTGTATGGCAAGTTATGCATTCGTAAAACAAATTGAACTCGACAATTTGATCAGAATTGTCATTGAAATGATAGGAAAGTAGAGAAAAATGTGGGTTTCATAATTCTGTATGTCTGTCTCTTCGACAACAGCTCAAATATCAAAATCAATTTTCTGAAAACTTGTTTACATCATAATGGTTTTTGATGATTTTCCCTACATATATATTTCCATTTCTTTTAGAACCAAAAATAATGGTAAAATAACAATAAATAAAAAGGCTAACTTTCATTATGAAACCATTTTTTCAGGAGACTTCCAAAAACACCATTTTTTTATTTTCGACTTTCTTCAAAAATTAGTGTTATTTTCAATAAAAAACTTCTAAAAAATACAAATAGCTTCTTTTATCAAAATTTTCCAAAAAATGATTTTGGATTTTTAAAAAAAGTACTCATACCTCATTTTTCTTTAAAAATTAGGAAAAAATTACTTTAATAAAAAAAAAAACAATACTTTCATAAAAATGCTAACAAATATGCCAAGGATAGTATTTTTGTATTCTTAGAAACAGCTTCCTAGATTTAAATAATACATTTTCTGGATGCCAAAATAAGTGTGATTTGCTACCAATAATATTATAAAGATTTACACATAACAACTCTTTATAGTGCCTCTCAAAGAACCTTTTTACTTGCGATGTATAGGTGAGGCACTATATGGCAAGTAAAGCATTCATTACACAAATTCAACTCGAGATTTTGATCATACTCGTCACTAATCCTAGTACATACTTCCTCGTGATGTGAACAATCGCCAGCGGAGAAAGTGGTTTTTTTGACATTTCTCACTGGTAAAGGCCTGGGAATGTGTTGTGAACGTTTGACGTTTAAACCCACAATGCCTCAAATGACTATTTATCGAACTTCCAACTATTCACCAAGATTTTCCTTACATTTTGCACGGGAATTGCTCGTGAACGAGAACTCTGCACACAGCTTTACGAGCACGTTCACGGGTGATTAAAATGCAAATTTTGTATGGATTCACGACACTATTCACAAGTATGTACTAGGCTTTACGATGAAAGTGGGTCTCAATATTTTATCTGTCTGTCTGTTTGGCTACAGCCTAACCAGCTGGATCGATTTTCTAAAAACTTGGTACATAGTGGTTTTTGGTGATTCTGCCCACACGGTTTTTTCATTTTCTTATTACTTAAATTAACGATACCTGCCATAAAATTTTTTTAAAACAATTTTACAAAATCTTATTTTTGTCAAAAACAGCACAACTTTTCTTAAAAAAAAATTAAATAATTTTTTTTAGTAAAGGCTTGCTTTGGTTGAGAAACCATTTTTCAGAAATGGTTATTTATGATAGCTCTTAAAGAACAATTTTAAAATTTCCAATTTTCTTCAAAACAGTTACTCTGACTATAGAAGCTTCCAAGCAATACAAATAATTTTTCTTACAAAAATTTCCAAAAAAATATTTTTTGGATTTTTTAAACATTTTCAAATTTGCTTTTATAAAAATCAAATATTTTTGAAAAGTACATAGTAGATTTTAATAAAACTTGATACTTAAGGTTATTTTTACGAATTTTAAAAGCATAAAAAAATTCTTTTATGTGGAAATAACGGTACCTTCATAAAAGTATTAAAAAAGCGTTAAGGAAAATGATTCTTTTTCTTAAAAACGTCTCCTACGATTTTTTTTCTAATAACGGTACCTTCATACACATGTTAAAAAACTGTTAAATTAAATTTTTTTCGTAAAAACGGCTCCTACGATTTTTATAAAAGATTTTCTGTATTCAATATCTCATAGAACATTTTTTTTTTTTAATTTTGAATTTGATCAGATTTAAGTTACTTTTTGTATGTACAAATTTCCATTGAGATTAAAAAATAATGCATATCAAAATTTTCAAAAAAAAAAGTTTTTGAATTTTCAAAAAAGTTTCAAATTTTGCTTCTTGAAAGTTCGATATCTCGAAAATGGGTTGACAATTTAGATTCGAGTATGCATAAGTACCAAAATTTTTTCTTAAATATGTTTTAAAAATTTAATAAACGATGTAAATTTTTTTCCATTTAATTATATTTGATGAAGAATTCAGATGGTATTTTTGTTCACCTCAAACTTTTAAAGGAGTTGTTTTTGTTAATTTTAATACTGTATAGGGGGACACTACCAATAAGTTTGTTCAAAGAAAATCATTTTAACCAACGATGGTTACAGCATCTTGTCAATCATCGAATGTTCATTTTACACAAAAGTTTAATCAATGAATCCATAGTTTATGTTATTAATGATGCAAATCGCAAATCAAGCGGTTGTGTTTGATTAAAGCCTTTCAATCAGAAACTTAAAAATTAATTTCATCGATTTTACCCACTTGAATGAACATCAAACTGGCTCTTAGACCATTATACCTTATTTGTGGGTGCAGGGAAACAATTCCACGGGCATCTGCTTCACATGGGAGTTAATGCCATCATAAGTGGGAATCTGTTCCACTTTTCAAAGTTCAATTTATTCTCACCTAGAGGGGGAATTTATTGCACTTTTCAGTAAGAAAAATCTCCACTTAAAGAGTGGAGTTTTAACCCACTATGAGAATCAATTTCACTTCTTTTACTTTGATTCGTTCTTAGGAGGTATTTTTTAAATCTTAGTTTCTTTAAATCTAGATTCCTTACATCCAAAAGAAACTTCGCATACACCCAACCTCGCACCCACCCCAAATCCTATAATGAGCCCAATCAGGGGGATTGCAGAGGGGCAGCATGGCCCCCCATACATACCTTACTAACGGGTGATTTTTTAAGAGGTTTAGAACTTTAAAAAAAAAAAAAACAAAAAATTCGAAAAAATGAATGAAATATTTATTTGAATCGATAGTTTGAACCTTGCAATTTAATGTTTAAAGATAATTTTATGCAAATGTTGACCGCGGCAGCGTCTCAGGTAGCCCATCCGCTGAGTCCAATTTTGGCATACTCTTTCACACATATCGGCCGGTATCTCACGAATGAATGCATGGATGTTGGCTTCCAGTGCGTCAATTGAAGCGGGCTTGTCCCTATAGACATTAGCTTTGACATACCCCCACAAAAAATAATCTAATGGTGTCAAATCGCACGATCTAGGCGGCCAATTCACCGGCCCGAAACGTGAAATTAACTGTTCACCAAACTCGCCTCGCAATTGCGCCATTGTTTCGCGTGCTGTGTGGCATGTGGCACCGTCTTGTTGAAACCACATATCATGCAAGTCAAGAACTTCCATTTCGGGCAAAAAAAAGTTTGTTATCATCGCTCGGTAGCGTTCACCATTGACAGTAACGCTGCGATTCGCATCATCTTTGAAGAAATATCGCCCAATAATGCCGCCGGCCCATAAACCGCACCAAACAGTGGCTTTTTCGGGATGCATTGGTAGCTGTTGCAATGCTTCTGGCTGATCTTCACTCCAAATGCGGCAATTATGCTTATTTACGTACCCATTCAACCAAAAATGAGCCTCATCGCTGAACACAATTTTTCGATAAAAAAGCGGATCCTCGGCCAGCTTTCCAAGAGCCCATTCACCAAAAATTCGGCGTTGTGGTAGGTCGGCTGGCTTTAGTTCTTGCACCAGCTGTATCTTAAAAGGCTTTACGCCCAAATCCTTCCGCAAAATTTTCCACGTAGTGCTGTATCAAAGGCCTAACTGCTGGGAACGGCGCCGAATCGACATTTCGCGGTCTTCTGTCACACTAGCTGATACGGCCGCAATATTTTCTTCACCACGCACAGTACGTAAACGTGTTGGTGGTTTAATGTCCAACAAAGTAAATTTGGTGCGAAATTTGGTCACAATCTTCCGAATAGACTGCTCAGAAGGTCGAATGCCGACCATAAAATGGAAGCAGCGCGCGATGAACATTTCGAACCGAGCACGAATTTTGATAGTAAAATTCAATAATTTGCAAGCGTTGTTCATTTGTAAGACGATCCATGGTTAAATTGCAAACCAAACTGAAGCTGTTTGACAATGACACAAGGTACTAAACACACGTCAGCTGTCAAAACCAGTGTTGCCAAAACCAAACCAGCTAAAAAATCACCCGTTATTTATTCGCCAAAATGCTGGCGTATTTCTGCAAATAAACAGTTTCGTTTTCTACATTTATGATTTAATAATATCCCAAATTCCAAATTTTAGGTGGAAAAAAATTCCACAAAATTTCGGGTGTAATTAATTCCCTCTCGCGGTGAGATTAAATTGCACTTTGAAAAGCGGAATTATTCCTACTCATGATGAAATAAATTCCCATGTGGAACAGATGCCCATGGAATTATTTCCCTGCACCGCGATTGTGATAGCATATCAATTTGCATTTATTGCAATGAAGCGTATCATATGAGACTTTTTTCTATGTTAGATCACTAGAATATACATAGGTACTCATAGAAGAGTTCAACCGAAGAAAAACTGCATCCTTAGACAGTGAACAAGAGCGCAGGCCTTGTGCGGAACGTCTAATTGTTCTTGCAAAATTATTCATTAATATATTTTAACTCATTTCGCATTCTTTCTGTGATAAGGTAGAACAAAAATTAACACATCTTTCTCATAAAAAGTAAATTATCCGTTATCCTCCACCTAGTACCATTTTTATACTTTTTATAACAACAACGGAATTCTCGGTTATTTAAACCTCAAGATCAAAATCATTTCCCGAAAGAACACGGAAAATAAATTTCCCAATCTTACTTTTCAAACAAACAGCCAGGTGGGTACTCAGTAGTGCAGCAGGAAAACTATTGAAATAATTAAAAAAAAAAAAAAAAAAAAATAACAAAACGAAAAGCTACCTATCTGTTCCAATTTTTCTAAAAAAAAAAAAATAAATAAAAAACTCACGACTCTTTTTTTTTTCACCACCCCAACAATTTATGTTTCAGAACCAACAAGCACAAGAAAAAAAAAAATCTCAAGGATAACAAAAGTCTGCTCTGGCATTGTTTGAGCAGAGAAAGTTGCTCCAAGCAAAAAATTAGAGCAAAACTCTTCTGTTTAATAGGAGGAAAAACACTGGAAAAACTGGAGACTGCTCAAACAAAAACTTAACAAAAAAAAAAAAAAAAAGTTCAATCTGAAAAATTAATATTGTATCTGGAGTACCTATAAGGTGGGTGGATTTTTGTGTCCATGAACTTGCAGCAGCTGTATATATACTCTCCACTATACTCATCCTTTGGCACTTTGATGTATTTTTTTTGTTTTTTATATTATTTTTATGTTGTTTTCCATTTCCAATAGCTTTTCTGAATGAATTGTTTAAGCCAAAGCCAAACGAACGAAGGTTGGAGTTGGATAAACATCAGTCTCTCTGGAGAGAGTGAGGAAACTATGTCAACCAGAGGGTAGTCGTCTATACTCAGTAAAATGAAAGTACCTTTATGCACATTTTCATTTCATGGATTATGAACTAGTTTTGAAATCGATTTGTATAGGTATGTGCGAGTACATACATATCTCTACGCCTAAAACACTATGTTTTTTTTTGGCTTATTGATTAATTTTCGAAAGGAGATATCCTTAGTGTCATCTTTGAAAGTTTTTTTTTGTGTTCCTTTATGTTGAAATTGGAAAGAAGCTTACAGTTTTATAATTGAATGCAAATTTTTCATTGAGTCAACGCAAAGTAATACATATTTTAATGAATTTATTTTCATAAGATTATAAAAACTTTTAACAACATAAAGTTGGCACTTCGAAAAAAAAGACAAAAAGAAGTATGAATTAACTAAGACCATGAAATTTTCTATGAACAACATTTACTTTTTAATAAAGTGTTTCATTTAGGCAAAAACTTGTTCGTTAAGTCAATGAAAACTTGTCAAATAATAACTTTATGATTTTTTTTAAATAATATTTGTTTTTGTATTCAGCCCAGAGCTGTAAGTTATGTAGTAACTTGTTATTGTACTTGTATTAAAAAAAAACAATTATAATGTACTTTCTACTTCAAAAACACCAAGTACAAGAACTTTATGAAGTACTTTGTTCTAAAAAAATGTACTTGGTACTGTTATACTACCCAGTACACTTTTAAGTACTTTTCTGATCCAAGTATCTATCAAGTACTTTTCAAGTACAATTTTAATTCAAGTACTTTTCAAGGACAAAATTTCAAGTACTTCTTAATTTCAAGTCTATTTCTAGTACAAGTCAATTTCAAGTACTTTTCAAGTTCAATTCATTGATTAGTCTGTATATATTATTCTGCAATTGAATAATGACGACCATTGTGAGACTTTAGCGAGATGACGCTAAGACAACGAGAAGCCATGATCTGTGTTTTTGGGTTGAAATAGTCATTATTTGATCGCTCAACTAGACTAATCAACGAATTGTATTTGAAAAGTACTTAAAATGGACTTTGTACTTGAAAAGTACCTACTTGAAATGGACTTGTATTCGAAAAGTGCTTGAAATTGACTTGTACTTAAAAATGTACTGGAGCAGTATTAAAGTACCAAAAACGTGTAATTGGAACAAGGTACTTGACAAAGTACTTGTACTTGATGTTTTTCAAGTTCCAAGTACATGGTACGTATTTTTTTCAAGTACAAGTACAACTGCAAGGTATTTGGTACTTTACTGGTACTTGTATTTAAAAGTTAACAGCTCTGATTCAGCGAGTACCTACTGGAACAAAACCTACAACAGCAACAAGACCATGTAGCTTTGAATGCCAATATTTCAAACGTTGTTTTTGGGATTAAGATAACCATAAATTTCTCTAATAAGTGACCTAAAATTGGAATAACAGAGACAAAAAGTAAAATTTCTGCTATGGTGTGCCAGAATGTTACTAAAATTTTTTTACTGGGAAAAAAGTATATTCAAAAATGTAAATCCTGTTGCTCTTTAAAAAACACCCTTTTTCTCCCACATATGCATTCATACCTACTTAACTTACCCATATGTGTGGCTTAGATTTTTTAGTCAAATTATTTAGACACAAACCCATGTATAAAATGATCCTCTTTAGGGACATGTTAGGGATAAAAAATAAACCCCTATAGTTGAGTAACTATAGTGGAAGTGGTATACCCTAAATGTGTGGGCTATCATATTATGAGAGGGTTTCTCTGGCTTATAAAAAATATATATAAAATGGACTAACAACTTATATAGGTATTTTTTTTTTTTTTTTGAAAAACTTTGCTCAAGAACTCTCAGACCAAAACAAATTGAATTTCTGATTTTAGAATAAAAGCAGACGAGAATTAATTTTTCCCTCAGGATTTTCATTCAAAAGAGTTTTAGGTTTTTGTCTTGAAAGTTTTGAATAAAAAAAAAAAAAGTTAAAAGAAAATAAAAAAAAAATTCGTGAGAAACTTCTCAAACATACCTACAAGAAGAATGAAAAAGGTAAACCATATTTTATTCGACACTTTAAACACACAAGTTAAGGAGAATTTAGCTAGAACTTTTTTGGTTTTTATTTTTGTAGACAAGCTACTTGTATGATTTCGTATATAGTTTTGTGAATTCTCAAGGAGGTAAATAAATTTAAGTTTCAGTAAATTGAACCGTGAGAGTTGTACCTTCATCAAGGATGAGTATATTACAGAGTGTGTGGATGTATGTTCATTCTAACGAAAAATGTAATACACCACCTCAGAAATAAACAAAACTCTAAATTCTTATGAAGCCAATTGCAATCATTTTGTTCATTAAATAGAAACCACACAAATTTTTCAGAACAGATCTATCTCGTGTAATTCAAATCAATTGCATTTTATTGCAAGCGTTTGTCTGAATTGGATAATGGAAAATGCCAAATAAATAAATCAAGAATATATAAAGTTTTTTTTTATGAGAATTCCAACACATATTCGATTTAATATATCATTCTGATGAATAATAAAGGATGACCGACCAATCCATTGTAACTTTTATTGCTTCATAGAAAATTAATTTTTTGATAATTATTGATTTTTTATAATATTTGCTCTTAGCACCAGTTTGTTCATATTGGATTAAAAATCTGTAATAATTTCAAAGGCTTTAGTTAAATAGAGAGCAAACCATACAGTATTCTACATTGTATTGTTTTTTTTTGCAATTTCGATAATTAAAAACTCAAACTATGGATTCATTGACTAAAATTGTATTTAACAAGCACATTTGTGGATTTTTATCTGTCACAATTGTATTTTTATTGATTAATAATTATAAGTTGTAAATAAACTGGTGCCAAGGCTATGGATTGAATTGAATTGAATTTGGTGGCGCAACAGATCGTGATAAGAACCCTGGCCTAGTGACCTATAGTCTGAACGGCTAGATGAGAAGCACTTTTTCATGACAAGTGACAAGTATATTCTTGGAGGATTTGTCAGTTCTTCGCAAGAGGCAATACCTCGGAAAAACATATGTGTTCTTAGGTGGCAGCGGCTGGGAATAGAACCCAGATTTTTGGCATGACAGTCCATCGCATCATGCCACAAGGTACAACAGATTATGTCATTAGAGTTCATGAATTTTTATTGTAGAAATCATTAGACTGGTCATTGAAGATACGAAAACCACAGAGTGATATTATATTAGAACGTGCAATTTTTAGAATGGTTTTGGTTCTTTGCATATACGTTACTCAAAAACAAGGAGAAATTCCGACCTTTTAGTAGACAGTAAAATTTACCATCGAAATGGATTATTAAGAAAATTGTCAAAATTTGTTGTCAGCTCTTATGTTCAAGACACTGAGGGCTTAAAACATTTTATGTAAAGACATGGAAATTATGATAAAATAGTTTCTTTGAGAGTTTTAAATAAAAAAAAAGAACTCCATTTTAATTCTTGATTGAATATGATTGTATGGAAAAAAAATTAAAATCGTTGCAGGGGTTTTCTTAGAAAAATATTTTTTATACCTATATATCAAATTCATTTCTAAGGAAAATTTCGTAAGTATTTATTTAAAAAAAAAAATAAACTGTCAGCCCGTTTTTAGATATCGAACTTAAATAACTGGATTTTTTTTTTTAATTCAAAAAACTTTTCCCTTGAAAATTTTGATATGCAATATTTTTTAATGTTATTTGAAATTTGTATTCAAAAAATTCATCTGAATCTGTTACGCCAATAATAAGAAAATTCAAAATTTAAGAAAATGTTATGGAAAGTATACTATTAATAGTTGCTAGTTGGAAATTTTTATAAATTTTGGAAGCATATAGAAAAAGTTTAATAACAATTGTAAGATCCGTTTTGAAAAAAAAAGAATTTTCTTTAACGGTGTCTTAACATTTATGTGGAAGGTACCGTTATTTTTTTATAAGAGGTAAAATAATTTTTCCTTAAAATACTTTATTATAAAGTAGTAAAAATTAGCCATTTAGTTTTCTTAATATTTGATTTTCCAAAATAAACATTGTAAACATTTATTTAAAAATCCAGAAAATTTTGGTAAGCAAAACTATTAAAATTGCTGAGAAGCTTCTGTGTGAAAAATATTGAAACTAAAATAACCGTTTTGAAAAAAAAAATTAAACATAAAAAAATAGTTCTTTGGAAGGTACCATTAATAAACAATTTTTGAAAAATAGTTTTCTATCCAAAGGTCTTACCAAAAGAAATTTTTTAAGAATAGTTCTGGAGCCACCATTTTTGAGAAATGTAATATTTTGTTAAATTGCTGAAAAAATAAAATAAATTTACGACAAATTCCGTTATTATTAGTTATAAGCATATCGCACTAACTTAACATAAACAAATTTTCAAAAAATTGTAGGAAACTTAAAAAAAAAAAAGTTTCCGTTACCGTTTTTTAACATTTATATTGAAGGTACCGTTATTTTTTCATCAAAGTAAAAAAAATTCTTAAGATACTTTACAATAAGTAAAAAAAAACCTTAAATGCCGAGTTTTATAAAAATCAATTATTCGGTTTTCTTAATATTTGATTTTCCAAAAAAAAAAATATAAATTTTGGTAAGTAAAACTAATAAAATTGCTTGGGAATTTCTTTGTTAAAAAATTATTGAAATCAAAACAACCGTCTTACCTTAAGGTACCTTAATAATCATTTTTTGAAAAATGGTTTCCCATTCAAAAATAGCTTTTACCAAAAGAAGTTTATTGATTTTTTTTTTTAAGAAAATTTTTAGAGCCTTTTTTGAGAAAAATAAGATTTTGCAAAATTGCTTTAACAAATTGTTATATGGGCAAATCAACAAAAACCACTATGTACCAAGTTTTAAGAAAATTGATCCAGCCATTAAGGCTAAAGCCGAACAGTTGACACCGATAGACTGTTCTTTGTCATTGTAATATCATGGCTCATTGTAAGCTCAAATTTTGTTTTGCACGAGTCAAAAACTCGCTTATAGTACCTGCATCGCAAGTAGAAAAGTAAATTTTTAATCTTCTTAACTATCGTTTCTGGCAAGCACTTTCAACTACCAAAAACATACCTGAAACAATTTTTTCCATATTTTAAAAGACACATTTTGGTAATTATTTAAAATTTTAGAACATAATAAGGTTTGCCATCCTTAAACAGTGAAACATTTGAAATTTGACAGTTGTTTTTGACTTCACTGGTCATGAATATTTCATACACCTAGTTTGAGGTTATCATCTACAACGTTTCTCAAAAGAACTGAAAATTTCGTTTGAGCGACTGTTTCTGAGTGAATTTTGTAATCAAAGAATTTTTTTGAATATGTAATTAAAAAAAAAACTAATTATCTTTCTTTTAAATAGAGCATTACACATTACCAATACTCTATATATGTAAATACCAAAAAGTAAAAAAAATTTGAAAAACTCATTTTTGCACTGTTTTTTTACTTGCGATATATGTATGTTTATGTAAGTAGGTAATATTCGTATTATGTATGTATTGCATATGGCAAGTTATGCATTCGTACTAATAATAGAACAGGAGATTTTGATCAAACATGTTTTTACATGCCGGCTCCATTGGACATGAGCCCAATGCTCGGACCATGAACATGTCTTGAAAAAACCAATGAAGCCACAAAAATCCATGTCCGAGACGTGACATATCAATACAAGTCATACGGCTTTTGGGTTAGGGTTTAGGTGAGGGGCATTACAACCGCACCTGCCATAAATTTTTCTTAGCAATTTCACATAGCCGATTTTTTTTCAAAAAGGCTCAACTTTTCTTGAAAAATTCAATAAATTACTTTTAGTAAAGGATACCTTTGAGTGGGAAACCATTTTCAAAATGGTAATTAATGATGCCTCCCAAAGAACCATTTTTTACTTCCAATTTTTTTCAAAAGGATATAGCTATTTTCATTAATTTTTTATTCAGAAGAAAAATTTTTAGTATTTTGAGTAAGAAATATTTTGAAATAAAATATTTCAAAATTCTGTTTTTGAAAATCAAATATTTCAAAAACGACATAATTGATTTTTTTTTTTAAACTCAGTGGTAAGGGGTCTTTAAATATTTTATGAACAAATTTTAACAGTACCTTCCATACAAAGTTAAAAACCCTTCAAGGAATATAATTATTTCTCCAAAATGGATCCTACGATATATTGATAAGAAATTATAAATATGTAGTACCTAGCAAAGAATTTTTTCTTTTAATATTCTCTTTAAGGCTGAATGGATTTCGATAAATTTCGTATATACAGATTTCAAATAAGTTCAAACAAAATTGCATATCAAAATTTTCCAAAAACAAAGTTTCAATTTTTAAAATAAGTTCTAGAATATTTTTTTTGAAAATTCGATATCAGGTTAAAAGATTTTGTTGAAATTTAATTTTAATAAATAAATACTTAAGATTTGAATATTTAAAACTGTCCTTAAAAATATTTTAAGAATTTGATATTCATAAAAAATTATTATACAATCAAATTCAATCAAGAATGAAGATGGCGGTCTTTTTTTCAATTCAATCTATCAAAGGAATTGTTTTAGCTAATTTAATTATTATATTTCATGTTTATAAACATATTTCTCTCACAATTTCCATGTCTTTTAATACGATTCTCTTATGCCCTCACCCTCTTGAGCATAAGAGAAGCAAGTACTTTTGACCCAGTCGGGCATTTTATTTTATTTTTTTAATTTAAGCTTTATCCATGCAAATATTTTCGCTTGCCAAAAATTATCTAAGTGAAATAAGAAATTATTTTTTCCATGATTGGTTTAAACTACAGTTTCATATGAAATAAAAATTAATTGCTTTCATGGAATGTCATGCAGAATCGGCAATTGTTTTGCATCCAAAAAAAAAAAAAATTTGAATAAAATAAATTTTGTTGGGTGGTCGGCTCCACTATACGCTATTTGCATGCAAATAATTTTTGCATCCAAAAATAAGTGTTTCACATTTTAAGACTTAAAGTTTATTAATTAAAGGTAAACTAATGAATCAATGGGTGGTTTAGGCTAAGGCAAGCATTTTGTAAATGATTTAAGCCTAGTTTACAGTACCCGTGCACAAAAAAATCTGTGCAAATATTTTCGCATGCCTAAAATTATTGAGGTGGAATAAAAACCATTTTTGCATGATTGGTTTATAGTTTCATGCAAAAAAAACAAAACATTGCTGCCATTTTGACTTGCGATATAGATACTACATATAAGGCACGTTTAGGATTCGTGTAAAAAAAATATTGCTCAAAATATAATGGTACTTGCCACTTGCCATATAATCGTTGAGGAAAATCGTATTTATCTCAAAAACGGCTCCAACAATTTTGATTAAGAAAATCAGTATGTTACTGAACGTATGGTGTACTTTTTGGTAAAAATTTTGTTTACCTAAAACCGTTACTTCCGTACCGTACCTTTCAAATAACGTTTTTTTGGCTTTGGATTTTCTGATTAACGGCTCAAACGATTTAAATCAGAATTTTTATGCAAAAGCTCCTTTTAAATGTTAATAATATCGCAAATAAATTTAAATTCCTATTTCTTTGAGTAATCAAATGGAATACTTATTTTTGAGCTCTAGGTGATTTTACTGCTTGTTTATACAGTTAAAAGGACGATATATTTTTTATATTTTTTTTATCTATAACTATTTTCATTTAAGTGCTTTTTTATATTAAAAAAAATTCTATAATTATTTTCATATTTGTAAGTTCTTAACTCCAAGCAACTTGGAGATAACAATACTGGTCAATAAAAATCCATGTTAAGTTCAGATGTATGAAATTCAAATGAATGTAGTTAGGGAGTTTTCATTCAACGACGGTAATATACTCTCCTCTAAAATGTTTGTCTTGTCTGGTCCATTGATCTAACCTACTCATTCTCTAGCACTAGCTTATTAACACTCAAGCCTTTTTCTATTTATAAAGATATAGTTTTTTTCTTCTCATACATCATACATTTATTCATTTTCGACAAAATTCTTTCCATGGAGGAAGTTTTTTGGAAAAAAAGCAAAAAATTTATCTATTTTAACCAACAGTTTTTTCGCCGTCCAACAATATTCTTTAATTTTATCTCAATTAAAAAGAAATTCCTGCTCATGATGGAATAAACTCCCATGTGGAACAGATGCCCGTGGAATTATTTCCCTGCACCGCGATTGTGATAGCATATCAATTTGCATTTATTTCAATGAAGTGTGAATGAAAATCAATAATCATTTAGGTTTTCTTTCACGAAGAGAAAAATCTTGATACAATTACTGGCCATGAAGCCATTTTGAATTACCCAATTTTAAATATAATTTTCTTAAAAAATATGCATGTTTCTGACTTAAATATTCAAATTAAAAACCAAATATAGGTCTACAAATTAAAAAAAGGAACATTTGACTACCCCTTTTATATAAAAAAGACAAACAAATAAAAAAAGACTAAAGTATTGTTGTGATCTAAATTAAGTTCGTGACTCAAACATACAGACTATTGAGATCTTGAATATGCTTTAAAAACTGCTAATGGCCGATTTTCATGTCTCTAACATTTAGTTGTTCCACTCAAAATGCTAAATGCCTGATTGCTTGATTCTATATAATTTTCCTGCGAGTCTTGCCATTATGGAGTTTTTGATTATTTGTGTTGGCCTTAAACTTATAGTGGCAAATGCGAAGTTGAGGTAGGTGGCTTAATCTTGTTTATAATTAATAGTGAGGCATCAGATGCAATTAACTACTATTTGCTGAACAATTTTGTTAAATTTATTGCATGGTATTATTAGGTTTGATATTCCTGTTCTTAATTATGATAGATGTTGCTCGGAGAAGTTTAAATTACCTCAATCTCTATATTCAATTTATAATTTCCGCAAAGGCAATTAATGTTTATACACATACTACAATAATAATTACGAGTATGTTATTGAATTAAACGTCTTTCGACTATTATTAAGCTATTTGAAAATTGAATGCCATTGTTTAAAAGTGAAATTAAAATAGAAAGACAAATCAAATTGATAAATTAAAGGATTTTACTGCGTTATCTGGAATCATCAGTCGTGGCTGAGAATTATAAAAATCCAAAAAAGAGAAATATTAGTGCACTTAAAAGAGTTAAATATTCTTACTTCCAGTAGGAATTATTCATTCAACTTTAAATTTTAAAAACTACAACAGATTCACACTTAAAGTTAAAATAAAAAAAAAGAAGTTTTAAAAGCTCTGATGGTGTGAATTCACATATTATGGGTTAGTTAAAAGTTATAAAATCAATTGTGAATGTAACTTTTTGTAAATGTATGGTTTGCATAACCCTTTCAGCTTGCAGAAGCTATAGGTTGGAGTTAGAGGAGTTAGAATTACACAGAAAGTTCTATTGTTGTTTTGTTTTATCAAAATGCATGACTGAATCATACGAACTATGGTTTTTGTTGTTCAAAACTATGAGGTGGATAGACTTTGAAAGGATGCAGCACTACTTCAAAAATGTATTGATATTATTTACAATAAAATGTGAGAAGAGTTTAAAAAAAAAAACAAAAACACTACAAAGTTATGTGAGAGTAAGCGTGGTAAAATCCAAAAGCACATGTAAAAAATAGATTGAAAAAAAAAACTAAAATTGTCGCATAACTTTTTTAAAGAATTTATTTTTCATATATGAAATCGTTGAAACATTTTTGAGGAAAAATTTTGATACACAAATCTTAAGTTTTTATTTATGTGCATATGAAAATAAAAATTAAACAAATTTAAACCATTGAACCTTTTTTTTAACTCAAAATCTTATTTTTGTGAAGAATATTATTTTTGGAAAATTTTGATATGCAATATCTATTATATAATCTTATTTGAAATTTGTATTGTAATACTTTTTCAAGTTCGTTAATAAAACTTAATTACTATATTTATGCATCCACTTATTTATTTTGTTGATCACAATACTTTACTAACAAACAATTTATTATCAATATTGCAATTTAATATTGCAATTTAATCTCCAACTTTACTTTTCAATTTTATTAAAAATAAATTAACTCATACACGAATTAAAAATAAAAAAAAAACTGTGTCCACTGCTGTTCAAACATGTCCTTTTATACCCATCACACAAGTTCCCGAAATAGCTTGAAGGATCTAGTATTTCCTTCTAGGGCTTTTCATAGGGGAAATTTCCCATAAATTTCCCTTTATGAAGCTTTAATTTTGATAGCTAGAGCTAAAAGTTCTAAAAGCTCACCAAAGCTCTCTGTAGGTTGGTTTGTATTATTTATAGTCTGGATATGGCGATTCTTCATTCGAGAGTCGTTATTGTTCATTCGAGAGTCGTTAAAGTACAAATGTCAGATTCGTTTCAGTATAAACAAAATTCAGCAGATAGTGAGAAAATTTAAAATTAAAAACATTCTATGTAGGTAGGTAGGTACTATTAATAGTTGTAAGGTACAAATTTTAACACTTTTTGGTAGTAGATCGCATCATTTAAAGAAAAAAGTATAAAAGAATCGAACTAGCTGTTTTTCAGGAAAAAGATATCATATTTTTCGTAACGATTTTTTAACATTATTTTATGGTAGGTACCGTTATTTTTTTTATGAAAGTAACACTTTTTCTTAAAATATTTTAAAGTGTTAAAAAAAAACCTTAAATGCCGAGTTTCAAAAAATCCAGCTATGTAGTTAAATGATTTGAGAAAACTGAAAATAACAAAAAAAGGTTCTACTGGAGGTACTATTAACAACAATTTTTTGAAAAGTAGGTTCCTATCCCAAGGCAGCTTTTACTAAAAGAAATTTATTGAATTTTTTTTTTAAGAAAAGTTTTGAAGCCGTTTTTGAGCAAAATAAAAATTTGTATATATTTTTAAAAAAAGTATGGCAAGGAACGATTCTAAAAAAGTAAAAAAAAAAAACAAAAACAACCAAGTTTTAAGAAAAACGATTCAGCCGGTCAGGAGCGTAACTAGGACATCTTCTGGGGGGGATTAGGGTATTTAGGATTTTTCCTTGCTCTATGTTTTTGGTCGAACTTAATTCGGATCAGAGGTTTGCGACTGAAATTTCGTAACTCAATAGAGAAAAGAAAATGGAAAAAATCAACTTTTGGGATTTTTTACCTATGGCTTGAAAACTATCAATTATTCGTAAAATACATCTTAAAACAATCGAAAGTATACAAAATTTCGAACAAATCACATTAATCATATTTTAAGGTATTTTCTCCGACAGCCCATTTGGACTCAACCGCTTGTTGAAAATTGGTATATTTTTACTGTTTTCGAAAATCGACTTAAAAACCCGTGTGTAATTAACACTGACGAAATTTTAATTTTTGTCGCTAACATGAACCAAAATATATTTTTCTGTTGGACTTGGATGCTTTAAATTCCACTCTCAGAATTGATTAAGCGTTTTTCGTTTTTGAGATAATCTAATCAAAATTTTTTTAAGATAAATTAATTTTTAATACTCGTAAAATGTTTGATTAATTCATCATTGTTAACAACTATCTAAATGGGGCTTTAAGGAAACAGCAAAAATACACCACTATTCAAAAACCTAGCGCTTGAGCCTAATTGGACAAATATGTCAAAATAAAGTTTTGAAGGATTGAAGGATTAATGCGATTAGGAGCTTTTATATTTATTAAAAAAAAATTAGATTAAAGTTTCATTTAACAAATGTGACCATAATTTTATTTTGTTTTAACTGTATTTTATTTAACAAAATATTTTTTTTCAAAAAATAAATTAATTTGATTTTAATATTTCTTTTCGCTAATAAATAAGTTCAAAATGTAAAAAATTAAATAAAAACAAATTTAAATTTATTTTATTCCAGAAGTCTGCAAAATTCAATTCATCATAAAAAAAGTAAGTGATATCATTATAAACTTTTGAAAAGCGAGATATTCATTTAGAATGAAGATCTTGCAATATATTTTATCCCTTAAATTGAATCCAGAAATGAAATTTCTAATTCTTTGAAAAGATAGCTAAAGCTTACTTAGATTTATTTGGATAGAATTTCTGTTTCGTTGACAAATACATAATCCTTTAAATGGCAACCCTAAGCCAAATAAATTTAATCATAATTCCATAACAAGTTTACTAATCATTGATATTTTAAATCAACTAAAATAAAATGCAAGATTTATTTTGTTCCTCATCGAGTATTTTGAAATTTTCAAAGCAAAAGCAAACAAGTACATGCGCCCCAATCGTGCATTATTTTTTTTGTGAAACTAAAGGTGCCGTCCCACCGTGCAAGTAAGGTACTTGCAGCAAGTAAAATGATTGCTGCAAGTAAAACTTGCCTAGTGTGACGTCAAAAAAAGTACTCGCAAGCATAAGTAATTGTAATAAGTGATTTACTAGCGAGCAAGTACTTCTGGCAAGTAAACTTGCCTGGTGTGACGACCCAAAAAAATACTTGCAAGCAAATAATTGCTGCAAGTGATTTACTTGCTTGCAAGTACTTGCTCAAAGAAACACTTGCAGGGTGTGACCAGTACCTGCAAGTACTTATACGCAAGTAAATCACTTAAAGTCACTTTCTGCAAGTGCTTGCCACTTGCACGATTTGCGCAAGCAAGTTTTTACTTACTTGCAAGGGAACGCATGGTTTTCGAACAAAATCTGAAAATCTTCTCCATCTGCTCGGAAGTTTCTCATCTGTGTTGTATAGTACTGTTTTTTTTACGTTTTTTTATCAGAAAGCTCAAGTTGTTTACCTTCAAGTGTAATGCTGCAGCAATCCCATTTTTACTTACCTTTGTGAAGCTAAACGAAAATCCATCTATTTCTGATGAAACAATAAACCAAATTTAACTGCAAATGTCACGCCCACATCTGTTCACATAAGCAAGTAGGTTATCCAGAAATTAATTTCAGCAATTACCAGAAGCAAGTACTTGTTGCACGGTGTGATGACCTACAGGCTACTTGCCACAAGTTTGCTATGTCAGCAAGTAAAAATGGGTCAACAGGCAATTTACTTGCCTGGTTTGACTGCTTTCTGCAAGTACTTGAACGAATACTTCCAGATAGAAATTTTGAAACAATTGCTATCAGTATTTCACTTGCACGGTGTGACGGTATCTTAGGGGCTAGTTTTTCAGTACGAGATCATCTTAGTCTCGCGGTTAAACCTGAGTTAACTCCAGAAACATGTTTTTCAGTCCATTGAAATACCAATTTAGTCTGAGGTAACTCACTTGCTCTGGTGAAATAACTCAGGGACCAAATTGAGTGCCTTTTCAGTTGTGGCGCCATCTCATTTTCGATAATGAAATTTACTGACAGTGCAATTCCGTGGCGCCATCTCTATTCCTATATATAGTGTCGCACATCGATGACCTTATAGATTTTTAACAATTGAAATATAAAGTAAACCCTAAATTGAATAACAGTTTTGGAAATAACTCAGAGTTAATTTATTTTCAGGATTAGCTAGCTCTGAATTAACTCAGAATTAACCATGAATTGAAAAATTGGCCCTTAGAACCACAAATGAGAACATGTCATACACCCTTGAGCATTTGGCTGAAATTTTATTCTCACAATATTTCACATAAATAAAATAATATCAGAAAATATTATTCTATTAGGTCAAGTGTATACTTAATTTTGAGACTCAGTGTATCTACAAAAAACAAACGACAAAGTTTGCTAAAAGCAAGTTGACATGCCAAAAGCGAATTGCAGCTGGAATATTCTTATTTAATCTTCATAAAAAATATTGATTTATTATTGTAATTTCCATTTTTCAATTAAAGAAGTCTGTATAAAATTTTGTGTGCTTCTACCCCTCATAGTTCATTTTTTCGAGATTCTCTTATTCTTTTTTTTTCTGAAAAGCTACTGAAAAATTAATTTAAAATTTCACTTAACGTCTATTTGGCTTATATAATTACAAAAAAAAAAAAAACAAAAACCAGTCATCGTCAAAATGTATTAAAAAGTCAAACATCAACTTTCACTTTCTAACTTTTTACCAGAGTTTTGCTGTAATTTTGCCATAAAAGCCTCATAAGTGACTAAGTTAACCACACAAAGAATAACCTCCTTGGGATATTTCTGAAAATGTATAAAGCAGACTAAAAGTATATTACATATATTTAGATAGATATATGAGGATGTAATTAAATACTCATATGTTTTAATATTATCTAAAGCATTTCCCACTTTAATTACATCTACTCTTTACCATTTTAATTTCAATGACTTTGAAGCTAGAGGATTTAAAAATATTATAAATTTTATATGCTTTTGCATTTTGAAACTAAAAACTAACCTAAATAGTTTTACTTTATCCAAATGTACCTAACTACAAATCCTTTAACATTCCTTACCGTATATTGCCTTACATAAAAGTTCTGCTTTAGATAAGATGAAACTACTTTAACGCACACGTCCTTCAGGTGGACTAATACGACTACAAACTGCATTAGGGTAAGTAGATTTGTGGTCTTGCTTACCTTTCCGCAAAACATTATGATATAACTTCATACACACCATGTATACACTTACACACATCACATAACATAAACCATAACACAAAAACCTACATTCACACGAGATTTACTTACATAGATGCTTTGCTCTGATGGGATCTTTTAGATGAATATTTCCATCCTCTCAGCTCAGCCATTGCAATATGAAAAAGACACCTCGTTAACAAGTTTAATGTTGTCTTAATGTAAGGCAAGGATAAACTAGTTACCTTCAAACCATTTACCAACCTCATCAAACCGAAAAGTTTAAGTAAATCCTCTTTAACTTAACCTCTATCAAAAAGTAAGAGTCCTTTGTGAGAATCCTTTTTAGCATTATGGCTGTTGTGTAGATGGGTTTCCCTTCTAAAGATTTTGTGTCATTTTTATCTATGCCTAACTTCACACCTAATATGGCACAGTTAGCTACACGTATACATGTAGCTGTAGCTATAGAAAAATGATATTGTGTTTGAACATATTTCTTTAATTAAACATTTCGCATAACGTTTTTCTAACGACTTGCACCCACACACCACCCACCCACCCTAGAGATATTTATGCCTGTGTGTGTCAAATTTTATCTCGCTCCTATTGCGTGTTCTTTTTTTTTTTTCTTTTAGATAGGTATAAGGATCAGAGATAAAAAGCAGGTGTGACAAGCAAACAAACAAACCAAATGAGTGGCATAGCTGAAACCTGACACAACATATTATATTTGTGTGTGTACCTAACTATGGTAAAATAACAACCAAAAAAATGAAGAAAACATAATCTCTTCACCGAAATGTTTACAAAAAGCAAACAGGATGTCAGTGATATGAAGACACTTGTGACAAGGATAGAAATCCAGCAAGGACATTCCAAAAAAAAAAAAAAAAAATAACAAAAAATGGTTGCCACTCATTTATGGACTGTGTATGATGCAGGATGAAGTTTTTCTCTTTCTCTAAAAATTAAAAAAAAACACAGGCAAAACTTTTAATATCCTAAGGGATTCATCAAACAAACAGATGTGGTCCACATAAACATTTATACAAAAAAAAAATTAAATCATTTTATCAAAAAAGTTTTCCAAATGATTCACAATTATTTTAGAAATATTTTTGACAAAGTTAAAAAAAGAAAACAAATAATTTCTGAAATGTTGTCGTATTTTCACAATTTATTTCCCTTATAGTCTTATTCACTTGAGATTATCAATCAAAGAGATTAATGGTTTTAAATCTCGCATGCTGCATTACAACATTATTCCCAAAGGTATATTTTGTTTTGTTTTCATGCCAATTAGGTTATATTCAATTATTAATGTCAAATTTAAGATTTAAATGTTTGTTTTTGTGAGTTTTTTTTTCAATTTTGAATTTAATATAAACTTTATTTTTTCTTATAAATAGCTTGTGTGTCGGCTTAAGTAAAGGGTATTTTTTTTTAACGTGTGGTTTTCAATCTAGTAATACTTTTTTCGGAGTTGCTCTTTTTGACAGCTGTCACTTGATTTATGCTCAGTTTGATTTGCCATTTCATAAGAAATAGACTGACTACTGAAAAACGTTTGCAAATCGTGAAAATGTATTACCTAAATAATGGTTCGGTTTGCGCGACGCATCGCGAAACAATTAATTTATTGAAGGAAACTTTTGGTCAACGCAGTATCTCGCATCATAGGCCTGTGGCATGGCCTCCAAGATTGAGCGATTTAACATCGTTAGACTATTTTTTGTGGGGTTATGTTTTAAAACGCTTGTCTATGCAGATAAGCCGGAGGTGATTGAAGGCTTGGAAGAGAATATTCGGTGCGTTATTGCTGGCATACGGCCCCAATTGCTGCAAAAAGTGGATGAAAATTGGCCTCTCGACTAAAATTTATTCGAGCCATCCGCCGCAGTAACTTGTCCGAAATAATTTTTAAAACATAATGGCAAACCCTTATCTTTAAAACAAAGCTTAGTTCTTGGCCATAACATGAAATTATATGCCTTTTATTTCTTCTTAAAAGCTACAAGTCTAAAAAAACACCCGTTAATAATAATTCATACAAAGGATATTTTTATGAAAGGCTTAGAACTTTTTAATATTTTGATAAATTTTTCAATTTAATTAAGATGCGTAAAATTCAATGCATTGAAGATGATCCTTAGAAGTTGTCTACCAATCCTCACTTTAATCCAGTTTCACCCACAGGTCAAACGAGCTATGGCAATCAGAACCATTTCTACCTAACTACCATGAATGTTAAAAGCTGAAACACTAATCTAAGAATACAGAATAGGTTTTGTAAAAATCATAGGAGTTTCTTTTGAGTAAACAAAAATTTTTCCTTAACAGATTTTTAACATTTGATTTTTAATACTCTAGAGAGTGTTATAAATCCTTTAATATCGAGCTTAAAAAGCCAAGTATGCTGTTTTCAAAATATATGGGTAAAAAAAAAATATGGAATCCTTTTAAAAATTCAAAAAAAGTATTTTTTTAAAAATTTTGAAAAAAGCTGTATGAATAAATTTGTATAAGCTTGTGTTATAAAAAAATACTGAAATAAGAAATTCATTTGAAGAAACTTGAATATTAAAAATTTTTCTTTGGGAGGTACCATTAAGAACTGTTTTCATAAATTGTTTCCTATCCAAAGACAGCCATTATTTAAAAAATGTACCTATTTTGTTTTTGGAAAAGTTGTGGAGCTATTTTTGAGAAAAATAAGAATTTTTTAAATTTGCTAAAAAATATTGTTGGCAGGTTTTGTTAAGTGTGGTTCTTAAAAAAAATTACAACAAATGTGGGGAGAATCCCCTAAAATCACTAGTGTACCAAGTATGAACAAAATCGAACCAAGCATTTAGGCTGCAGCCAAACAGACTCTCAGAGACAGACACAGACAGACAGACAGACAGGTAGGTACTACTTACGTCCTTAGTATGAATTATCTCGGTGGTCCACCATCTTTGATTTTATATCTGCCATTTTGGAATCAAGAAAAAATATAATGTAAAAATAAATAAAATAAATAAAATATTTATCTTTATTTATTTTTCAATGTCCAACCATATTAAATTTTCCGAAATGATGATTGAATTCTTGGTAAAACAAGTAAAATATTAATAAATTCCAAATAACATATGTACCTGGTCATTAAACTTTGTCGAAATATTTTATTTGTCATTATCATTAGCATTAGCAACAAGAATACACAGAGTCTTATTTAGGGTGTTTTTTCAATGATTGGGGCAAATTTTGAACTAGATACTACCATGAAACCCCTCCCAATATTGGCACGTTGATGAAAGTTGGTAATAATGTTTTATTATTTATCAAAATCAAAATTAATCAAAAAAGATCATTCAAATATCCATGGTCTGAGAGTCTGTTTTGAGAGGTAATGTCTTACCTATTCCCTAGTCAGAAAATATCAAAAAATACAATCATTTGCAGAGCAAGACAATTTTTTTCTGGGAGCATGTATATTCTTTATTTTGCTATTTTTGGATTCAGCATTAAAAAATCTTAAAATCATTCACTACTTACATTAATGTACCTCGGCTTAGAAAACATAAAAGGTTGGGCCAAAGTTATTATTTTTTCCCCCTCAAAAAATTCCTCAGACCATGGATAACTTTTATATTCCCTCTTTAATTCCAAAATGGTGGCCTTACAATTCAAGATGGTAAACCACCGAGATTGTTCTTAATCTAAATCGCAATTGAAGAACTAGTAGTATTCCGCAAAAACACATATCCTTTCTGAGCCACCTTACTATAAAGATTTATGTAATTAAAAATCAATTAATTTTTAATTAATTTAATTTGACTAGAAACTGTTTTTTTTTTGCAAACTTTAAATCATAATGTGAAATATTTTTACTTTTAAATAATTTAAAAAAGCTTCTATTTAAAAATTTGGCTAAAATCATTAGAGGTGTTAGTGAGAAAGTTAAAATAAATTGTAAAGGTTGTTGGGTACCGGGGTTGAACGTTGACGTCTTTTTGTTTTCTTTTTTTTACAAAACTAAAAATAGCAAAAAACTGCAATTTTCTTATAAATAAGGTAACATCACTTGTTACACCGCATCTAACTTATTTATACGGTAGAATATCAAGTTCAGAATTAAAATCAATTATTTTTTTTAATTAGGTTAGTTTTTGTATTCTCTTTTTTCTTATGCCTGAGAAACCCAAAATTAAATGTTTAGCGTTTTGTCTTCCCAGGTCGTAGCACTTACCTCTCTACTTTTTTATTGAAATTCGTTCGCTTGATATAAGTTTAAAAAAAAACAAGTGAATTAAAATATGAAAATGACTTAACTTATTAAAGTACTCAATTTGCTGGTTATATCATCATTAAAATTAAAAGTATTTTAAATAAACTTGTCGTGCGTCAAACAATAATATTATGTTAGAATCATAGTACGGTGGCTTTATTATAATCGTAATTTTTACCACAAGTGGACCAAAATTTGATGGTGGTTGAAGTTTTATAAATTAATTTTAACATTTACATTATACATATACATATAAATTACCCCACAAAAAAACAATGCGCTCTTAAAAAATGCATATTTCAATTAATTTGTTTAAATTTGTTTAGGGTAGAATTTTTTTTAATGTCGTCAGTTTCCCTTATTTTGCAGCTGAGTTTCATTAAAACAGGCTTTTTGAGCTCGCAGCTTATAAATTGCTGAACAATTTGAGCTTTCCTCTAATTTACTGTCCATCTTAAATTGTTTTAGCTTAGGTGACGAAGACATTCTTTTTATTAGGTATTGTAACTCCTATTAGCTTCTTGTTATAGACTTATGCTATTCATCATCTCCTTCATTCAACTCTTATAAATGTGTTGTTATTAGATTATTGATACAAAAACATTGCTTACAGAGTTCAAATGTTGTAATAAAATTCTTATAAGACTTCAAGTTTATAAACACAAACTAAAGGAGGAACAACTGATCAAATAACAAAATTTGAAGTTTTTAAAAGCTTATAAGATCTTAGGGTCTTATATAAGAACTTGATAGGAGCAATATAACTTCCATAATAAGATTTTTACTCTTTGTTTGGTTATAAGACTTAAAAGAGTCTTATAAGATTGATTTTTAAATTTCGGGAGCTAAGCACTCAAGAGTATGTTAGTTGGGAGTACACATATTAAATGTTATATCTTCCGCGTTTTCATTTTTGTTCAAGTTCGACCATGTGTCAAAATCTCAGAGACCCTTTTTAGTTATTAGAATGTGTACGGTGGCATGTTCAACACATTTCAAGTTTTAAATTTATTTCTTTAGATTTCTGGATTTCCAAAATTCTGATTGGCCAGAATTCAGAAATTTGAATATTCGTTACTGAAATTGTGGCATTGAATGCATCCACTTCAAAATTGACAAGGTCTCCGATGGTCAATGTTTTTTTGTTTGATCATTATCTCACAACCGTATTTAAATGTGTGTTTTTATGAATGAAATAGAACCTCTTTAATCTACAAATAAACTGACCTCATAAATATATGTTAAAATAATCTTTAATATTAAATCAAGAATATTTCTGTGATATTTGTTAAAATTCAATAGAATTAACACAAAACAAAAATCATACGCCCTAGTGTCCTATTTTAATTTACCAGTGCACTTTATTGGTTATTAATTCATTTTAACAGGGATATTTGTTATATTTTATATTTTTCTACAGCTTCTATTAAAACGTCACATAATCTTATAAATATAAGACTCAATCTGCTTTTGTATATAATCGGGTTAATCTATGAAAATTATAGGGCTAGCCCCAGACAAATTAAAACAAAGAATCACTTTGCAGAATGCATTTATGCATATACATACACGGCATTTTGTGATGCAATATTGATGGCAAAAGAAATCATTTTAAAGGGGGATGTTTTCCCCCGCTGTTTGAGTGGGAGGGGCAGTTTAAAAAAAAATTGTCTTAAATTAGAAAAAAGATATCAAAAAACGAGGAAAACACGCAAAATATAATGCTTTATTTTTTTGTAAGGCCAGAAATACTCAAAATTTTGAAAACATAAATAAAAACAAATTCTTCAAATTGATTTTTGTTCAAAATTTAAGGTTATTAAATCTTTAATATCCAATACTTAATGTCAATTTATAGTCAATAAAAAATAAGTGTATCACAAGTCTGCTTTATAACGGAATACAGTTTGTCATCTATGATTGATGGTCATATTGGAAACAGCTAAATATCAATATCCTCGATAGAGCCCTGAGACTATTCACACAAAATTTTCTTTTGTTTTACTATTTTTTGGGGTCAAGCTATTGAATTATTTGACTAATAGTTAAGTTGTCAAATAAGCTTAAAAAACTAGCACGATTAGCAATAGAAATTTTATTGCTTAGAACACGATGTCAAAAAGTCTAAGAATATACAATGACGTGTTTATAAAATATGGCCGATTCATTTAAAATGGCTGCCCATTACTTGACATTTAAGTGTATAACCGTTAACATGCTCATGTATCATATATGTATTATTCCTTACAAAAAAACATTCAATCCGGTAAATTTAATCATAAAAAGTGGATGTAAAGCTGATGTTTCTACCGAAATCCAAATACATGTCCGAAATGATATTTTTATTGGTGCAGAAAAAGTTCACTCTTCAAAGAATAAGTCTTTAAGTTATCAATTTTATAATTATTAGTAAGAAGAAATTTGTATCGATATCCGGAAACGGTACCCCTTTTGAATTTTTTCAGTGTCGGAACTATATTTGATGCTATCGTCCATCTCTCCGACAAGTAGCTTTTGTGTTGATGCAGTTTTAAAAAACCGCATCTTGACTAGGGAAAATTTTCTGATGATGTAGCTGGAAATCATATCTGGTTCAGATAATTTCTTAGGACATCCAATATTGGTTAGCTCATCTTTTTCTGAGGGTTGGTGAAGCCTCCAGTCAGCTTGGGATTGCTAGAAAATTTTTTTTTTGTTAAAAATGGTAATTTCAGCATCTGCCTATTTCTGGTACTCAATTTTTGACTGCATTTTCTCTATAAATAGAGGATTGCTGGGTGGGTGGTACGAAATATTCTTTGAAATATTTGGGTAATACTTTCGCTTTGTCCTGAGATTACGTGATGACTTTTTCATGATTATAGTGCAGGTTTCATTTGGCATTTGTAGTCTTTTGCCGATGATCTTGTTAGTTTCCTCAAATGAACTGATCACAAGTTTGATGGATTAAAGCCTTTTTTGAAACTGGTTTTTTATTAAAATGATCTCAACATGATTTGTATACATCAAAGTAGTTATCGTTGGCCCTATTTTAATCTCTTTGTTCATACCAGTTGGATTCCTTCCTTCTGGATAGATGCTGGTATCTGTTCTCTCTAAATTCTTCGGCTTCTTCTGCTTGTCCCAGCCAGGGCGTTGTTTATGGTTATTTCCATTACTTTGATGGCTTCCTCAATTCCATTATTGCAAAGATTTTTGTTGCATCACACTACTGCCTCCTCAATTTTTCTTAGAAATAGTTTGATATCCTGTCGGTTGAAATTGATGTAGGTACTCTTCGTTTTGTGCATCTGTTGTTAAAATTGGTTGGCTAAGTTTGATGTTAGGTTCCAATGGTTGTTGGTTCACACCTCCAATAAGTGCCTGGAATGAGTTATCTTAGAATTTGGGAACAATGTTGTTGCAGTTCAATGAAACCAGGAAGAACTTCAGCCGGGATAGAGTTCTTAGGAATTTTGATATCGTTCGATAGACCACTATGGAACGCCCAAAATTTGTATCTAACAGCAGTTCACCAGCATCAGTTATATCTTACCATCATGAACATCGGGCATATAGTCTATTAGTCCATTTTGCTGAAATAAAGAAAGGTTGTGATTAATATCAGTTTGTGTGGCACTGCATTTATTCAACATGCTGAAAATAATTAGTTTTGCTCCAACTTGGACTTGTATGATGATGTGACGGCTGCGGCTTCAAGTGATCAATGACTGACAATCACAACTCACACACATCTCTTGCCTTGATACTTCTCTGTTTCGAAAATTTTGTATCCTTTGAAATTTAAATTGTTTTTTTTTTGTTTTTGCTCGGTGACTTGTTGATTTCATTGATGCAATGGCTATGTATGGTGAGTGTTTCGTCAAGAAGAGGGGGAATGTCATCCCTTTTAAAACACTGTACAATTAGAAAACCTGCGTGAGAATTAACGTTTTTTTTTATCCTTAAAGAAAATAAATAAAAACAAATCGTAGAAACCAATGCGGCTATATTAAAAAATAATATGAAGCTAAATACCAATGTCTTTGAGAATTGTTTGTAGCGAGTTTTTCATATGTCCTAAGTGCCAAAGTGTTCTGAGCTCCTTCGCGCAAAATTATCTTTGGTGACAGTTCGTTTTGGGACTTACATAGATAAACAAAATATTTGATACTCGTTTTTAAAGTGATCTTCATTTTCTATGGATACACTCTTTTTTCTTAAAATTCAAATTTCTGATGGAATAATTTGTGACAAAAATATAGTTTCTGAAAAATGTATGAAGTGCCCTTCGGCTTTTCTGAAAAAAGCAATTTCTTTTTAAAATTACAAGTGCATCCATTTATACTTTTGCAACATCATGGCAGCTAATTTTGCATCTTTGTTCTTTGGAGAGTATACAAAAAAAAACAAAATAAAATTCAAAACTCAAGAGACACACTAAGAAAATATTACCTGAGTGGCAACCGCGTCCTTAAGTTTATGTTTTATGGACCAACCTTACTGAGTCACATATCAGATGAGAGAAAAAACATAAAGCTTTTTCGTTTTTTTTTTTTTTTACACCAACAACATTAAAAATGCTGTTCATTTCAGTGTCGCGAAGGGATAGAAGATATAAATAACATTTAAAAACGAGAAAAAAAAATAAGAATCAAAAATCCTAAATCAGGACGCAAAGATTGTGCTTTGTGTTTGTCCTTGTGGCTCAGCCCCAAAAGGCGAATGAAGATGACAACGAGGAGAAAGGGAGAAAAATGTAAAACGTGAAGAAATGCAAATTTATTTACCCAATCAAGTTGTTTGCGGTGTATCATCATCATGAGGTCTGGTGATGGTGTTACATATTCCTGCTGCCACGAACGCCACCACCGCCAACGCCCGCCGCACACCGCCACTGGTATCCACCGCAAAAGGGATGTAATTCATGCCAATTACATAACCCAGTTAGCAGTTACACACATAGCTGCCACAGCCATCACCATATACACAATATATGTACATACCGTTATATGACTGGAGCTGTGTGGCGTGTTTGTTGTATCTCTTTGCACACAATCTGTGTCAGCACGGAGGCTTTACACCTGGTTGGCACTCCTGGTGATGGTTTGGAGCGTTTTGGTTTTTTTCGTGCGGAAGTTTTGCAATCGTGTGCAACGTGCTTCAAGGATAACATGAGCCCTGCACTCTGGGTGCTTCCTTCATCATGTCACCTACTTCTGTGCTATTGCTATCAATTACACACACTGCAACTGCAAAAGCAAAGACATAGAGAGGAAGATTAAGAAAATGGGGCGATGTCCTTTGGCACCGCCAGCACCAGGTGCTGGTGTGTGGTACGGCTGCTGAGTATGTAGGTGGATGCTGTGGATGTGCCAGGGGGCAGGTCATCATCCTAGGCAGCAAGCAGACCTTACCAGGACACGTAACTCGGACAAAGTTGAATAGTGCCACATATGTAGATATACTTAGTGTTACTTCCATGCCGAGCAGCTCCACTCCACACTCAGAAGTATGATGGCTCTGAGATTTCAGTTAGTGGTATTATCCCTGTGAATGGGATTTATATACCACTGAATCGTGCTTTTCTCTTCGTTCTGGAGTATATAGTTGGACCAAGAATTGCCACCCATCACCACTCCATCACCATCTTCATCATCGTCCTTGTGTAGTTCTTATGCAAGTCTCTTTGTTCATACTAGTATAGAACTTCCTCTTTATCCAAGAACTTAAGAAAGAACAAGGAGTCACCATCGTCAGATTTCTCATGGAGCACGGAACCCATTGTAGCAAAGCAATACAGCGAAAATGAGTGTGAAATTAAAATGCACCAAAGCATGAACGTAATCATTTTTTGTTTTTCTCATGCAGAATAGGTACCCCGTACATACTTGCGAATTGGTAACGGTGAGCTGCACACCATTTCCGGGAATTTCGTTTTCATGTTGTTATTGTTGAAAATGGAATAACCGAGTGGAGTAGGTACCTAGCTACCATGCAGAAAGACATCTATGAAATATGAAAAATGCAAGATTGCTTGCAATTTTCCAAGAGATGATTTTCATGTTTTTTACATGATTCTCTTCTACATACTTTCTTCTTCTATTTTCTAGTTTAATATAAAAATATTTTGTTGAAGTTGAATTTTTGTTTCAGCTGAGAGTTAAGGAGAAAATAAATGCATTTTATTTTAAGATTCTTGGAAAAAAAAAAACGAATTCAAATGATTTGATTGAGGTGCTCATGTAGAGCTAAGGAAATTGTTGGTGGGTACATTAAAGATCTTGACTTGGTTATGAATATTATTTTTAAATGCTTTTATTATTGTGTTTGCTGATAGTGTGAGATTTGCTAAGCTAAAGATATATACATTTTTTGGGTATTTATTTTTTTTAAATCTTCTTTCTTCTTTGAATTCAATCTTTAAAATAAGTTGCAGTTACAAACAATTACATTCAATATTTAGCAGTAAAAACGTTTAAGGACTTTTTTTCTATTTGCCTTAATTTGTTTTTAAAAATACCATTTTTTAGTTTAAGTTTATTTTTCTGAAATGGAAAAAGTTATATTCGCGGCTTACAGTGAAAACTAGCTAGTTCATTTCGGTAATACATTTAGCATTTCTTATGAAAAAATTGTTTAAAAAAATATATTTGCATAACTAGAGTAAAACCAAAATTCCATTAAATATTTTTCAACACTCATTTTTGCTAAATTCAGTGAAATTAAAAAGATTTAATTGATTTAAGTATTTTTTTTAGCAATTTTTGAAGTGGTCTATAATAGTAAAAATAATGTGGAGGTAGTAAATTTAACTTGGGAGTCATTGTTGTAAAGTTTTGTCAATGTGGAATCTGTGAAAATGGTAAAATAAAAGTTAACTCATTAATTACTTTGAAATTTTTCTTTTTTAGAAAACCAACAGATTTTTTTTTTTTATTTTTCCGTGGGTAGGTGCAAAACCTGGCTCTATGAGGACCGAAAAACGCGTGCTCATAGAAGTGTGAGATTCTTACTACACTAAAACCACCTCCACTTCCCGATTGCAACTAAGTTAAAACTTATCTAGCAATTTATTTTTAACGAAGTTAAGTAACGTGTTGCAGGTTACTTTCCGGTGAAAGTTCCTGCTTAATCCGCGATTTTAAAGCGGTTTTCTGTTCAAGGCACCAAGTCGGAAGGTTTTGTTCTTCGCAGACGGCGTACTAAATTCGACTCGTCAAGAATGTCAATAATCGTTGAATTAGCGTGTTCTAATAATCGATTTCTATGTTTCCGCGCGAAACTTTTTATTTCCTCCCGCACCGTAGGAGTCCCGAGATCCCTATGAAGATCTTCGTTTCTTATACACCACGGAGAATTTACAAATGGCCTAAGCAATTTATTTTCAAACGTTTGTAAGTTATTTAAGTTTGTATCGCAGGTACAACCCCAAAGTTGTATACCATAAGTCCAAACAGGTCTAAGAACCTGTCGGTATAAAATCAATTTATTTTCAATACTAAGCTTTGAATATTTACCGAGTAATCAGTTCATATCACTTAATTTACTTTTTAGTTCTTTGCATTTCTTTTTCACGTGCGGCTTCCATTTTAATTTCGCGTCTAGAGTCATTCCCAGATATTTAGCCTCATTTGCAAATGGAACACGACTGGTATTGAGAAAGACGGGTAATCTATTTATTTTTTTATACGTAAAGTCCACGTGGACTGACTTTTGTTCATTGAGCGCTATTCGCCATGTTTTCGTCTACTCATTAACATTATTAAGAGCATTTTGTGATTTAATTGTAGCTTCGCTAATCGTTTTGCCTACTGCTAGTATTGCAGTATCATCAGCAAACGTGGCTACGGTAGTGTCTTCTGTTTGAGGTTTATCGCGTGTAAATAAAAGGTACAGAACTGGACCTAATACACTTCCTTGTGGTACCCCAGCCACTATTTCTTTGAAATCAGAATAGTCATTTCCGTGTCTTACACGAAAAAGTCTTTCATTTAGATATCCGTTTAGAATGTCGTAAAGTCCTTCAGGCAGAACTTGTCTTAATTTGAATTTGAGGCCTTCGTGCCACACCTTGTCAAAGTGGCCTACAAATTAAAAATGAATTTACACACCCAAAGGTTTTTGAAAAAAAAAAAAAAATTTAAAGCTCTATCGTATTTTCGATTGTGTGAAATAGTCGAAAAGTAAGTAATACTATGTACATATGTTATTTTAACAAAACTTCTCCTATACTCTGAAAAGACGTGTGATGGATAAGAAACTATCCATGAAAAGCATGATGGTCAAATAAAATCCCTCGCCACCATCGACATTTAAATCGACCTAAAATAAGTAAAGACCTATTATTATTCTGGTCCAGCTGCAGCACTTAGCTAAAAACCAATAATATTTACACCAAGTAGGTACCTGAACCAATCAACATACCTACACAACGGTAATTTGGTAACGCATATCGTTACTAAATGCCCACCAAATATTTGTTAACAATTTAACTTATAAATTATACAACAAGGGCTTATATATTGAGAGTCAAAATAAATTATCTTTTTATATGTAACATTACTAGCTTCACGCATATGATGCATCCCAAGTTCAACACATTTATAAAGCGATAATCCCTCTTGTCATTCTGTGTAATTCAACTGAAAACCATTTTGCCAAATAATCGTTAAGCTTTCAACAAATAATGCCATCAACAGTGTTCTCCAGTAGTGTCAGAAGTTTAACACGGATAATAAACTGACATTTCCTATTTACACAGTTATGCCAACAATTTGTTGAACTGTGAACTTATTTATACAAACATTAAAGCCGAAATGTAAACATATATCCATTGCATTGTATACATCGATGTTCGTATAAAACAAAAGGACTATTTTAGCATAACTCTTCCATCAGGATATAGAGTAACCTTTAATCCTGGAAAATGAATTCAGTATATTGGTCAATGGTGAATGAAAAGTCCTGCCTGTGATAATAAATCATAAATTTGTACAACTTTAAGCTGCTCATAACTAGAAGCCACCTCCTTCTCTCTCTTTCCATGGATATACATTTCACATTGGATAGACACACAATTACATACACATCACATACGAATACTTTAGGTGGCAGGAGGAAAAAAAATTGCGTGTATTTCGTTTTTAATGGAAACAAATTGCATATCCTTTTAGCGTGAAGGAGGAATATTTGTATTAATTTATTAGTCAGAGCCAGCGTGGGGTTGGGAGGGGGTGGTGGTATATACTTGCTATTAGATAGATAATGTTGTTGGAATGGAACTGCTCTGCGCTCTCTTCCTGCAAACATTATAAATTACCATTCAATCAAAAGGATATGGAAAGAGGAGTGCTTCCTTAATCACAGTATGGCTCCTAGAAAAGTGTGCGTGCTCAGCCACTACCTACGCAGCTGCTTTATGAATAAAACAACAACAACATTATATTAGATTTCCTCCTTGTTTTCTATTTTGTACCATTACTATGCCAGCGTCATTGATTTAATTCTAAATCAATGATACATTAACTATACAAATTTACATAAATATATACACACCTAACCTATCTCTAGGTTTGCTCCATGTTCCATGGTTTAATATAGCTTTGGCTAGTAGAGGGAAACACGAATTCCTTTCTAGTATTACAACACAATAGCAAAAGCCTTGGAAAAACTTTACATTGCAAAAAGGGTTAGCAAACTTGTATACATATTGATTTTTCTTCAAGACAGAGGGTACTCAATTGTTTTTTGTACATAATTTCCTTAGGATTATTCTAGCTTATAGCATTTGTCAGGTGTCTTTAATTCTTCCGCACAATCGAAGGTTTGCAAATATTTTACCTTTAAAATTCAATTTTCAGGGCATATTGAGGTAGGTATATGTATATAGATAGTAAGACCCCAGATGCCTATGCAAACATAAGGATTTGATTTGCTGAGAAGGAAAGCTGATTGGAGGAAGGTTAGAGATTTTAAGAGAACTTGAGGGGATTTATATAACAAATATTCTTTTAAGATGGGGTTTTAACATGAAACAAACAATATCATAAAGAACAGAATAATATCGAGTCTTAAATAGGATTAAATTTCAAAGTTTTTAATACCAATGTAGTAGAGGTAGGTAAGTAGGTACTGCTAATAGTTGGAAAATTAATATTAAAATGAGGAGGCCACTTCATCGTTGAGTGGAGCGAGTAAGGTAAGCATGCAACAGTTTGAAATAGAAAAAGCGATAAGAAAAAATAGGAATCAATTTTAGGACAGTTAGACGTCCAAAATTCTTAAAAATTGACAAAGAACTCTTGGGAAGATCAGGTTCAAAAGAAAGAAGGCCTTTTCGAAGAATTAGAAATAAATTATTTGGAGCATTTGAAAACATTAAACCATCAAAAATAAGATGGAGTTTAAGATAACTTGCTTACTTATACTGTCCGGGGTAGAACAGATCCTCAAGCAACAAGCTTCTTCCAGCTGGCTAGGTCTCTAGCTAGCTTTATTCAGTCCTTCATGCCGAGTAATATGAGGACCTCTTTTACTGCGCCAGCTCTAATGGTACGATTATGTCAATATTGTCTGCGTTAGCGAGTTATTGGACGAATTTTCAAAAGATTTTGCTTCTAGTGTTGACATGAGAGTCTAACAATATTCTTATTCGGTGTCTTGTCGGAAACCTTTGTCTGCCATCAAAGTTGTCAACCTTGATGAAGCAGCGTGCATTCATCATCTCATCTCAATAGAAGTTGCTATACGTGGCCTTGAAATCATTGAAAAATCGGTGGATATCGATTTGAAGTTCCTGGGCTATTTTCAAGATCTACCGTAGTGTGAATATTTGGGTAGATAGTAGACTTTTCTGGCCTTAAACCACACTAATATGGACCTATCAGGTTTTGGACGAATGGCTTCAAGTGTTCACAAGGTATGGTATAGAAAATCTTGTATGATATATTATGGAGACCGATGCTTCTGTAGTTGGTACATTCTAGAGGATCGACTTTCGTAACAGCTTTTCAGTTTTTTTCGATGTAAGTATTACTCATGAATAGTGGCGTTGAGTGAGAGTTGCTTTAAATTCCTCGTGGTTTTTAATTCCCCATTAAACAATGCTGTCAAGATCAGAATTTAATGAGCTAATTATATTTGATGCGGTTAAAGTTTCACATCTAAAGGACAAGGATGTGAAGCTTTAAATGATTATGATAAATTGAAGGTACTGTGAAACAATTAAATGGTTCAAGGTTTCAGATAAATGATTTTTTTGAATTAATTGAAGATACTTGGAGACAAAACGGAGCCCTGGGGCACACCAGGGTTCATTTTTCAGATTTTAGACTTAAGCCCATCCATTATGACTTTGACTTTTATTGATCCATCCCGTGTATTATTGGCAGGAATGGAGGGGACCTAGAATTTTTGCCGAGTTAGAATGGGTAGATAAGAAGCACTTATTCATGACAAGTATACTGTTGGATGATTTATCTGTTCCTCGCAAGACGCAGTACCCCAAGAAAAACATTTCTGTTTTTGGGTGGCGGTGGCTGGTAATCGAACTCAGACCTTCGATATAAGAAATTGCCAAATTGATACTAGTTTTGCTGCAGATGAGTAACAGATTTTAAAGGTGAGAGCATTGTGCGAAATCCAAAATATTGAAAATTTGTTCTAATTTGATAAAAAATATTTTCATCTGATGCGAATAAATTTTTAATATTTCTGTATTCACCCTCGAATTTTTTTTTCTAATTTTCTAATGACCAACAAATGCACAATGGATTTTTCATTCGACATGAATTGCTACTTCATCACTTATTTTCTATTGTCTTTCTGTCTCCTAAAATTTCAAAACTTATCTTGATTTCAATTTTGAATTTTTAGCACGCTTTCAATAAGGTCTCAGTGTGCCGCGTAGGAAATTCCGTCAAAAAGTGGTTTTGAAGAAAATCCCATATCATATTCGCATACAGTACAAACAAAGAAGTGAAAACCACGCCGCACTTTTTGAAAATGAGCCAAAACTTTAAATGAAAAAAATGCCAGAAGTCAAAGTTTGGCTACTTTACCAAACCAAACGATACTTTTGTTCATATCGACATTGAAAAACTTCGTTATCAATCTCGTATAACTCAGCACCGTCTTGATCTCGTATAACAAAGTCTCGTCTTGAAATCCATATTTGGTCTCATTTGTTTTCGGTCTTGTTTCAGTGCCAAACAAAAAAATGCACCACTAGATTACATATTGCTGACATTTTAGTTTAACTCGCTTGGTATTTTAAAACTAAATAAAAAATATAATTGCATTAAACATGCATATGATTGAAAGGCAATCTTTTGAATTAAAGTTTTATTTTTTTAACTTAACAATTTTAGACCTTGTTTCACAATACCTAAGAAAAGCTACGGATATGGTTATTTAAAGAATAAATTTGGTGAAATTGTTACAAAAATTATTGGATCACTAAAGTCACTTTCTCCGGCTAAAAAAAAAACAATCTTGAAAATCGAAAGAAACCATAATCATAAGAAAAATGGGTGTGTCAGTGGGTGGTTCTTATTTAAATAATTGCCTTAACCCTGCCAAAAAAGAATTAAGTAAAAATGTCATCCAGCCGTTTCCGAGAGACCAATTACAAGAATTGTTTGCTTATAATATTCTAATAATAATATTCAAAAATCTATTTTTCTGCCGATACAAAACGATACTACCGAGAGAATCGGTAAATTACGATCCAAAAAATGCGTTATTTGCTCGGAATTGTCTCGGTATCATTTTGGATGCTATGGAGCTGGTATCGTCTCAGTATCTTTTCAATTTCCGATACCACGAGACTTTTCTGGTACCGTGGCCAGCCTTACTTATAAATTTGGAAATAGAGCCCAGAAAGTATAGAAAATGCCTCTTCTGGCCTGATTTCCAAAATGTATTTGGAAATTAAGCCCACAAAGAATAAAAATTATCCAAGGATCTTAGCCACTGCAAGGAAACTATTCTCTGTAAATGAGAATAACGGTAAGTAGCGTAGGATGCTTCCGGTAGCTCGCACGTCCATGCACGAAATGAAGTATTGTGGCAGTGCCAGGGTGGAGTAGAAAAGGCGAACGCACAAAATGGCGTTGTTTCCTTATAATTTTAAAGAGCTTATGTACTTAGGTATATATTATACAAAATACTCGCACTACCTTCCGCAAACCTTTCTTAAAACTTTGCGTAATCATTTAAATCAAGTTAGCAAATATCACCCAAAATTGAATTGAGTTTCCATATTAGTTTTTCCATTTTAGTTTTTAGATTCAAAAAAGTTTTGGGCAATACTTTCCATATTTCTTCTCTGGCCTAGGCTGATACAAAAGGTCCGTCAAGATAGCACCGCCACAAACGAAATCCCAAAATCTAATGATGCAATAGTTAAGTGCCACAAGTTCCACAAGCTTCCACAAGCCTGTTTGGGAATGAAAGTGTGGGGGTAAGAAATTGAAATGCACTTTTTTGAAAAGCATTTGGAGGGACCTTTCATTTGAGCCCAGAATTTTTAATTAAAGATAATTTTTAGGCATTTTCAGATTTTGAAATGCACTTTTGAGATGCATTTCGAGATTAAGATTGCAGCGCTTAATTAGCACTTAAGTAGGAGGTAACTTCTGCATAATTAGATTTTTGGATTTCTTTTGTGGCGGTGCTATCTTGACGGAACTTGATACAAACATTTATGAGAGATATCTGAAGATCAGTACAGGTGACTTTTCCTTGTGTGGCTATTTCTTAACGTTTAGAATATGACAAAAGTATTCGGACCAAACTTTTTTAGAATATTTATTAAAAATGTTTGTTTATTGCAAGTTTTTCAATAGCTCCATTAGTGAGGAGCTAGGTTTTTTGAATATTTGGATAAATTATAAAATAAGCTCCTTTTAAGCGTAAGTGGCTTGTTTGGTACGAAACCACAAAAAAAAATTACATTTGGAATAACGCGTTAACCCTAGGGTTTAAGCTCTGTGCAACTATACTCTTCAAATATACAATAAGAATAAGGAAAAAAGCTCTAAGTTAACTAAAGTCACTTTTCCAAAATAAATTTTTGTTTAGTTTGAAATTCTATGTAGAATTAATCCCCTTTTCCATTTTGAAATTTTATTTAAATTGACTTCAGCCGTCTTTTTCTAATTGGATAGGTTTATTTGAACAATATTTTTTTTTGAATTACAAATTTCTGTCATGGGCCCATTGTTATGCCGTTTTCACAAACCAGTAACCGTTTAACTTCAAATTACGTGACAGTATTTCCCTATTTTAGGTGATCCGTGTCTGAGTCCGAGTCAATGCTGATTTCTCGTAACGTTGATATATCCCTGATTCTGGATGAATGCTTTAAGTTGATCGCAATGTAGTCAATCTGGCCGATGAATGATTGACCAGTAGAATTCCATGAGCCTTTGTGAATTTTTAGACGTGGCAAGTGCTTGTTAACGTCCATAATAATTCGTCCTGCAGAACAGTTCTTCATACATAATAGTACCTGGTGGCATAATGATTAGTGCTTTGGACTGTAATGTCGAAGGTCTGGGTTTGATTCCCAGCTGCTGCCACCTAGAAACAGAAGTGTTTTTCCTGAGGTACTGCCTCTTGCGAGGAACTGACAAATCCTCCAAGAGTATACCTGTCATGAATAAGAGATTCTCATCTGGCCGTTCGGGCTCGGAAAAAAAATTGTAGGTCCCCTGCATTCCTTTCAACAACACGCACACTGGAAGGTGAAGAGCTGTAAGTCACTTGCCCCTGGTTCTCCACGAGCTGTTGCGCCACTATATTTATTAATTTTGTTCATAGTAGCTAGGGCTAGGGCACTACTCGTTTCTCTTGTCTAAAAGCTTATAAAGAGGATGTTTTTATTTTCATATTTTTTTTTTTTATAAAAGTTAATTTATTTTATTGAAACTTCAACAAGTCGACAATTTTGCCTAGCAACATCTTAAACAGGTTAATGAATACACTATACACCCCATTATTTTTGTATCATATTTAATTTTTTTCATAATTAAACTTTAAGACGAATCTTGTTAAAGCTTGATATTAGATCAAAGTTTTAAGAAAGGCATCTTTCGAAACATACCTTCAAGCAATTGAGAATACAAAACTTTAAATTTTAATCCTCTAAAGTTTACATTTTAACAAAATTAATAGCATGTCACTTTAAATGCAAATTCTTCATTATCTGACTTCAGCCGCAGACGATTTAATAAAATTTAACCTCATTAAAAAAAAACAAGTTCTTCAACTCGATAAATTAAATGTGGGAAAAAAGAAGCGGGAAGGTGGGGTGCTCGGGCTTAAATCACACCCCCCTTCTCCCCTTACTTACCCTGACAAATTGAAATGAAAGCAAAATAAAAAAAAAAAATTAGTATTTAAATTTCATCATCAAACCCATGTTGACACTTTTCTCCGCTACGTAGGTACTTAAAATCTTTATTGCCAGCATTCGATAAATAACGAGTTTTCATCGATTTGGTTTCAATTACTTTCTCATCGTGTTCCTCCCCCGCCATCATCGCTTTATCAAACGTTCTCCTTGTCGATGTAGATAGATACATATGTTTATGTGGATACTTGGTTCCTTCTACTTGAATATTAAATGAAAAACCCTCTTCGCCAAAACGCTGATTCACAACCTCTTGGCAATCATTTAATGATGCATTTACCGTATACTTTCGGATATAATTACCGTCGCTGGTAATGGATCCATCATTATAAATGGCTCTTCAAGGCATGGGTGAATGACGGCAATGGGGTGGTATATAGTAACTAGTATTGTAGGTAGGTAGCAATAGCATTATAATGTAGCTCATGTAACTTTCTCCTGCAGGATCGATTCAAGTTAAATTGAGTCCGTTGAGGCAAAGTTTTCCAGAGAGGCATCATGAGGTTTTTCATTATACAATACTTCTCTGTGCAACTTAAGTTTCACGTCTCTTGCAGCTTTTGTATGAATAAGTTTATACACTGACGACGACGACGTCAGACTCGTTAACATAGTTTCGACTGCTGTGGCACGGGCACGGGCACGGGCACGGTGCAGTATGCGGTATTAACTTTCATTGAGCACATCCTTTTAAATAAAGTTATGTGCATTACGAATGTCAGAGAAAATTTCTTCTCTGACAATGAGAGTATTCTATACCTACGAGAAGAACGTGAAACTTTAAGTTTGACAAGAAAAATGCAGGCTACGGTAAAACATGTCGAATTCGATATTCCTGTGGAGTGCGTGGATATGCGGATGTAGGTTATTTCATCAGATCAGATGATGTCAATCGTGCGTAATATTGTAATTACACCTTTTCCTTTTGTTGCTGTTTATTAAAATTAATTTTATTACCGTATCGGTTGTTGCTTAGCTCAGCGTTTGGTGTTTATTTCAACTCTCCATTTGTCCTTTTTATTTTAAGTATTTTTTTCTAGCTCTAAAGAAATGTACACTTTTTATATGAGGAGCAGAAAAATCAGTCAAATTAGAAATTTATCTCTGTGGCGTATCACTTAATTGGAAAAGTCTTATTCTGTCTTTCAAAGTTGGATCCCAATTTTTGTCTTAATTATTACAGTTTACGCTTGAAAAATAACAAATTTTGGAATTATGTATTGTGAAATTATACAGAATAATAAAGATTGAATTAAATTAGCCCTCAAAACTGCCTAGGTATGGCAGTTGAGGTTTTCTAAAACAAAATTCACATTTAGTGGAGTTCCTAAGGTTTTAACAAGTTAATTGACAAAAATGTATAAGCTTTTAAGAAAAAAAAAGAATAAGGATAAATCAAGAAAAGTAGGCGTGGTGGTGGGTGCATGTCCAAAAATAAATCATACGGCGCTGAATAATTTTTACAGCTTATTTACAAAATGTCAGCTCTCTACAGTCTTGAGCAATAAAATTAAGAATAATGATCAAATGAAACCAAATTTGGCATTTGGTGAATTTCTAAATTATTTACAAAGTTCAAGATATTCCAAAATTATTTTTTGAAAAAAACTAAACACACTTTAATTAGAAGGAGACTTTTTCGAAAAGTTAAACTAATTTTGTAAACCAAAAAGAAACTTGTGGAAATTATATTGTATTACCTTTATCAAATTTTTAATATATTTGTATGGACAAATTTTGGTTTGCAAATCTTGAGAATTTATTCATGTAAATATACGTACATTATATGGAAATAAATTAAAAAAAAAATTGTCAAAACCTTTTTTACATATCCAATTTTCCAAAAAATAATTTGAAACTTATTTTAAAAATTCAAGAAGTTTGATATGCAATTTGATTTGAATTTATTAAAAACTTGTAAATAATAAAAAGTAATCTAAATCCGTTTAGTCGATAGTAAGAAAATCAAAATAGACAACATTGTATGATAGTTGCTTGGTTTAAATGTTTGCAATTGTTGGCAGTAGATCACAATCATTTAAGCATAAAGAAAAAGTTTTTTTCAAAATCCAAATCTGAGAAAAAAATATATTCCTAAGCGTTTTTTGAACTTTTGCATGAAAGGTGTCTTTCTGCCTGTCTGTTTGGGCTAAAGCCTAAACGACTGGATCATTTTTTTTTTTAATTGGCATAAAATGGTTTTTGGTGATTCTGTTTTTTTTTTATTTTATTAAGAACTAAAAATAACGGTAGGTACCTGTGATACAACTTTTTGTAAGCAATTGTACAAAACGTAGTTTTTCTTTAAAATAGCTTCACAACATTTCTTGAAAAAAAAAAAAAATTAACAAAAATTTCTTTCAATTAAGGCTACCTTAGGTTAGGTTGAGAAACCATTCTTCAAATAATGGTTATTAAATTTGAGCAAACAATAAGTTCGAAAAAGCAAAAACAATTAAAACTGAAAAGGCAAAAGGGCAAAAAAGCACTAAGAGGTAAAGAATCCCTGTAAATAAAATATTTTGAAAATTTTTGTAAGACTCGTTATTTACCTAATGTTTTTTTATTTTTAAATTAAAAATAAATAATAAAATTTAACTTTTATGAATACTAACGGTTCCTTCCATTCAAATATTAAAAAACCGTTAGGTAAAATATTTTTTTCTTAACTGTGACTTGTACGAGTTTGATAAAACTTTTTATGTTTTAAATAAATGGCAAAAATTATTTACAAATAGCATCTTTGAATAGATCTCATAATACGTTTTTTTTTAATTTTGAATTTTCTAATTATCTGGCATACGATTAGATTAATTTTATTTCAAAATTCAAAAAAAATTAAAAAATATTGTATATCAAAATTAAAAAAAAAGTTTTGAACTTTCAAAATAAATTTCCAGTTTGATTTTGAAAATTCAATATCTCAAAAACGGTTTGACATTTTTTTTTAAATTTTAAAATAAATAAATACTTAAGATTTGCATACCAAAAGTTTTTCTTGAATCTGTTTTAAGAATTTTAAATGTATATACATATATTAGGGAGGTCTTCAAATTGCACGTAGTCTTGGATAGCCCTCATTCGATTCAAAACATTGAAAACAATTTCGCTAATTTTTTTCAGTTTTTTTATTTCACCTCCTGGTCTCCCTATTTTCACTTTAAGTTACTAAGTATGGGTAAAGGATTATTCTTATAAAACGCGAAAGTAAATCAGAAAGTATAGATAAGACTAAGGCGAGAAAAAAAATTGCACTGGAGGGGGGTCTATTTCCTCCCGTTAAGGCGGGAGGGGTTTTTTTCTAGAAATTTGGCCAAAAACAGAAAAAAATTATTTTAAAAAAAAATGGGAACACTTATAATGCCACGCCTTAGCTTTTTTTAAAGCCAAGATTCTATAATATGCTTCATTAATAAAGATTTTATTTTAAATAGTTTTTGAAAAAATAATTTTATCTTAAAAAATTTTATTTTTGTTTTTTAAACATAAAGTTTGAAAATTATTTCTTCAAAAACTATTTGAAATAAAAACTTGATTTGGGAAGCATATTATAGAATGGAATCGTGTCTTCAAAAAAAAAAGTTAAGGTGTGGCATTGCAAGTGTTCCCGTTTCTTATTAGTTTTTTTCTGCCCCTCCCGCGTAGACAGGGGAAAATAGACCCCCTTCCGGTACTACTTTTTTCTTGTCTGAATCTAATCTATACCCTTACATTGTTTTTTTCGCGTTTTATAAGAATCACCCTTACCCCACAATTAGTACTTTAAAGTGATAATAGGGTGACCAGGGGGGTGAAATAAAAATCTGAAATAGTTAGGAAAATTTTGTTTTTCTATGCAAAATCATTTGATGCCTATCCATCTCAGAATTAAAAAAAAAAATCAATATAAGGACCACCCTAATGTAAGTATATATACAAAATTATTTAAAAAAAAAACAGCTAAACCGGTTAAGAAATAAAATGGTGTTTTTTTTATCTCAAACTCTCAAAGAAGTTGTTTCTGCTAATTTAAATGTCGTATTTCGTGGTTTAAAACATTTTTTAAGCTGTAACTCCATGGAAAGACAAGCAGACAGACAGAATTATGAAGCCTACTTTTATCGTCTTCCTAAATTAAATTAAATTAAAATCTGAAACTATTTTTTTTTACGAAATCATAATTTGCCGTACAAGTAGTGCATAAATGTTATATCGCAAGTAAAAATTTGGCAAAAACTATTATTATTGGATACCAGCCATTTTTTTTTATGTCAATTAATATTTGTATGCAAAAGTTTCTTTACAAATTCAATAATATTGCATAGATATCAAATTTCAATATTTTGGATTTAAGAAAAAATATCCATGTTTTTTTACTGTAATATTTCAAAAACTTTTTGGAACGAGTATTTATATAAATACTCAAAATTGGCACTGTTAACAAAATTTTGTAAAATAATATTTTATAAGAAATTCCAAAAATTGATTTTTTTCCATACATTTCCAAGTTATCAAATGGATTTTTACTTGGTCTTGATCTCTTAGCTATTTTATGAATTGCTTGTGGGTGACTCCATATCAAACAATTAATTTACTGCTCGACAACTGTTCTTAAGAAAAAAATAAATAAATTACTTTTAATAAACGCTTCCCTATGGTGGGAAACCACTTTTCAAAAAATGGTTATTAATGGTACCTCCTCAAAGAACCATGTTTTTTAAATTTTCGATTTTCTTCAAAACGGTATGACTTAATTCAAGAATTTTTATTCAGAGGCTTCCAAAAACCTTAAACATTTTTGTGTATTTAAATAAATTTTTTTTTTGATATAAAAAAAATTGCTTCATTTTTTGTTTGAAAAATCAAATATTCGGAAAACGGTTTGATCGGTTTTTTTGAAACTCGATACTTAAGAGTTTTTTTGTACTCTCTAAAATATTTTTAGAAAAAAAATTACATACATATATAAAAAAATAACGGTATCTTCTATACAAAAGTTAAAAAACCGAAAAGGAATATATTTTTTTCTCAAAAACTACTCCTACAATTTTGAATAAACTTTTTTTATACTAAAATTAGTACGATCTACCACAAAAAATTATACAATTTTGCACTTAGAAAATATTAATAGTACCTGTCATAGAACGTGTTTCCTTATTTTGAATTTTCTCATTATCGCCTGAACGGATTTGGAAATATCAAAATTTTTAAAAAGTTTTTGAATTTAAAAAAAAAATTGGATTTTTTTTTGTAAATTCGATATTTCAAAAACGGGTTGGCAAATTTTTAAAATTTCAAATTCTCAACGAAGTTTTTTTACTTAATTTAAATATCGAATTTCCAGATTTTCATCATTTTTCTCTCATAATTTCCGTGTCGTTACATATAATTTTCTTAAACCTTCTGCGCCTTGAACATAAGAGCAAGTACGTGCGACCCAGTCGTTCATTTTGCTTATTATAAATCTTAATGATTTGATATCCGATTGACATGAAATATAAAAAATCACTTCCAAAAAAAATTTAGGTAGGTACATATCTGATTTTTCCAAGTATTAACCACAGATTTTTGAGGCACATTATATAAACAGTCCAAAATCATAAATATTTTGTACATAAATGATAAAAATCATGATGTAATATAATTATGCTGGTGACATATTATTCATTCCCGATCAGCTCATCTACAAATTTTCGATGTCATTCATACATAAGTCAAGCGAATTATTATATCAAAATAGAGCACTCAAACCAATTATTGGCTGTCACTGGGATAGGGGTTAGGGCATTATTATAATATCTATTGTGAAGCTTGTGAAAAGTCATTTCACAAACCTCATTTCAACTGAACCATCTATACGCCAACTATTGATATAAAAAAATATATACGTACTCGTATATACTAATGTACTATTATCTCTCTATGTATGTGTATAGACATATGTACATATGTAGTATACTTACCATTTAGAGAGATCAGAGATATATTTAATTTTATAATTGAAACATTGGAATAACTAATCCCATTAAATAAACAATTGCGGAAAGTAGTTGCTCACACATATCACACTCGTACTGGTTATCCGATTATTTCTCCATTGGAAAAGTGCCACACAAAACTATATCCTGATAGTTGACTTTATTATTCTTGTCTATAATCTCTTGCACATATGTATGTGTGTCTGTGTTTGTTATATTCTATCCCATGTAATTAAGGATGCAAGTCAATCCTAGCAGTGTGTTTATTTTTCGAATCAATTCCATCTTAATTATTCATGCATTTTCTGCAGTTTGTTCTTTCGGATTAAATATATATTTTCTAAATAAATTATTATAACATTTTCCCTTATTTCATATATCATACTGTCCTTTTTCGTGCACATTAAACATTATGTGAAATGTAATCTGATTATAATATTATTTTTTTTTTCCTAATTGGATGCTAGAGAAAAACAACAATAAAAAAAAAATAAAACATTATACAATGCAAACAACGTAAATTGCAAATGTGTTTGCAATTGTGTCCTTAGGTGAACGTGTCCTTAGAACGCTTTTCCTTGTTTTTTTTTTGTATGTTTGTGTTCAGCATTGGAGTTTTTTTTTAATGTTTTAAAATGATAAACCGCGAGACATGATGTATGACGAAGAATTAAATACACAACTGGGTCGTAATTACTTACTTTAACAATTCAAGGTTTCATAAAATAATTTTATGAATTAAAGAATTTACGTTTATAATTTAATAACAGTTTAAATAATATTCAGGTTAAGGCAAAGGCTATGCTGTATACCTGTGAAACAAAACTTGGTACAATATCAGTTTGATGGTTAAGGAGAAATTCAGGAAAACTAGAAATTTAAACCTTTTTGTCCAAAATTGAAGAAGAGTTTTCTTTAAAATTCTTGAGTCCTTTCTTAGAGTGAGATTAGAGTAAAATTAGTCACATTAATTTAGTTTCAAAATTGAACTTGGTTTTACATATAAAAACAACCATTAAAATAAGTCAACACTGTTAAAAGAGTTTAAAAGGAAAATTTTGTATACAAAAATTAAATTATAAAATTTTTCATCAAAAACTAAAACAAAATTAAAACTTCTCCAACATTAAATTAAAAATGAAAATTTGAAACATTTCCTTCTGCCAATATTGTTATCTGATTTTCGAATTTAAATAGCTCAACTTTTTTCCAAACATCAAAACCAATACACGATCTTAAGAAGAAGTAACAAAGTAGATAACACCAACTTGCATTTAAGGCCATTCATTAAAATAATAAAAAAAAAAAAACAACTAATGACTTGCATGCACATGATGATGGCTTTCATTAGAGTGAACTGGGGACATTTTTTTTTTGCTTTTGTATTTAAAATTTATGAGTACGAACCTTCTATACATTAAAAAGGTCTTGTAATTAAATTAATTTAAAAATAATGCAATTTAAGTTAACATGTAGATTAGAATGCTCCTAATTTTATTTATTTACCAATTACTCAACTTACTTGCTTACATTCATAAACAAGCTTAAAGGTTTCGTTTTTGCTTACTTTTTTTCTAGATTATTTCATGTTAGATTTATTAAATGGTTTGTAAATTATTTACAAAATGTAAATGAAAATAAAGCTGTATGCAAAACATGAATAGCTGTGTTTTGTACCTATATTCAAACTTACTAGACAAGGCCCGATTTTGAAGGAAATTGGATTGAAATTCACTTTTTGAAGCTGAAAAGTTACGATCCAAAATTTTTGAGATAAAGTTCCTGAGCATACAATTCAATATGTTTATACATGAAAAGGTACCTTGCGAAATTAGACTTTCTGGAAAAAAAGTACTTTTATACTCATTTTCTTAAGTATATTTTTCTGTACCTAATTAGTGAGTCTTACCTTAGGACCGTCGAAATGTCCCCCAAAAGAAAATTTTATAAAAATAGAAGCATAGTTTACAACACTTTTAAGCAGTACCATAAGTGGAGTAACGATAGCTGAAAAAATGCACTATTCAGGAACCCAGTAAACCTCTGCGATTTTGATGATTTTGAAATATAGGAACTAAGAATTAGTAAAAATTCAACAGATAAAATATTGACAGACTCAACAACAAAATTTTAAAAATTGAACAGTTTTTTTTTTTTTTAAACAAAAGTTATAATTTTCATTTTATTTGTTAAAAACGTTTTTACATATTTAGTTAATATAAACTCCAAAATCATGTAAGGTAAGACCGGCTTATAGTGACAGGAAGATTAAAGTTTAAATTAAAAAAAGCCTTTTAAGCACCTTATATACTTACTTACTTACTTACTTATCCGGCTTTCGATCCATGGAGAGTCTCTGCCTGAGATATTGCGGTCTTCCATCGGTTGCGGTCCCTCGCACGCTCCCTCCAGTCATCGAGACCAAGCGTTCTTGCGTCGGAAATCGCCTGATCCCTGTAGCGGAGGTTCGGTCTTCCTGGTCGTCTCGAACCTGGGGGCTGCGATTCGAAGATTTTTTTGGCTGGAGCATTGTTGTCCATTCGCTCGATGTGGCCGAGCTAGTGTAGTCGGCGTGTTTTGGCTCTTTGGACTACATCCACATCTTGGTACAGCTCGTATAATTCACGATTTAATCTTCTCCTTCATTCGCCCTCCTCGCATACTGGACCAAATATCCGCCGAAGAATTTTTCTCTTGAAATTGCCCAGTTTCAATTCCCCTTTTTTACTTATCGTCCAGCACTCGGCGCCGTAGAGTAGAACTGGTAAAATTAGCGTTTTGTATAGCGTGCACTTTGTCTTCCGGGAGAGGAGTTTTGAACCCATTTGTTTGGCCAAACCGAAGTAGCAGCGGTTCGTTAGGGTAATTCTTCGTCGGATTTTCACTAAGATGTCATTCGTGGGGTTGATGTTTGTTCCGAGGTAGGTGAAATCCTTGACTAACTCGAAATTACTGCTACCAACAGTGACGTTTTGTCCTAGGCGATGGACAGATGAAGCTTTGTTTGTTGATAGCATTACTTTGTTTTGTCCTCATTCACTTCAAGACCAACGCGTCTCGCCTGTTTATCAATAGCTGTGAATGCTTCTAGTACAGCTTGCTTGGAGCGGCCGATGAACAGGTCTTCGCATAGCCAAGAAGCAGTTGCGAAGACCTGTTGAAGATAGTACCTTCCAGGTTAACACCACTCTTGCGAACTATCTGCTCCAGGACTAGGTTGAAGAAGTCACATGATAGGGCATCTCTTTGTCTGAACCCTGTACATGTCTGGAATAGGTCGGATGAGCTGTTACCCTTTTTTACGTTGCATCGCGTATTTTGTAACGTCATGCGGCATAGCTGGATCAGTTTTTTCGGGATCCCGAGTTCCGACATCGCCAATAGAAGCTCTTGGCGACTAATACTATCATATGCGGCTTTGAAGTCGATGAAAAGATGGTGGGTCTCGACTTGAAATTCGTTAGTCTTTTCCAGGATTTGCCTCAATGTGAAGATTTGGTCTATCGTTGATTTGCCTGGCCTGAAGCCACACTGGTACGAGCCGATCATAGTGTTGCAGAAAGGTTTAAGACGCTCACATAGTACGTTGGATAGGATCTTGTATGCATCATTAAGCAGGGATATAACTCTGTAGTTTTTGCAGGACGTAGGATCTTATATACAACATATTAATATTTCAAAAGATTTTTTGTTCATTTAAACTTACTTTGAAAACAAAAAAAAAACATTAAGGTGGTCGTAATGGACCCCAAAAGTAATGATTCAAATTTGTAGGGAATGATCTCGCAGGATTCTAAATTTCGGAACCCAAAATCATACCTGATTCCTTTTTTTGAAAAATAGAAATAATTGTATACCGACGTGTTCGAAAGTAACATCAAAATATGTTGCTGGAAAACAAATAAATTGTTAATTGAAAAATCAACTTAAGATCACATTTTAAAATATTTTCGTTTTTTGAAAGCTATAATTCTGTAATTGAGTTTTATGTTTGGTTCAAGTTGATTCAGTTAATAGTTTTTGAAAAATTTAATTTCAAAGTAAAAATTTTAGTTTTAGTGCATTTTAGTATAAAAAAAACTAGCCTTAACTAGTGAAAAACTTTTTTCGCACAGTTTTTTGAAAACATCTCTCGTAATAACTATTGTACTTTATAAAAATACTTGTTCATGACGATACCATCATGTCTTCTTATAATTAATCTCACAGACATTTTTGTCCAATTCGCCTAATTTTTAGGAACAAATAACAGACACCTTTAACCTTAACATCTATACAACTTTATGCAAACAAATTTAAATTGTCTTCTTTCAATTCTTATTTCATAGCTTCAACATTTTTCGTCCGATTTTATCAAGATTGTCGTTCATTTTAAATAATTTTATCTCTGCCCATCAGCAACAAAAAACTAGATACTCGTATTTTTAAAAATCCACGTTTTTTAAACTTAAATTTCAAACCGACTTAAAGTAAAAATATGCAATTTTTTTTAAAAGATTTTTAAAAGTTTTTTCCTTAAGATTTTGTAGATTTTCTTATATTCTTCAGTATATGGCTTACAGATTTATAGAATTGTATAGATTATTGTCCTGTAAATTTTCAAATGGATACATTGAACCATTTTTCTTCACCAAATTTTTAAAGTCTTACAAACCAATGAAAGGAACAAATTGTGTTGTTCCTTATAACATTACATACATACAAAGTCGTCATCGAAATGAATTAAAAACAACAGTATTTGTCGATTTTTTTTGAGTTTTGCATTGGTTAGATACTTTTTTTTAGTTAAAATGAAATAAAAAGTAAATTTAAAAAAAAGTACTAAAAAATATTTTTTTAGTACTTATTAAAAAAAAAAATATTATTTGATACTTTCTTAAACTAATTGTGAAGAGCCAAAAACAAAATAATTTCTTCAAAATTTTAAGAAAATCTTGTATAAATCTTACTTAAATTTCCAAACTGTCTTTGAATTTTTTTATGACGTCATTATTTCTTGAGATATTGGTAATGGCAGCGGGCTTAAATTCTGGTTTCAAAATTCTGCTTTTCAAAATTCTCTTTTCAAGATTCTCTCATCGTAAATACTTTTTAATAAAATTCTGCCTATTCTGTTTTTTTCTCAAATAAATTATATTATTTGCGAAAATAAACAAAAAAAGTAGTTTTTCAACTCTATTGATAACTGATTGCAGCACTATTTTTCAAGCTGAAAGAAATTTTGTTTTTGATATGTACTTAGTAATTTATTATTGTTTTTTGACTCGAGTTTTATGGATGTCTTACACTAACTTCTTTTCAACAGTATGCAAAATTACTATTCAATTTCTTCACTATTTCTTTTATTTTTGGTTTGCGCATGCCACACAAACCCCAAATCACACCAAACCAAAATCTGATATTTTTTGGGATTTCAATTTAGTGGGGCAGGATTTCAATAAGATTTAGTTGAATCAATTGCTGAACCGAAGTTCAAGAAGGTCATATGTATTTCTGAAAAAATTATGTAATATATAAGAATTTAGAATGGTATCTTAGATATATTTTGAAGAGTTAATGTAAAAGTTGAAGACAATAAAATTGATTTTTCAACAAAAAAAAAATGAGCGACCCCATTTTTACTTGCGATGTTAAATTTTGAACTTAAGGTTAAGGATTTTAAAATTGAATTCTTTGTTTTGAAAATTCAATAAAATGTGTTAATAATTTTTTTTGAAACTAGGTTTTAAAATGTATTTTAATACATACTCAAAATAAGCATTCCAAAACTTTTTTTAAAAATGTTATTAAAATTTTTCATATAAAAATTAATTTTTAAGAACACCGCTCCAACATTCATATTTTTTTCAAGTAATCAAATGGTTTTTAGCTTTAAGTTTTTAACTAGTTGTTTGTACATTTTAAAAAACGATTTAAATGCTTGTTTTTATTTTTTTTTTATAATTTCTTTCATATTTAAAATGTTCTAAATTCCAAACAACTTGAACAAGTATGGGCGATCCAATCGTGCATTTTATTTTTACACAGAGGCTTCCAAAAACTATAAATATTTTTGTGTACTATATTTCAAAAACGATTTGATCGATTTTTTTGAAACTCGATACTGGAGTATTTTTTAGTACTCTCAAAAATACAGTGGAATTTCCATAAGTCGAACTCTCAAAATGAAAGATAACAAAGTCGAGTTATTCGATTTAGAAGTGAAGTTTTAGAATTTGTTTTTTTTTGTACTGTCTCTGTACTTTTGTATTGAAAGTGGACTCTCAGGTAAACCAAATTTTATGGTCACATTTTTTTTGTAACACCACTCCAGACTTCATTGATGATCTTCATTTCTTGTTCGAAAGTGAAATGCTTAATTTTCTTCCTAACTTTCTTCGTGAATTCCGTCTTTTCGAACAAACAAGAAAACTTCTGCTCATACAAACTTAAAACTCATCAAAAAAAAGTTCAAATTAAAAACATACAAACTCTAAATTCAGCCATCCGTTTTCCTCAAAAAAACTTTCGAAATTTATCACGGTAGACACTCGAGTAGCTACTTTTCAAAAAATTGAAAAAAAGGGAGGTTGCCCGATTTAGAGCTAACATTTAAGAGTGTATCTACCGAACAAACGTCCAAAATAATCATAATAACTTAGTGATTAAAAAAAAAAATAATTAAGATAAAAAGTTCGAGCTAAAGAGACTTTTCGGCATCAAACGCAATTTAAAAACTTCGAAAAATAGAGAAATTCGAGTTACAGAAGTTCGAATTATGTAGGGCAAAATTCATGAAAATAAAGTAGTTGAAAAGCCAAAGTTCTCAACAAAACTTTGAGTTACAGAGAAATTCGACTGAAAGAAGTTCGAGTTAGGGAAGTTCGACTATATTTTCAGAACAAATTTTACATATATGGAAAAATAACGGTACCTTCCATACAAAAGTTTTCTTTCACAAAAATGACTCTTACGATTTTGATAAAACTTTTTACACTTTTTACTTAATTAACACGATCTACAGCAAAAAATTATACAATTTCACACTTAGCAACTATTAGTAGTACCTGTCATAGAACCTTGTTTTGAATTTTTTCATTATCGGCTCAACGGATTTAAATCATTTTGTATACACAAATTGCATATAAATTTTTTAATATTGAATATCAAAATTTTGGAAAAAAAATGTTTTTTGAATTTTTAAATTAAGTTTTAAATATATTTTTTTTTGAAAATTCGACAATTTGTGGGGGTTGACAATTTTTTTTCACATATATAAATACTTAAGATTTGCAAAAAAAAAATTTTTTTAATGTTTCAAGAGTTTTATATATTAGAAATATTTTTTTAAGAAAAGCGCTTCAACGATTAAAATTTTTTTTACAAAAAAATCAATTAAAAGATATTTGTCATATAATTCATCCACAAGCATGTATGAAAACATTGCTTTACAAAACAGAATTTTTAAAATAAGAATTTTGAAAAGCATTCAATAGCCTATAATAGCTATTGTTTAATGCTTACGTATTACTCACATTTTATTTTATTAAAAAACGAATTCTTTCGATGTCTATATTGACGTTATGTATAAAGCCTTGAACCAAAAAATGCAAGTTCATACAATCCACGTGTATCCACTTAATCCACAATGATTTTTTATTAGTTTTCCTTTGAAACACCTTTGAAACATAAACACATACACTAGCTCACTTCAACTTGAATTATGAAAATATCATAAACATATTTTTTTTTTCATTTTCAACTACCTACATAAACAGTTTTACAAACATAAAGTCGTAAACTTTCCTGAAGAACTTTCCTGAAAATTATTGCAAAACATTTTCATGAATATTATTGTGAATAATTACATCACTTTTGTATGTAATATACTGAAACACACATACATACCATCCTTATATGAATAAAAAGAACACGAAACCTAGGTATATATATAAAACTCTTAAAATTATAATATTTTTCGGAAAAAAAAAGGAACAACAAGAACACTCACTGTGGCCTGTGGGCGTAAGGTATGTATTATGTACAACGTACATATCTCATTCCTTCTAACAATAAAAATTAATCGTCTTCATTCTTAGACTCTTAAAAAATTCCTCCTTTAGCACATAATTTGCAATCTAATTTAGGGGACAAAATATTCCATTTCCACATTTTTTGCATACATTTATTTTTTACAGGGTGAACTTGACACAAAATTTTAATATATGTAGATACGTTATCTTATTTGTTTATTCAAATTTATATTTATTTTGTTTAAGTTGGAAATTTAATGTACCTAATATTTTTCTGTGTGTTTAAGAGCAGACATGCTTTGAAAGAGTAAAGAATTTAAATGAATTCCCATCTCTCCAGCTCTACTAGGTAGTAAAAGGCTTGAAAGAAAGGGTTTTTAGTTAAATTTTTTTTATAAAACCATGAATGGAATTTAAAAATAACTTGGTTTAAAACAATATTTGGAAGCATTTTTATGATTTTTAAATACAACACTTCTAGAAGGACTTACAAGGAAACAACCATAATTTAAAACTCAAAAAAGGATTAAGTATAAACCACCCTGTATTATAACAAAAAAAAACTGCAAAGAGCATACAAATAGGTTCTCTTTGAAGGATTTACTCCCGAAAAAAAAGCTTAAAAGCCAACCACACTCACCAACATGACAATAAATTCGATGAAATATAATCCATAAGAAATTTTTGGGAAACAGTCGCTTCTCATAGGCGCAGGCATAGCAAAATGAAAGAAACAACAAAAAAAAAAGAAAGAAATTAACATATCGCTTTAATTACCTCGTTTTTACAGCCAAAGGATAAGAGTGCGAAAGACCCCAAAGCCAAGCCGAAGCCAAAATGGCATGACGAAAAGCGGCTCATAGTCAGAAATTAAATTGCCTCTAATTAATTTTTCGTGACAGGTTAGTTTAGTGTTGGTGTCGCGTGCAGGATTAATTGCGTTTTGCTTTATAAAAGTTAGAGATGTTTTATCTTGAATAGGTAGGTAAGGTAGAGGTATATGTACCTACGTGTACGTGCTTCGATAAATTTGTTAATTAGTCAAATGAAGGGAAAAAATACTCTTGCAAGACTTTGGTGTTGGCTTCTTTGTTTTTTTTTTTTTTATTTTTGTTTTTTACTGTAAAAAAATAAATAAATTTTAGAAAACGAAATTTAAATTTTTAACTGAAAATTAAGTATTCGACTATGTTGTATGTAATTGCTTTTAAAGCTGATGTGGCTGCGAATTTGTCAGGTTAAATTTTATAACACAATTGCGTATAAATTCTTTGGAAGTTTCAATTCAAAAACTCATCAACAAGTAGGTTTAAAATCGAATATTTACTTACTTATTTAAAGCGGTGCTACAGATCATGGTGAACCAGGGCTTCAACCAACAAACTTTTTCCAGCTGGCTCAACCTCTAGTTAGCTGTCTCCAGTTTTACATGGCCAAGTTGGTTGAGGTTCTTTTCCACTTGGGTGACCCCCCTGTTACGTGGTCCTCCTCTACTGAGTCGTCCTACCGATTTGGATTTAAAGGCTTTCCGAGAGAATTTTGCACTATTCTTTCAGGAACCATTTCGAGGAAGTCGCAGACTGTGTCTCATCTTGCTTCAAACCTATTTTGATATTAAAGTTATAGGTGAGGTCTTTGCTGACCTTGATGCAGCAGCGTTAATTCTCCATCGTTATTCTACACAAATAGACGAGTTTGAGAAGGACATTTTTCTATATAGCTCGTCTCTATAGATGCTGTCATATTCGGCCTTGAAATCGATGGAAAGGTATCGATTTAAATGGCCTGTGATTTTTCCAAGATCTGCCGTAGTGCGAAAAAGTAGAAGACTTACCCGGCAGAGATCAGAAATAACTGTCAACATTTATTTTCAATCGGTTTTTCTCTGAGAGTTACTAGCTACATTCGTTTAAAAAGATTTTGGTTTGAGATTTATTTAGAAAAATTAAAATTTAGGTTATCGGTCGAGATTTGTTTTTTATTTTTATGAATATCTCTCAATGGTTGAGTTTTTACATAAAAATAAATGGAAAAAGTCTTCCTTTAACCTTATTCCCTAAACTTATTAAAAATGGTTTTCAATGTTTTGCACAGAATCACTTAAAATCCACACGTAGGTATTCACCGACGACAAAAACGCATAACTAACTGCTTTTCTTAATGTAGGACTTACATATTAAAAAAATTCATATTAACCAGGCCTGTAAGCTTTCAAGTTGCAGTCAAGTACGCAGTACCTGTCGCCCAAATGTCATTTTCATTGTCACGGTCATTTTGTTGACGGCAATCTGTGTCATGGTTTTCTCTCTATGTTTTCGCTTTGGTCTTGCCATGGCATTCACACGTGGTTTTAGCCATTGAAAATGTTTCGACGTCACCTCGCTTTGGTCCCGTTTGGTGCATTGCCATGATTAGCCCGACCCAACGCTACTCAGGTGTAGTGAGAAGTTATCACTTATTTAAAGCGTTTCAATTTATTGCTTATTGAAAAATGTTGTTTTTAAAAAAAGAAACTTTGGCAAGACTGTAGCGAGACAAAAGACGGAAAACTATTCTAAATGTCTAAAACCACGTGTAAATATCACGGCGAGACCAAAGCGGGCTTGGCGTGTACAAAGCAAGAAGAACACAAGGACCAACTGACTGAAAACCACGTTTGGACTTTTAACCACGTTTTTAGCTTACTTAAACTTTTATTTTTAAATATTGTTTTAAAAAAAAAACTTTGGAGAGACTAAAGCGAGACCAAAGCGAGATGATGGACAAAAATTCCTCGATCGAAAAAATTATTTTTTTAAAATAAAGTTTTTGAGGTACTTTTATTGAAAATGGAAACAAATAAGATTTATTGAAGAACCTTTCAAAAGGTTGATTTTTTTTCTGATTTCTGCTCTCCAGGCCTGCTAAGACCACACTGATGTGCATATATACTTATACCACGTTGCCGAAATGGCTTCAGATATTCACAAAGTACGACTGACAAGGTCTTGTATGTGATGTTAAGAAGACTGTTGCCTCTGTAAGTTGGTGCAGTTCCCAGAATCATCTTTCTTGAGGACCAGGTAGGCATTGCTGACGACCCTCTTTGAACAGGTCAGCTATAAGGCCATCAGCTCCAGCAGCTTTATTAGACTAAGGCTAGGATATAGCTATCTTCACTCCGTCAAGATCGGGTGGTCGAAATTGTTGGTCTTACATCATGTCATCCAGGTTGAAATTTTTAGAAATCTAGAAATTTAGAAAAATTTTATCGTTCTGATACGCTTCAATTTGAGCCTTTTAACTTTGGGAGATTCTCTTTACCTTTTGCCAAAACTTCTAAACTTCATTCTTGCAATAGAATTCCTCTAAAATTTCTCGATCGAAGGCTTCTTCTTTTTCTTTTTGAGAAACCGATGTTCTTTTATATTTGCCGTCATTCTTCGTCCAACCAGGAGTTTCACTGTTGCAGTTGAGTGAGGGCCCAATACGTTAAGGCAGCATGTCTGATAGTTTCCTGGAAATTTCTCCACTGGTTCTCAATGGATGAAGTAAGCGGTGTGGGGTAGAACTTAATTAAAGCTACTAGATCCTCGATTTGGAAATAGCGGTGATTTCTTGTCACTGTAAACGTCCGACGTTGAGTTTTCTTACAGTATTTCCTTTTTTAGGCATTGGTCTGGATATCCGTAGCAACACCTTAACAGTATCGAAGAAGTGAACTGATTCAGGGTCGGCTGCTTAGAACGTTGGAGGAGTTTCTAACGTTGAACGCAATGTGTTCAATTTGGTGGACGGTTGATGGTCTTCCCTTCCTAGTTTGATATTTAGATAGTTTATATTCCTGAGACATCAAAGGACACAGAGGACTCTGAGCACTTACAAATAAATACAAGATTCCTCCAAAAAGAACCTCACTTTCCCCCTTAAAAATGAGACTGATTTTTTTTTGGATTCGCCTGCTCAGTTTTTGTTTGTACTAAGCGCTCAAGAAATATAAACTGATCAGTTAAAACACCAAGGCAATTTTAATGCTCATGTGTCTTGTTCAAAAATTTTTAAATTATCCTTGCTGTCATCATATTTCTCCTCTCTGGGGGCATGCATGCATATGAGGCTAGTTTTAGTTATTGTGTTTTCTATGTTTTGGAGCAGTCTAGAGCCTCGGCTAAATGATCAGATGTACAAAGTCTTTGCAGTGAGATATGAACGGAATATTCTGCGTGCAGAAGCAAAGTTCATAGGTTCGTCAACAAAAAATTATTCCCCATCCGATGGTTGGTCGGAAAGTCATCCAGGCCCTACGCCATGATCCCCAATCTGAAAAACCAGACCCTTTAATGTAACTCCAAGGGTGGAGGCCAGATCTATCACCGCTTATTTCCAAAATTTCGTATAGTTACCCCTACAAGTAGGTGTTCACTAAGTAGTTCAGCCACACTGCAACCGTAAATGCCGCAATTGGTTCCATCTAGGGAATTCTTCTGCTTCCACCTTGATGATAGGATAAGTACATAAGTGGGAACACTACTCTCGGTCTCTGTCTTCAAGACTGGTACCGTTGAATCTTTATGTTGAATATTGAATTCATCCATCGCACACCATAGGCCCTTCCAAGACTGCAGCTGAATAATACAACCAGTAATTTCCGAAAGAAGATTACAGTGTTTAACAAGTCAAGTCCAGAAAGACACAAAACCAGTTAAAATAAGCTAAATTTAAGTCCTAGTAGTATTCGAAGCATCACTGGTCGTTGCCATGGTGACGCCATTAATGAATTCCTACTTCCTACAATGCCCAACCAAATCGATTGCAAAAATCCAAAGATACCAATCGTTTTGTAACAGAAACCCCATTTTGAATTTTGTATTTTTAGTAGTCTACTCTCATGTAGGTAGGTATACATATACAAGCAATTCGAAAGACATTTTCAATTTATAATTGAATTGTTAATCAAGAGCTTGCATTGAAAACCTTCACAGTTTATTCACATCTAAAAGAGGATAAAATATACGAAATCGAATTAGCAAAAATAGGTAGGTACATAGTACAAACTCTCTTATAGTTGGTTAAACATTTAAGATTCCTGTCGATGTCCTAGTTTCAAAATTGAATTTCAACATCAAAAAAAAAAAAAAAAAACAAGGTACACATACCTTTTAGGTTAACCCTGCATCTGACAAATGCTGAAAATAAATTTTTAATTTATAACTGGAAATTTTAAATTGAAATAAATTCCAACCCAAAATCATTTTTGTATTAAAATATAAACAAAGTTAAGGACATCATAATTTCTGAAGGCTTACATGGGAGAAATATGTACGACAACACATAAAAGTCTATTTTTTTTCTTTAAATATTGATAGAAAACTAGGACATTAAAGAATGGAAGTTATAAAATGTAGATATAAACACAAGTTAAACATTATAGTCAAACCAACAAACAACCCTCACCTAGCTAATACTCCCTTAGAGAGGAAACTAATAATAAAAAAAAAAAAAATGGAACTGGAATAAAAAACTATTACAACACATAATTTTTCTAATGGTCATGATCGTAAACACGAATTCACATATACCCCATCTATCGTCACTGACTTCGTCGTCACCATCGCATCGCCATCGTGACGGTCCGTCGCGTCGTCGTCATCATTGTCCTTGCCCTCTATATACATCAGCTACAAAAGTAGATGGGTGGAGATTTTTGTTATCTTATCATTGTAAGCAATACTTTTGTTAATAAATTGAAATTGAAATTGAAAATTGGATAACAGCAAAGTGGTTTTAATACATTGTGAACCTTTAACTGTTTATACCTTCCTACAGCAGTGTTTGTATGCCACTCTGGTCGCTCATCTGATGTCCTCAGAGCGCAAAACCTATTGTATTTTTATCCTTCGAAAACAATAGAAAACCATTTCCGTTCTTTTAATGGCGAACAAAAAAAAAACTATACTTATATGTTCATAATGTACGAGTATGTATGTAGAAACTTACAACCTTGCTCTTCCACACCTTCACACTCTTTCAGTTTGTTCATTAAAACTTTCACATCACGCCATTACATGGCAACATGAATTTCTGTAACGTCTTTTTCTTCTTCTTCTTCTAATATAGACTAAGATGTATCCAAGGCCGGATAAGGGAAAACAATAAAGGCGAAACAAGTTAATCCTTTCAAACAAAAAAATATGTTTTTCTATTTTAGATCGAAAATCGACAAAGTATAGGTTAGATTTTGGGCTCATATAATGTTCGTATGCCTCTTTCACTTCACTTAGGGAGGGCTGTTCGAGAACGAATTGCTTGTTTGACTCAGAATACCAATTCAAATAAAAGAACCAATTAATTTCAACTTTGTACTGTATCGCTTTAAAATAAGCTTTTATGATTAACTGGATCTGATGTCACATTAAATGCTTACCTAAAAATGAGATTAAGCAAGAAATTTAACGAGACACTAGCTGACCCGGTGAACTTTGTTCCTCCTAAAATTGATTAAATTATTATGTATGTCCCATTTGGAAGGCGGTTGTGGGTTGAAGGAAGCGGGTAGTCACTGATAGGCGTCAACATGGAGACATTCAGCAATGCAAAGAAAACTACACGTCAATTCTGTGAACTATCGGATACTGGGGCCCAATTCTGCAAGTGTGAATGGTTTTCCGTGTACACATTCCGTTCACGCCCAAAACAAGTGAGAATAAATTTGACTGATTTTGAATAAGATATTTGTCAAAGCAGCCAAAAAGTCAGATACGTTTTTTCTTCTTAACACGGCAGATGTGAAACTTTATCCTGACAGAGTAACGCCATCTTTTGGAAATTCTTTTATCGTTAGGGACAAAATTGCTGAATTGTCAGTTCCGTAGTGTTTGTCATTCATCAAATCGAATCTTCTGATATCTCCAACTGAGAATCTTGTTTTCGTGATTTTCCAACTTTTTCATTCAAAGCATTAAATTTTCGGCTCCGTTGTGTTAGTATATGGTTTTATACGATTCCAACAAAAAAGTCTTATCGAATCGTATTATGTTTAGCGGAGCGTCTGAACAAAATAAACAAGGGAGCTGGAATAGATGTCAAAAATGGTGCAGTAGAGGTCAAAAATGGAGCAGAAAAGGTGCAAAATTGTTGAACTATTGCAGCTCCAGTTGCAGCATTTTTGATATCAATTCCAGCTCCGCCTTGCAATTAATTGGCCCGCTCAGGAGCCTGACAACAAACTCACTAACAAACCACAATTTTAAATTCTATTAATCGAATTCTGGATATTGGAAACTCGACGGTTTTTTTTTGTTTGTTATTTTAAGAATCAAATTGATTAGTTTTCAAACTCAGTTGGTTTATTTTTTTTTATTCAAAAAACAGGTACCCCCAGTGCGTTTCTACACTTTTTAGACAAATCACTACACCCAAATTAACCAAACTTCACAAAAACACTAACTGACCTATACTAAAGATTAACTGAAAAGAATCATCCAAATTTGTCAGGCCGTTCTTGAGCTATTTCGGAAAAATTGATGTGTACGTGATTTTCTGTGCACACAGCAAAAACTCACTCTTGTGGAATTGGGCCTCTGGTCTTGTCCGACTGTACACGACTTGCTTAACTAATTAATGTGGAACAAAAGACAAAAATAGCAACACTATATTCTTCTGCTGTACAATTCGGCTGAAGCCTTGGATGAGCCTATCAGAAGTATTGTGTGCGGCAGATGAATACGACTTAGAGAATCAATGGTGCCACCAACATTCTTGAAGACAGAGACCGAGCGAAGTGTTCCCACTAAGGCACTTATCCTATCATTAAGGTGGAAGTGGAAGAGTTCCCAAGATGGAATCAACGGTGGCGTTCTAGTTCCAGTCAGGCTGAACCACTTAGTGAACACCTTATACGGGCTACTACGACATATTCGAAGTTCAGGCTTTTAAGTAGCTCATAATCCGGCTTCCAAGACTTGGTGTTGTATTATAAGGGTCTGGTCCACTAGGTTTTGGTTCATGCTAAAACTAACTAAATATTCACAAGGGAACAGGGCCATATCCTGGTGAATCAACCACCAGACATACTGATCAATTTGCGATCGATGTAAGGCACTCCTCCACAGTATCAGGCATATTCAAACGTTCCGAAGAGCCAACATTGACTTAGACCACTACCTCATTGTAGCCAAAGCAGAGAAATACTGGGAGAAAATTCAACATCAGGCAGCTACAGTCTACAGCTAGGTCCTTCTCCGATCAAGTCTCTCGTACCCTGTTAAATAGTCAAATATTTCACTGCACTAATTTCTACTAAAGAACTAGTGAAAAAATTTCTAGGAATCTATCAGAGGCGCCACCGTTGACGTGCTGGACCTTGCACAGTCACTATATTGAAACTCCTAGTTTGACAAAGAATTTCAGAAAGTACATGCAGTTTAACAACCCAGCATTCAAATAAACTTTGCTGCATAGAAGAACCAGAGTTCCTTCTTAAAATTGCATTCGAGATCTTCTCGACTGTAATTTATGAACGCCTGAAGGCATTTGTAAGAAATTTAATGAGTCAATTTTAGAGCTGGCCACGATACAAGAAAAATCTCGGTTTTGGTATCGGAAACTCAACCGATACCGAGACGATACCAGCTCCAAGGCATTCGAAATGATACCGAGACGATACCAAACCAAGACTTTGTTATACGAGACTGAGTTATTCGAGACCGAGCTATAAGAAACCGTACTTTTGGGACCGAAATTTACCGATACTTTCGGTAGTATCGTTTGGTAACGGAAAAAAATATAAATTTTTGAATAATATAATTAACTTATACAAGTAAACAATTCTTGTAATGGGTCCTGCATTTTATGTTTGTTTGTGACTGAGATGAGACCGAAACTAAACGAGACCCATATCGATACCGAGACGACATTGAAATTTTTCAATTTTAACGATACCGAGACGATACTTACTAAAGTGCCGTTTGGTTTGGTATCGTGGCCAGCCCTAAACAATTTCAGAGTAGCTTCTGGCTGTTCAAAATCAACCAAATATTCACACTATGGCATATTTAGGAAAAACCCCAGAAATTCCAAATCAATATAGCCACCATCTTTCCATTGCTTTCAAGGCCGCTTTTGTTGCCATTTAGAGAAAAGAACTATAGATCAATGTCTTTTTTTGATATAGCTTTCAAGCTCGTTAATTTTTGCAGAATTGCGATAAAGAATGTACATTGCTCCACCAAGGTTGACAAAGGCGACAAAGGCATCACCAATACCTTTGATGTCAGAAAAATCATTCTTTGCAACTCTTTCAACATCGTTTTGGAAAAAAATATTGCACAAATCTTACGTCAACACTAGAGGGATAGTCTTTAAAAGTCTGTCCCATTACTCTCTTTTGTTGGCGATATTGACATAATCGAACAAAAAAAGTGTGAAGTCAGTATTACTTTCGTGAGTATTGAGGCGGAAGTCAAATCAACATGGCAGTAGACCCAACACTGAAGTCTGGAACAGACCACCACCATAGACAGCTACGATTTCAAGATAGTCAAAGACTGTGCGTACGGACGCTGCTTGGTGAATAATGTTAGCGCTGAGATCAGACGAAGAATTACTCTTGTCAACCCCTGCTTCTTTGGACTTAAAACGCGATTGAGGAACAAAGTTCTCTGTCGAGCAACTTAGGTGTCCCCATATAAGACACCTATATTTCCACTCTTAATGTATGGTGCAGAGGTATGAACACTATTTCCGGTAGATGAGAACGGCTAAGACTGTGTTGAGAGGGAAACTCTTTGGGTGATTTTTGGTCCCGTCTTCATAGATGGGGAATGAAAAAGTGACACCAACATAGCCACACAAATGAATGGTTAGCACTAGGGCTGGCCACTATACCAGAAAAGTCTCAGTATAGTTTGGTATCGGTGTCGAAAACCGAAACGATACCGAGACGATACCAGCTCCGAAACGATACCGAGACGATACCAATACCGATACTCTTGGTAGTATCGTTTGGTATCGGCAGAAAATTTGAATATTATTATTAATCAATTGCAAACAATCAATTTTTGTTATTGGTTTGTTTTCGGAAAAGGCTCTTATGATTTAGATGTCATTTTCAGATCTTTTTTCTTTAGCAGGGAGAAGGTTTAGGCAATAATTTTAATCAAAAGTACTCACTGCCACGCCCATATAAGTTATGCTGAAGCTTACAGTTTAGATGGTTCTCATTAGAGATGACCTCGTGTAAAAATTTTTGTGTAGAATTCCAAATAGGAACTTTACTCAGACATTGTGAAACAAGCGTTCAACATGTTATTCTGGTTGGTGACTCAGACTAGACTGAAACTAGACGAGACCGATACCGAGACTTTGTTATACGAGACCAAGACCGATACCGAGACGATACTGAAATTTTTCGATTTTGACGATAACGAGACGATACTTACTTGGTTTGGTATTATGATGGTATCGTATCACCTAGAAAGAATATCAATGAAAAGTCATAAAGTTCAACCACTGTAGACGGCTCAGTAGAGGAGAAGAGCATTGCAGGTGGCACACGCAGGTGGAAAAAGACCTAATCCAACTTGATGTGTGAAACTGAAGACAGCTAGCTGGAGGCTGAGTCAGTTGGAAGAAGCTCTTTCGTTGAGACTCTGGTCCACCACAGACTGTCGTGCCACCTTAGGACTTGAGTAAGCAATTACCATGCATACATTTGAAGTTAGCTGTCTCGCGATGATCTATAATAATCGCAAAAAAATATAACTTGTCGAATATGTGGTTCTGGCTTATTTTATTTTGCGAGATAAAAAACACTCCACAAATAGAACAGGTTTTATTTAATAATCGATTGGATTTTCCTGTCGCAAATGGGTAAATTCACATTTGAAACCATTTTGTCTAATTTCTTGCAGATGTAAAATGACTAGTGCGTGCATGACTATTTATTTATACATAATGTAGTTGTGATTACGAATTTTTAGTCGCACTATTTTTGATCGCAAGTGTGGCTACAAACACATGCAAGGGCATTCACTTCATTTTAAATAACGGCAATCGCATCGCTAGGAAAATGAAACATTTTGAAATCTTAGACTTCTAACCAACACGATTTCTTAGTGTTATGTGGGTTCATTCTCATGTAGGATAAGAACGCACTTTCCATTTTCTGTCGTGGCAATTTAAAAAAAAAAAGTCGTTCGCAGCTTACTACGATTTTCTGGATGAATTGGGTTTTAATCATTACAAAAAAAAAAGTGAATTACAACTACATGTAATTTGTAATTGAAAAATTTTATTCACTGATTACATGTAAATGTAATTGAAAATTTCAATGTAATTTGTAATTGAAAATTTCAATTACAAATTATATTTTATTGAAAAAAATAAACAATTTCTTGATTTCATTACGTGTAATTGGAAAAAGTAGTTGAAAAACCTGTAATGATTACCCTTTTTGTAATCATTACATGCAAATGTAATTGATTACACAAATATCAATTACATTTAACAGGATGTGAAGGATATTGTTTGTTCACATCTGAAGGCTAAGATTTTTTAAATTTCTATCGATATTTAATGAATGCCCATCCGCCGAACATAAACTTAATAAATAAGACGGAAAGATTTTTCCTTCACATTTAGTTAAATATAAATGATATTTTGTGTAATCAATTACATTTTTGTGTAATGATTACAAAAAAAGTAATCACTATAGATTTTTCAATTACTTTTTTTTGTGTCAATTCTTTTTTTCAATTACATGTGATTAATAATTGAAAATTGTCAATTACAAATAACATGTTACTGTAATTGAAAATTTTCAATTACAATTACATGTAATTTTTATTGAAAAAATCAATCAATTATTGACTACATGTAATTGTAATCGACCCTGTAATCAATTACAAAATGTAATACTAATGCTACCTAACTCTGTTTTCTGGTGTCATGCGTATTTATTCACATTTAAACTCATGTTTGTTTTAGTTTTTGCAACTGAATAACTACGCGACAGAAATTAGAAAGTGCGATCCTGGCCTTAAGCTCATGTGTTCTTTATCTGGCAACTGAACAGCTGCGCCATTAAAATCAGAAGTGTTATTCTTAGACAGATGGCCAGATATTCATACCAATAACTCAAGACAGGGATGTGAGTACTGCCAAAAGGTTCATCCATCCATCTCTAGCCTATAGTCCAAGAAATCTTGCTAATCTCAGCTTTAAATATTTCAGAGTAGCTCGCTAAAGGTGTTCACCAAGTAGTAGACGCCACTGTTGATTCCGTTTAAAGAAATCTTCTCCAAAATCCAAACAGAACAAATCTCTGTCCTTGTCTTATGAAATTTTAAATCATTTTTCTTTTTTAATCTGAATTTTTTCTGAATGGATTGAATCAACTATTCCTAATCTGTTTGTTCGTTTAATATTTTACGTTGGATTAAGTTGTTTTTGTCCGTATTCTCTATAAACGTTCCTGTTTCGCCCAGAATTATAAGCAAATTTCTTCGAACGTTCGAACCCATCTGTCTGTCTAATTTTCTTCCTATTTTTATCCCCATCCTTTCAACAGAGTATATCCTTGTATTTTTGTGTGTCTTATATATCTTTTTTCTTTTTTTTTCCAGAATTAAATAAACAAAAAAATAAAATCAACGGGCGAGAATTCCTGAGAAAAGCCATAAAACTGAATGATAGAGACATCAAATACAGCCGGAAACACAACACAACAACAACAACAAAAACAGAAACATCAACAAAGGAGTCTATATCTGCATACCTACATTATATACCTATGATCGCTAAATATATAAACAACAACAAAAACAACAACAAGGCAAAATCCAAGGCCGGAAGGACATTGGAAAAACGAAGAAAAAAGGAAACGGAAGTGTAAAATATTCCGGAAGGAAAACTTTTACCCTAAGGCTCCAAGGAATATGATGGCAACCAAACCAAATCACCTATAGTGCGTGAGAGAGTGAGTTAAAAAGAGAAAAACAAAAATTACAACAACAAAAAGAACAAACAAACAAAAATCATGAAACCATTACCATCTTGCGGCTAAGCCAACATCGTCACGTCTAGAGAATGAATACAAAAATGCGTGTCTCAGGGGAACTATTCGTTCCAATAGCAACATTCCACATCCTTATGATTATAACAACCAAAATGGCCTACGTGAGTGGTGATTGGCTTATGAACTGCGGCGATTGCAAATGTAAATGGAATTCCGGCAAGAAAACGGCCGATTGCAAGAACCTTAGCATATCCAGCGTCCCAGAAAATCTAAGCTCCGAGCTACAGGTTCTCGATTTGTCACTGAATAAAATCTCCTATTTGGAGGAGAATGCCTTTTTAACAGCCGACTTGCAGAATCTACACAAGTTATTTGTGAGAAATTGCTCCCTGGAGAATCTGGACCCTCTGGCTCTGAGATCTCTCGAGATTCTAATTGAGTTGGATTTGTCCAATAATCTGCTGAGACGATTGCAGGCAAACATTTTTGGCAGTTTGGTTAAGGTGCGTGCTCTTGTTCTCAATGGAAACCTTCTGGAAGTGCTGGATGATGGAATCTTCCAGAACCTCAAGTATCTGCATAAGGTCGAACTGAAAGACAATAGAATAACCACGGTGGGAACAGAGGTGTTTGTAAATGTCCCGCTGCTCTCGCAAATCTACTTGAGTGGAAATCGCTTGAATGTACTGCGAAAGGAGTCTTTCGAGAACCTTCAGCGACTCACTAGTCTCTCGTTGGAACTCAATCCCTGGAACTGCACCTGCGAACTGCAGATATTCCGTGACTTTGCCTTTCGACGGAATCTCTACACCCCACCGACTGCCTGCTACTACCCTAGCCACCTGCGTGGGATGCTTTGGATAGAAGATCAGCCGGAGGCATTTGCCTGCAAGCCCAAGATAATCTATCCCTCGCGAGGTGCCTCTATTAATACTTCCAAGGAGAATGTGACACTGATTTGTCGAGTGCACGCTTCACCAAACACTGTTATCGCCTGGGACTACAACAAACAGTCACACTCACTCAGCAGCAGTAGCAGTGGCGGTGGTGGTGGTGGTGCAAACAATGGGGGCCGGGTGCATATTCAATTGCTGCGCGAGGAGCAGAATTCTGGCAAGGAATTCGGCCGCGATATCTTCATTTCACGGCTCACCATCCTCGGTGCCGAAAAGAGTGATGAAGGCATTTATACCTGCCTGGCTGAAAATGCCGGCGGCAAGGACGCCGTTCAGATGAGTCTGCTCGTGCAGAAGCAATCGCCAAAGGATTTGCTGTTGCAGAGCAATTTAATCATCGTGATTTGCTTAATGGCACTTGGGCTACTGTCCGCTTCCGTGTTCCTAGCCATGGTCACGTGTTGCATCTACAAGCGTTTCAAGGCGATAAATTTACAACAACAGCACTTCCATAGCCATGGTGGTGGAGCCCTTGGCATGACAACAACAACAACGTCCACTGCAGCAGGTAGCGAGACATCAGTGGGTCAGCATCATCTTCACCATCACCATTTGCATGGAGGAGATGGCCACTTGATTCACCAGAAAAAGGGTGACGGCTACGTTGTCAGTGGTGGTGGTTCGGCCTTAAGTCAACATCAGGTGACAAATGGGGATAAATATGCGGCAATTAAAATTATGGAGAACGGCGTGGGAGGCAATAATGGTGGAGGGGGACTCCATCATCATCAGCAGCTGAAGCATCACATGATGGGCGATGATATGACCGACACGAAATTGGCTCATTCTGAAAAGATTTATCTGGAGAAAAGCATTGAAGGTAAGAGCATGGTCCTTGATGGAATCCTAAGCTATATAAATATTTGGTTGGGGTTTGTTTGGTTTTTGGGTTTTTGTTGTTTGGTATATTTTGGGTTTTGTGCGTGCTTGAAATTTCACGCTACGAATTAATTAAAATTTGAAGAGACATGAGATTTGTCATGGCGATATAGGGAGAGTGAGAAAGACAGAGAGAGACACATTATAAAGGACCCAACTCACATATTCTATATAAACGGAATAATTTATATTTTATGCTGGATATTGGTCTGGTTGTGATGCTATACCGTTGGTTTGTTTTTCATTTTTGGCAGGATTATGAGACATTTGAGTGGTGCAAATCCTTCAAAAGAAGATTATGATTTTTTGTCTAGTTTTTCCCTGTTGAAGCACTGCGGAAATGATTCCATATGATAGTTGATGCTTTTCAATGGAAATATAGAATAATTGCTTCGAATTCTGGCTGCAGTTGATGACAATTTTGTATAATCATAGACTTTAGTCGAAAATATTTGTGGTTGTTTTAATGGTGGATAATGGCTGTTTGAATTTTACATAAATAATTCTGGGATTATTTTAAAGTTTGAATAAAATTTTGTTTTGAAAACATCTTACATAATATTATTAAAGTATACTTTGAATAGATTAGATTTTGAATTCGGGTAGATTTAAGGCGAGAGAGGAGGTAAATATAGAAATTATGCTTAGTGATTGAGAGGATCTTTTATGAAAATAGTTTCAGAAATAGAAGTTGGGAACAAATTTTATAATTACCTACATTTTTCTGTTTACTGAGGAAAAATTGTCTTTGAAATAATTATTTTAAAGGCAGCTCTAGGGTCCAATTCCGCATGATTTTCCGCGTACAAACTCAATTTGAGTTCAGGATAAGTTTGAATAAATTTGACAATTAGTGTACACACGTTATTTGTCAAAAGTTTTTAAATCCCTCTTACTCTCAAAATCAATCAATCTCAAAAATCAACGTGTAAACTACTTTTTTTGCACACAGAAAAAATTCACTGTTGCGGAATTGAGCCTCTGGTATGAAGGGTTAACTACAAAAAATCAACCTAGTTAATGAATGCATCAATGGCAAGAAACCCGCTTTTAACACAGTCTTGAAAAAATTGCACAAAATGGGACAAAAGGCCAGAGCTTTATATGTAAGAAAAAAAAAAATCGTTTCTACGCAGGATTTCATTCAGAAAAGGGGAGGGAGTATGCTCTAGCTCTTTCAAGAAACAAAAATTATTAAAAAGCATTTTCAAAAAAAGTTGTTTTGCAATAGTTTCAAAAAAAGATATTTTAACCAAAAACTAAAAAAATATAATTTTAAAAAATATATTGTAAGTGTTGCACTTGTTTTTGGTATATTTTTTTTAAATTGAAACTAAATAAAAAAAATGCCTCTCCTGGTTAAACGTAGGGAAATAGACCGATCTTTTTCTTGCCTCAGCTCATTCGATACGCTCAAGTCTCTTGTCACACATTATGCCATAAACACCCTGTGAACAGGTTTACTTTCAAGATAAAGACAGAATCTCAGTATTGCTGTTGAGTAGAAGTGAAAAATTTTGTATTTGTAGGAAAATCGAACTGAAAATGTTGATGAGAGGGAAGATGAATTCTGCCCGTCTGTCAGAGCCTATATGATTGGATCTATTTTCTTTGAACTTACTAGCTAGGTACATAGAGGTTTTTGGTCACTCCTCCCACACGTTTGTTTCAATTCTTTTTCTTAGAACCAAAAATAACGGTACCTGTCATATCTTCTTTATATTGTTTTGGCAATTTTACATAATTATTATTAATGACACCTCCCAGGGAATAATTTTTTTTCATTTCATTTTCCTTCGAAATGGTTTACCTGATTTAAATATTTTTACACACCATAGCTTTTAAAAATGTACCAAAATATTTTCTTTTTTTTTTCTTTTTAAATGCTCCATTTTTTTAAATCAAATATTTTGAAGATGTAGTTGATTTTTGATTTGATAGAGATTTCTTAACAGTCTTATGAGAAAATACTACAAATGTAAAAATACCGTTAAGAACAAACTTTTTTTTTCTCTAAACCGGATCCTACGATTTTTTAAAAAACTTTTTCTCTGAATTGTTGCAGTTAGTGACATCTACTACCACAAATTATAAAAATTTACAAAAAGCTAAGTATACCTCTAATAGGAGGTTTTTTTATTTTGAATTTTCTCTTAATCGACTGAATGGATTTAGATAAGATTCAAATTTCATGATTAAATAATATTGCATATCAAAATTTTCTGTCATATTTTTTTTTGTATACCCTCAGCCACTTGAACAAGTGATATCTGTGATGCAGAGATGCATTTTATTTTTAATGCTTAGAGAACTATAATAATGGTAGGATATTACCTGACTTGCCATAAAATTTGTTTTAGCAATTTAATAAAATTGTATTTTCTTCACAGATTTTCCTTAAAAAAAATTTAAATAAATAACATTAATAAGAGACCATTTTAGAGTAAGAAAGCTTTGTTCAAAAATGTTTATGTTCACAAAGTGGTATAGTCAATTTGTGCTCAAAAAGGCGTTTAGCGAGCCAATTGTGGAGTTGTTTTGATTTCGTCCCTCATTGATGTTTTTCGAGGTGCTGATTTCAAATCTGAGGCTCGCGACTAAAAAATCGTGATGCAACATGGAAGAAAATGCAAAAAATTATGCAAAAATGCTCATACTTTAAAATGACTTTGACATTTATTTCGAAAAAAAAAATTACCTCGGCATCTTTAGATTCGAATATCTCAAAAACGTGATAAGCTACAGCTAGCTTAAGACCAGATTCGAACTCAGCGCATCAAAGACCATTAGAAAAATATATCATGGTTCATGTCAAAGACAAAAATTAAAATTTTGCACATACCTAGTGCTTTCAAGTGAATTTTCGGAAACAGTAAAAATACGTCAATTTTCAATTAGCACTTGATTCTGAATGGGTTGTCACAGAAAAAAATCTTGAACAGAGATTTTTTTGAAATAGTGTGTACAATAGTTTTTTTTATGTTGTTTTCGAAAATTTTTTAGCCATTAGTGAAAAAATTCCCAAAAAATGCATTTTTGCATCATTTTTTGAATTTTTTTTCCACGTTTCGTCACAAAATTTTAGTCACAAACCTCATATTCTGATTCAGCACCCTCCCTCCGGAAAACATAAAAAGGGGTAAAACTACCCCACAATTTGCACAGTAAAACTACAATATGACTGGACTAATAGAACCATTTGCTTGATTTTCGATTTTCCTGAAAACGGAACAGAAGCTTCCCGAAAGCTCAAAAAGTAATGGGTACCAAAACTTGTAAAATAAATATTTTTTGGATTTAAGAGAAATATATTTCTATGTTGATGACAGGGTTGATGGTTTTGAAACTTGCTTCCTTATAGTTATTTAACAAATTTTTTTCATGATTTAAAAAAAAATATTTCGATTTAGTGATAAATACAGGGTGGCGCACGAATCGTGCTACAAAAATAAAACGTAATAACTTTTTTTCTGTGTGAGTAATCGGCTTATTTTTTTTTTATTTTGTAGGTTACTATTTAGATTTATAAAAATGGATGCTTGGGATACGGAGAAAAGAATTTGGATAGTGCAACGGTACCATGCTTTGCAGTCCGTCATTTCCGTCCAAAGGGAATTTAGGCGGGAGTTTGGCGGTAATCCCCCGAGTAGATGGACCATTATGAGGTTTGTAAACATGTTTGCCGAATCTGGAAGCATCGCACGAAGGCCGTACCATCGAGATGCCAATGTTCGGGTTCAGGATACAATCGCAGCAGTAGCATCTGCAATACAGGCCAATCCGACCGTTATTTAAAGATGTTGAAGGAGTTTTTTTACCCAGAACTGCGCCGAAGACGTATACCATTCAACAGCGTTTGGTTTCTCAGCAAGATGGAGCAACTGCACATATAGCCAGACCAGTTATGGCGGAGCTAAACAAAAAATTCGCAAACAAATTAATTTCTAGGAACTCCACTCTTCGCTGGCCCCCAAGGTCACCTGACCTGACTGCACCAGACTTCTTTTTATGGGGTTATGTCAAGCAAGAGGTGTATAAAACGAAGCCCAGGAATTTAACTGAATTAAAGCAGTCCATAACTACAATAATTGAGGCGATCCCAACTTCAACTCTTCAGGCCGCAATGAATAATTTTTTGATCAGGTGCCGCATATGCGTGGGAGAGCGTGGAGGTCATTTGCGGTCTATAATCTTTAAAAACAACTAACTATTTAAAATAAAATTTAATTTTCTAACCAATAAAAAAAAAATAAATGAAATACATCGATTAAAAAAAAAGTTATTTGAATTTCTTATTGTAGCACAATTGGTGCGCCACCCTGTATTTCATTGAAATGACTGAGATTGAGATAGATTGAAATGAAAATTTGTGATTCCAATCATCAATATCGTATCGGATTAAAAAAATTTAATTGTTCTTGATTGACACAGCTCTTCCATATCGCATCAAACCGGTTAAATTTGGGCGATGGCCTTATTGGTTTAAATTAATTTCGAGATCATTAGACTATTGCCACTTATTTGCGTGGACAAAAGAACGATACGACTTCAGAAAACCCTACGAAAAAATTCTAACGTTTTGAAATCATAGGATCTCGTGATCAATTCTCGCCGCAAGCCTACCCTCAAATATCAAATCGTTCAAACTTAATGTCCCTTGCAGCATCAGCTGTATGACACGAAGGTAGTCCTGGCCTGTTGAAAAGAAACCACTTATTCACGTTGGCTGAATCGCCAGCCTTGGGTCCTCCTGCTCACTTCCATGTGCCGTGACGATGTTCTAAGCTGATCCTGGCTTATGCAATTATGCGTTATTAGCTTCCCCACTGAACAATTTGACTTGAATTAGGCCGTCAAACTTTGAAAAGTCATCTCATCTGTGAAGAACCACCATGTTATCCGTCAAATTGATGTGTATTGTTGCCATCACAAGAGAATACCCAAATCCATAATAAATTTTTATCATTTTCTAGTATTGCCTCAATTTCATGCAACTTGCCATGGCGATTTGTCATCAGTGACTGAATAAAAAACAACAGATTTAACAATCGGCCAGCGATATAGTTATACAAAAAATTAAAAAATCTAACCACCACAGACTGTCACCATTATGCAATAGAAACATTCCACAAAAAAATGTTAACTAGATGTGAAATTTAAAACGTTGTTACCGGGATTAATTTTGTATGGAGATGTGAAGCTTCTTCTGCTTACCTGATAAAACAAGTTGATTTTTTCAAAAATAATCCTTGGTTACTTAATGAGCCTCATCTGTTTCCATATACATTTTCCCATGTTCATTTTTTTCAAATATGGGCAGCAATTCAATTTGTTGATCCGATATAGTTTTTATCATCAAATCATAAAATTTGAAGTTTATTTTAATTTTTTAATTTTAGAGGTATTTTTTCAAATTTCGTAAGAAAATAAAAACTTTCAAAACAGAACAATCTTCATTTACTATTTTAAGATTGAAATGACCATATTTTGCCAGTCCCACTCGTAACGCTAAGAGTACATTTTCTTATCTTACTCCCATTTTGAAAAAGTTTCGGAAATATAAGATAAATAAGTAAACAGAGTAATTATTCCTGTAATTTAAATGTGAAGGAAATTTAAATTTACATTGAATAGATTTAGTGAAATTCAACCTTTAAAAGTTGTCGTACACGTAACGCTTGATAACCTTAATTCATAAAAAGGCCTTGCATTTCTTTTTCTCAATTATTTTTTGGTTATTTTTACTTAATACAATAACTCGTAAACAGCAAATAAATATTGTTGATTAAATATTGTTCACCTTAAATTATATCAAAGTGAACACTTTACACATAGGCAGTAATAACGATGACACAGTTTTGTACCTTATGTTTTGTTACAAATTGGTTAAAAGTTCCAGATAAAGCTATTCTACAGATAGCAAGTAGTGATGGTACACTTATTAGGCTTTAACACAAATATATTTATGGAAATATTGCACATTTATGTTAGTATCTTATGCTCATGTTGTCAAAAAGGTCACGGGCTCCGACAACATTTAAGTCAAAATGAAATGTCATGTACTTAATATAATTTTAATCAAGACGATGCCAAAAAAGGAGTTCCATTATTGTTCTTTTCAATGTTTTGAAGTTGAATATCTCGTGAGCCCCATGATTTTAGAGCTTAACGGTTAAACAATAAAATTATGTCATAACAATAATCTTTTTAAAAATGTATGACACAATTATGTTGAGCATATGGGCCAATTTGCCCATTTTCCTTTACGATTCTAAACAAAATGTCTTAAAGTATTAATTTCATACGTGTCCCGTACGTACCCGCACATACCAAGTTTGTCCCGCACGTAACGGGGTACTTAATTGATTTTAATTATTATTTGTCTCGTAGTTTCCCAATTTTTGAATTTGGTCAAAATTTAGAGAAGACTTTAAGCAAATTTTCCAAGTTCTTAAGTGCATTTTCAACTTCAGGTTTTGCTGAACTTGTGTGTTAACAAAAGAAATTTAAAATAATGGTAGTTTTGATGTCCCACACGTGATGCTCAGCAAAATTTATATTGCGCCATATGATATTTGCAAATATTTAAAAAAATATTATTCTATAGCGTAAACATTATTTTGATGTATCGTTTAAAAAAAAAATTAAGAACGTTCAAACAATTATAAATGAAATTAGCCGTTGGTCATGGGTTTCTCGTACGAATGTTCCACAGGTAACAATGGAGTGCTTCAACATCCAAACTGACTGATACTGGTCCCAAAAAATACCAGATGCAATGCAGTACAAAAGTTTAAAAACTACCAAGAATAATCATAAATTTGTCTAACATTATAAAAGTTTATTTTCTAGTTCATCTCCTATAACTCTTAGATTGTGAAAAAAAAACTAAAAAACTACCTTTAAGTATAAATGCTCATAAGAGTATAAGTATGATAGTCTTCAAAAATTTGGCTATAATCTTCAAAATCCTCTCTTCAATATTCAGTTGATTTCTCTTAACTACCTTAGGTACATATCCGAAAATATTTCTACTTTGTCTCTCGGGAGCCATTAACCAACCCAACCGCCTGAAATAATTAATTGAAATCACCGCATTTAACTCTCACTTTAAGTGCTTTTTTGGCAAAACTCAAGGCACTTCATAGTTTTTGCCACACAATACCTCCACAATTAACGCACAGCACATCACCTCTTCCTGTGCGAATTTTCGGCTGATTTGTTACCACATTAAGGCTCCTCAAACACCTCGCCAATATGTCAGTAATAAATTTTGTAAATTTGTCACGTCATTTCGTATGCCAGCACATAATCATTTATTCCGTATAAAAGCCTCCGACATTCCACATCAGTGCCACTAGATTAGCACCATTAAATACATGTCCCTTTTGTCAAAAGCCATTGCGAACAAGTCGATCAATTAAAATTCCCCAATAAAATTCACCTTCTTTGACAATTGATAGCACTCTTCAATTACCCATAAATTCTGTCTATCACCTCGAATAGTCGTGTCGTTCTTTTATTTATTTTTTTTTTTTGAAATTTCATCTTCTTCTTAGATCTTTGGTTTTGTGGTGGGGTATTTCTATAAATTTGAAGATATTCCTTATACCTATATACCAGCTAGGTCGGATTCGGATTTCAGAGTTATACCACCTTTTAGCACTCATTGTACCTCTATATAGGAATAAGGTAGGTACATATACAAGGCAGGAGCGCGTCCCAATTGTTTCTTTATGGCTCATTTATTTTTTGATTTATTACCGTTTTAGGCGGACCTTTCGTGAATTATGAGTGCCAAAACCTGTGCATGGAACACAAGGATACAAAATACAATATCAAACAACAACACAAAAAATTTAGAAACAAAATTTATTAATAAATTCTCCCCATGGTTCAACGCTTGTAAATATTTCATGGTGCCGCACGAAGAAGTAAAGATTTATTAGAATGTTTTCATTTTATAATATTTTTTTTTTTTTTTTTTAGTTTTTTGACTTGGGTCTTTGTTTTTCTTTCCCCTTAGAGAGATGCTCAACAACTGATATTGTAGATTTAGGAATTTTGATTACTTTTTTGTTTTATAAAACATTTGCTTAAATATCTTTTACGTGTTGTAGGTTAGGTAGCTACTTGTTGACTTGACAACTTTTTTTTTTTTTTTAAGTTTGGCATTTTAGCAAAAATATAAGTAAAAATAAAATAAAATTTGACGTGTGGCATTTGATTGTGATTTTAAAAATATAACTCTCTTACATTTTTTTATTTAATAAAACAAACACGTTTCTCAGAAACTGTCAAAAAGAATATGTAAATGAGTGTTTAAGAGAAGTCTAAAGTCTGGCTTGCAGAAGTCAAACGTTTGCATTTTTACTGCAGGTCAGTTTTTACTTTTAAATTTATCACAAGACTTGATGTTGAGCTGGCAGCTTAATGGCAATTAGTTGTTAAATATGTAAGAAACATTAAATAATGTAGAAGTTAGGGCATGGTATAATAATACGTTATTTATGCTAGGGTGTCCCTTGTATTACAGTTTTTTTGGTATTCCAGAAGGATAGGCATCAAATGGCTCTTAGTAAAAAATCATAGTTTTTTCCTTCTTCTCCCTCTTTTCACATGACAAACAGGGTGTTTCTAATAACAAGCGAAAAAAAAGCTGAGCGTAAGCTTAGACTCAGTCGAGAAAAAAATCATATCGGAGATGGGTCTATTTCCTCCAGTACAAGTGGGGGGGGGGGGGGCAGTTTTTCTCTAAAATTGGCTCAAAACAGAAACAAATATTTAAACAAAAAACGGGAACACTTACAATGCCGTGCTATAGCTTTTTTAAAGACCTGAAATCCGTTCTCTATTAACATTTTTAAATTAAGTTTTTATTGTATTTTGTTTTTGTAAAAAAATAATTTTCAAACTTTGAAGATTCTTATCTTTTTTTTAAATTTTGTGTTTCAAAATAATTTTTTCAAAAACTATTTAAAGTAAAAACTTTATTTAAAAATCATATAACATAACAAATTTGTGGTTTTAAAAAAAGGGTCTAGCATGGCATTTCAAGTGTATTCCTTTTTTTATTTTTTATTTTGTTCTGTTTTGAGTCAGCTTTTTAATAAACTAATCAGGGGGAAATAGACCCCCTCTCCAATTCGATTATTTTTTCGTTCTTTGTGGCTAATCTATACGTTTTGATATTTTTTTCCGTGTTTTAAGAAAAAATCACCCTATAATGGACTGTAAGTAACTTAAAGTGAAAAGATCGAGACGAAAGGGGTAAAATTAAAATCTGAAAAAAAATTAGGGATATTGTTTTTCAAGGTTTTGAATCGAATGAGAGCTATCCAAGACTATGTCCAGTTTAAGAACCACCCTAATCTATACGTATACAATTGCTTAGTGACATTCTTACTGATAGTGTGTTTCTACCTGCGGAGTGATGGTTTGTCACGCAATTTTATTCTCACGATAGTTCGTTACAGTCCCGTCCAGGCGCCAAACAATTTACAATTAATAATGTTCACAGAAAAGTATTCTGAATAATATTTGCATGTTGCCAGAAATTAAACGGTGCGTTGCTTATGTATATATAATATTGTGTTTTTCTACCAAGTAGGTAGGTGAGGAGCTTTTGATTTTTGTCCTGCTTTATACTCGTATGTTCGGGGGTGATGAGGTGATGAGTACAAAACTGAGGTTATGGAAAAATTGATACAAAAAATAATTGTTTGGCAGTTTTTCACTTATAGCTTGAAAACTATAAATTATTCGTATTTTTTTTTCGCAAAACAATTGAGAGTATACACAGTTTCCCACAAATCTCTGTTAATGGTTTTTTTTTTTGCAAAAACCCATTCGGACTCAAGCGCTAGTTAAAAATTCACGTATTTTTTACTGTTTTTGAAAAACAGTATTAACAATCATTAATTAGTTGTAAGCCATCGCCGTGAACTGCCATAACATCAAAATATGCTGAATTCATAAATTTCTTAGAGAGAAATAGGAATGGATTGTTGCAATTGAGCCAAAATTTGTTGGAAATTGTACATACTTTTAATTCGTTTTTGATGGAATTTGTAAATAAAACCAATATTCTTTGGATTAAGAAAACTGAAAAAAAAAATCATTTTTGTAGAAATTTTTGTTGCAAACCTTAGATTCGGATTCAGCACCCTCAAAAACATAAAGCAGAAAAAGAATCGAAAGTATTCCCACAATTTTCCCTCTAATAAGGACTCTTTTGAGCACAAATTGATATAAACATTATAAAAAACATTGATATTTACCAACCCAATATATTATTAAAATATCGAATTTTCAAAAATTCTTGATGAAATATAAATTTATGAAAACAAAATTATTTAATTCGCTTTAAAAAAAAAAAAATTATTTGTATTGTAGATACACTAGTCAAAAAAATTTAAGGGACAAAGATTTTTCCCATAGTTTTAGGGTTTTTTTTGAAAAGCTGTATCTTTGCGATGAGTAATCGTTTTCAGTTAAAACAAAAAATATTCTTCAGATTTAGTTTAGATTTAGATGAGTTTTGTTTGCATATCATTTTTTAACGTAGAATAAAGTCGGCTAATGTTGACCTGTCAGGTAATGTGGACCTCTGTCTTTTTTCGCTTTTATGTTAAATGCAATCGAGTTGAAAATCAATTGAGCATGCGCGGCATTTTCGAAAAATTACCTAAGTGTAGTTACAGTAGTCTAATGCAGAAGTTCCCAAAGCTTGTATGATGTAGAACCTTAGAAAAGACCCAAATATATTTCGAAACCCCAATATCAAACGATAGAAAAAGATCAAAGACAAAAAGTTTTTAAATCATGTTTTTTTCATTTCGTCAAAGCTAGTAGAAGAAATGGATTTGATTGATATTTGCTTTAAAGTTGAGTTCTTTTTCCGAGAGTTGTATTCGCATATCTGGGATAGCGTCCACATTTAATTTGCATAAGATTTTCTTATAAGCCTGTTTCTCCAGCGATACCTTGCGATAAAAAGGAGCAAAACTAAGTAGTACAGGGTGGCGCACCAATTGTGCTACAAAAAGAAATTCAAATAACTTTTTTTTTAATCGATGTATTTCATTTATTTTTTTTTTATTGGTTAGAAAATTAAATTTTATTTTAAATAGTTAGTTGTTTTTAAAGATTATAGACCGCAAATGACCTCCACGCTCTCCCACGCATATGCGGCACCTGATCAAAAAATTATTCATTGCGGCCTGAAGAGTTGAAGTTGGGATCGCCTCAATTATTGTCGTTATGGACTGCTTTAATTCAGTTAAATTCCTGGGCTTCGTTTTATACACCTCTTGCTTGACATAACCCCATAAAAAGAAGTCTGGTGCAGTCAGGTCAGGTGACCTTGGGGGCCAGCGAAGAGTGGAGTTCCTAGAAATTAATTTGTTTGCGAATTTTTTGTTTAGCTCCGCCATAACTGGTCTGGCTATATGTGCAGTTGCTCCACCTTGCTGAAACCAAACGCTGTTGAATGGTATACGTCTTCGGCGCAGTTCTGGGTATAAAAACTCCTTCAACATCTTTAAATAACGGTCCCCATTGACAGTAACAGTTACACCATTTTCTTCAAAGAAGTACGGCCCGACAATACACCTTGAAGAAACTGCGCACCACACAGTGACTCGTTCTGGGCGCAGTTCTGTCTCATGGAGCATTTCTAGATTAGACTCATTCTATATATGGCAATTTTGCTTGTTTACATTTCCGTTAAGATCAAAATGGGCCTCATCAGACATGAACAAACAATTGATCAATGTGTTGTCTTCTTCGGCCATTGATATCATTTTTTGGCAAAATTCCAGGCGAACAGGCAAATCCTGAGGGTTTAACTTGCTAGTAATTTGGACTTTGTACGGAAACAAGTTTAAATCGTCATGAAGTATCCGTTGTAATGACCGTCTACTAACTCCAATTTGCCCCGATAAGTTTCGGGTCGAAACGCTCGGATTGGCCTGTATTGCAGATGCTACTGCTGCGATTGTATCCTGAACCCGAACATTGGCATCTCGATGGTACGGCCTTCGTGCGATGCTTCCAGATTCGGCAAACATGTTTACAAACCTCACAATGGTCCATCTACTCGGGGGATTACCGCCAAACTCCCGCCTAAATTCCCTTTGGACGGAAATGACGGACTGCAAAGCATGGTACCGTTGCACTATCCAAATTCTTTTCTCCGTATCCCAAGCATCTATTTTTATAAATCTAAATAGTAACCTACAAAATAAAAAAAAAAATAAGCCGATTACTCACACAGAAAAAAAGTTATTACGTTTTATTTTTGTAGCACGATTCGTGCGCCACCCTGTATATGTAGCAGTTTTGGCAAATCCAGGGTATTAACTCTTTATACAATTGGAAAACAATCAATATTCTTTCAAAAAAATTTGTCTACTTAATCAGAAATTGAATTTTTATAAAGCTGCCATTTTGTTTTTTGATTTTCCCAACAAAGCCGTAGCAGTTTTATTCATTGCTAATCCCACAATACAGCTGTCACTGTTATAATTTTAAATTCTATTATTTAAATTTTTTAATTCACACCTTGGCTTAAAACCTTCATTAGGAGCAGCAAAAATATGAAAACTCTACCCACGTTCATACAAAGGTGCACCTGCATTTCTGTAATAAAAACAAAAAAAAAACTATTCGTCTAAAACGTCAAAATATGTTTTAGATAATAACCTTTAAATAACCTTTAAACGCGGTAAATGGCGTTAAAGTAAAGATGGACTTAAGTAACGGTGCTTAAAAGTGAAAATTGACTGTTGATTATACATTAGATACCGATTTCCCACTTAAGAGCAATTAAGAGTCATTCTTAACTTACGAAGCCCTTAAATTTTCTTTATAAATACGGGTGTATATTTTTTTCTTCAAGAATTTTTCTTCAAATTATTTTCAAGACAGTATAAAAACAAAAAATGCTTCTCTGGTAGGTACATTATATATAAATAATGGTTCTCTTGGATGTATATTATGTACCATTTATGACATAATAAGGTAGCCCATTCTAGCTAGCAAAATTGCTAAGAGTGTTTTTTATTGCTATAGCACTCCTGTAACCCTTCCGACGGGAAGTAAATACGTAAAAGTAGTAAAATTGATTCCTTAAATATTTTTTGATGAAAATTATATTAGCGTGCTAATCAAAACGACGTATCAATATTGCTTTTATCTCTCTAAAATTGGTCTTTTACAATGACAAAAAGCTTTCGCATCAATAGTCATTCTGTAAAATTGCTATACAATCCTTATGTTAGTTTATATAACTTCGTTTTTTTATTGTTAAAGTTAGTGAATAAGGTAAGAATTATAGTTATTGACTGCCATTTTATAATTTGAATTGAGTTTAGCATCTGAGAACATACATTTTACATTTTTGTAAGCCAATGTTTTTGGTTTATATTTATTTATTTATCTAATATTACTACGAATAACTACTAAGTTCTGTCGGAGCTCATACAAAAAAAAAAAAACATAGAAACTCCTAGTTTTGGGAAGTACACGAACAGGCGGAGTATCTATCTATTTATTTCGTATTTCGATTTATAATGGGCATACTTTTTACAAATCTTTTATTTTATAATATCCTTGAATCGTTTATTCTTATTAATACAAGTTCAGGTATCACATACAAGACATTTCAACATGAAAATGCGATTAAATTCAATATATATGTATTGTTTATCTGAAATAAGTCGAGCGGATAGCGAAGAAGTGCTTTTGTTTAGTTTTTATATTTTATGAGAACCTCTTTCATACTCTTCTAATCAACTCCATTAAAGTGTCCATAGGAGTGGCCTTTCTATGGAGAATTATAAAATGCTTAAATGAGTGAGATGAATGAAAACGAAAAGTATCTTAGGATGATAATAAGATTGAAATTGTTAATTGGATGAGATAAGAAAATTAATTTAAGATTTTGTAACATTGCTGAAAAGATTGTAAGGTATTAAGCGTTACTTTTGGTTTTATATAATAATAAATGTAATAAGTAGGTATGGGAGGATTGACTAACAAAAACATTTCTGCAAAAACTTCTTTTATGTTTATTATGTTCAACATAGAGCTGAAATCTTTATATCTGTTGTCAGTTTCAAATTTTAACTAAAAATTATAAGTTAAAGAACCCTGAATTAAGTAACCCCCACATGTGCTGTGCATTTTGTTTTTCTTGGGTAGTTTGCTGCTAAGATTTTTATTTTTACTTTAACTGAGCGGACTCCTATACAAATAGATACTTGTATTGTACGAAATTTAAGCAAATATATATCTATTCTTTAACCTTTAATAATAAAAGTAGGCCAATATTGAATTTTCTGCCTTGCATTTGATGCATCCTTTTTATTTATTCTGAAATAAAAATTAAAAAAAACAAAAACAATAAACTTCAACAGAAAAAAAAATACAATTTCCTGATTTTATTTCATATTTTTCTTTGTTTTCTTTTTTTTCTGATTTCAGATTCTCTCCATATACCTTCGCACACCGTATACCTCCCACATGGTCCAAATATGTCCGAAATCAATCGCATAACACCTTTGAAACGTCATCATCAAAATGCAGATGGTACCATCACAGCTGAATATCAACCCGATTTGCTGCCCAACACCACCCATCAGCATTCATTTTCCAATAAAAATAAAAGCAACAGCAACAGCAGCCTATACAGCCCACCAGCAACAGCAGCAACAACAACAACGTCAACTATAAATCACCAGAATTCATATGCTGACCAACTTCAGGATCATTATTCCCACCAACACCACCACCACCATCATCAGCTGCAACAGCAGCTTCAGAGCTCCAGCATTTATGGTCCACAGTCCCCAACAGCCCCATCCTTGACATCATCATCTGCAGTTACAACAATAAAACACCCAACAACCACTCAAGATGCCACTTCAACCGCCACCACCACCATCGCCGCCGCCCATTATGCAAATAACAGTAACAGTGGCAATTTGGCCAAAAGTAAATACGACCATGTCAGTAGGTCCACAACGGACTATTTACAGTCCAGATATATGGACTTGATGCGAGAGATGTCCTGTATTCCGGCACCGGCATCCTCGTCGCCAAATGGAGGCTCAGACTCGCCCCCACCACCACCGGCGCCACCCAACGACAAGTTGGCGAAACAATTGCTGCGTTATCCTTCAACTGGATCCTATCAGCGCCCACCCACCGTTAAAAAGAACGCCAGCGTTCTTGACTACCGGAAACCCCCACCACCACCGCCATACTCAGCCAGCCATGCCGGAACAACGACCGGATCCACAACTGTGCCGTTAAGACGAACTAGTGCAACACTGGGGGGAGCCAACAACAGCAACGATGACACCAACTCCGAATCGGGGTCAGAACTGAATTGTGGCGAAACGACAACGACGACGAACATCTCCCGCCAGACAATTGTCACAACGTCACCTTCCCTCAACTTTTTGGCCAGCTACACCCCAAGGCGGCAATTACTCTGATAGGAGGAGGCCGGGCGCAGAGAGTTCCATCATTCTACCACATGGTTGATATAGAAGGACCTCCGCAACCCGACGGAAGACGAATTAACACACATACCTACCTACCTACCTACCTATTGCAACGCCGTGCCGTAGTAGCAGCAGCAGAGTCCTTTGGCCAGACAGAGACAACGATGAGGTTAGCACCTGGGGCAACACCATATGCAACGATGACTACGATGACGTGACCTCACCTGAATGTCGTATCTCTCTTGGATAATCAATCAAAACCACCTCCGAATTTAGCACACACATACCTGCGAGTGGGTTTAAGGATATTTTCGTTCGGTTCGGGCAGGTGTCCTGCGGTCATCGCATTCGAAAGTTCGACTAAACTAGAGGAAACATGTCATGCAAGAACTCCTGCTTGCAGGTGTTTCTATTGCATCGGATTCCTTCAAGTCATTTACCATCAATGCTAATGCCAGAGTAGAGTAAGGATCCTCCTCTTGGCAAGTTGCTGCTTGTTCCTCATAGAAACAACGAGAACTACCAAGGATAAAAGGGATCATCAGGGATTTTTCTTTTGTATCTACATGCAAGAAAAATTATGGTCGACCACATCGATGAATAATAATGAATCAAATTCCAAAACTACGTACGTTGCAGCATAGAGAAACCTCCTTTCCGAAAATACCAAAAAATAAAAAAAAAAGGACGACGACTAAAATAGAACGAAGGGTCATAATATGAATGCAAATCGGTTTGAATAAAAGTCAAGTCCAAATAGAAAAAAAAAAAAAAACAGGACAAGATAAGTTATAGAAAGAGGGGCAGGTGGTAAAAATTTATCGAGGTGAGATTTCATTTTCCTCATTCGATTGAGGTCGATGATTTAAATCAAACAAAAGTCCTTAATATCAAGAACGATTCATAAGGACCTTCTGTATGTTTTCCTCTCTCTCTTACTCGCTCTTTATATTTTGTATGCGACTTACCGAAAGGACGAGAGGAATTTTTGAATTTTTTGTGATAACGGGCTGGTTATGTTTTGAATTGAAATACCATTTATGGATCACCATTACCATTACCCATCACCATCAGAGATATCAGGGGGGGGGGGTAGGACAGAGAATCATGCTAATGTGGCATGAAAATTGTTTTCCAAGTCAAGAATTCAATAGAATAAGACAAGCGAATTGAGTGGAAAAGGTTTTTTTTTTTATGTATTATTTGAGAGGAATAAAAAAATAAAAGCTATCAGTGACAAATGAGTTGGAAAGAATGTCAAAAAAAAAAGGTTTGATTGTTTAAATCAATTCAGAAATCCACCATTTAGATTTTTAAATCTATTTTTTTTCTGTTAAATTTATGAGTTGGCAGGTGTCTAGCAGTGCTTTAACTGATATGTCTGTAGATATGATATTTTATTCAACATGCAATACCTATATGTTATGAACATTATATGAAGTGGGGAGAAAAACTAATAGTTCAGCAAAGTTCAAGGTGTTGGAAAAGTTTTCGTGTTCTTTTACAGACCGTCATGCCAGCCAGAAGAGCAATAAATTTCTCATTTTAGTATCGGAATGGGTAAGAATTTAACACAATGGATGAAAAAAAAAACGAACACAAATTTGACAGCTCGTGTCTGAGTATATTTTGTTTACCTTTATATGTAGGTAGGAACTTGTGGTAGACAATACTGTGAGCTTTATTTAAGGACGGAAGTATGAAGATGTCAGCATACAACTCACTGTGCCGACTTACATATTTTGACATATCTTATATATGTACCTAATTGCTCGGAAAAGATTGAAAATTTAAGCATGATTTGTTTCAGAATATTTTTAAAATTATGTAGAGTTTGTTTTGATATTTGCTTTTGTGATATTTTTATTATTCAGTCTGGTTTTTAATATTAATTATATTATTAATTATAATTGTATTATTAATTTCATGTGTTTATATGATTTGCTTCCATTTAATTCATACTTCTGTCATTATTTAAACTCTCTTACAAAACGGAAACTTAATATGACAGGTGAATATTGTGTTAATTAAAATCGTGCTTTAGGTTCTAAATAAGCATTAAAGCCAGCATTTTGTTATTTTTATTGGTCAATTGACATTTATGCCGGGGATAGGGTAGAATTAAAATCTGTTCTTAACTTGAATGCCGCCGTTGTGTGTATCCCATTCACATATATCATGTTTACATGTATCAATTTAATGTGTTTCAAGATAATATATCACAAAAAAACGATTACGACTCGAAAAAAAAAGTAAAAGAAAATTTAAACTGGGGGCCCAAGACTATAGTTCTATAGTTTGTCTATTAGCTGTTAAGCCACAAGGTCTGAAATTCCATTTGACGATTGCTTCTTCTTCAAATATTAGGCTGCAAACCGATAAACTATCCCACTGATACCTGCCAGATCTGATACCATATAATTATGTAATTAGAAGACTTCCTTACCTACTCGTTTAAACACATAACACAAGAAACTTACCTATTAAAAATTCTTCCAGGCTGCTAATGTCTTTATTCACCAGAAAACTTGGATCATTGTAAAGGGTCTTTCAATTAGGGCACTTTTTTTTTAAATAATTAAATAAAACAAGTTATGTGTGATATTGTGATATCCCAAAAATTTTTCGGTATTCGCATTTGCACGTTTTCAGAAGATCCAATTTTGAAATGAAACTATCGCATAGATATTATTGAATCTGTTCATTGACCGCTATTCGTCATGTATTTGTCCACTCAATAACAATTTTAAGAACATTTTGTAACATAATTGTAGCTTCGCTGATCGTGTTGTCTACTGCTAGTATTGCAGTATTCTGTTTAAGGTATATCAATTTTAAATAAAAGACTCACAACTGGACCTAATTCACTTCCTTGTGGTATCCCAGCCACTATTTCTGTGAAATTTGATGATTCATTTCCTTGTCTTACATGAAAAAGTCTGTGTTCTAAACATTTGTTTAGAAAAGTCCTTCAGGCAGAACTTGTCATAATTTTAATTCGAGGCCTTACGTCTAAAAAGACTGTCGAACAAATTTTCTTTTCTTTAAGATCTCTCTCAATTACGTCAGTAATTCTATGCACTTGATCGATTGTAGAATGATTCCTTCTAAATCCGAACTGATGTTCAGGTATAAGCCGTTTTTGTTCTATTATTGGCTGTAGGCGTAGAAGAAATATTTTCTCAAAAACTTCTGAGATTATAGGAAGCAAAATGGGTCTGAAAGAATTCTTTTCGGGTGATGGTTTGCCAGGTTTCACTACCAATATAAATTCCGCAAATTTGTCTTTATATCTTTCCAAAGTGAGTAATTCGATTTTTTCCCTGCTGTCAAGCCTTCAAGGTAATTTTTTACTTCAAGGTTTTTGAAATCTGATATCACCGTTTTTAGCATATTACTGAAGCGGTTTAAATGAGCTTAGTATCACGTATCTTCAGCGATGCATTATCTTTTGATAAAGTGTGTTATCCCAAGCTGCCTTTTGTATTTGTTATCTTTGTTGATTGATAATCAACAAAGATATCTACTGCATCTTCAAGAGGCGTTTGTAATGATACCCTAATTCAAGGTTGTCCTCGATATCTTTTTTAAAACCTTCCTTTTGGTGAGAGCATTATCTCGCGTCGGCGTCGTTTAATTATATCGTCGATTTAATACCACTGGAATATTTTTTGTGGGGTTATGTGATGTCGCTTGTCTACACAGATAAGAAACGACTGACGCCTTGGAAGAGAATATTTGGCGCCTTACCAAAAGTTTCCTTCAGTAAATTGATTGTCTCGTGATGCGTCTCGTCAACCGAACTATTATTTTGGTAATAAATTTGCACGATTTGCTAACGTTGTTCTAGGCTAAGTCTATTCATTATATGACACGGCGAACCAAACTAAACATAAATCAAGAAGTGACAACTGTCAAAAGAACCAACTCCGCAAAAAAGATTGAAACCACACCTCTTAAAATAACACCCACATAAGTTTTCTTTTCACATTGTCTCGGATCACAAAAATAGAAAGGTACCATTATTTTGGTAGCTGAAGATTCTATATATTTTCCTACTTGAGTAGCTTGACCTATCCATCACGCCAACGAAAAAGAGGATACTTTCAAAAACCTCAAATGAAAAATTTTATAAATAACCAAAATAGAAAAATATTTCACTGTCGTTCATTAACTTTTTTTTGTTTTTGTTTAAACATTACACAGATCAGCGGTTCTCAATCTTTTTTAGTTGCTTTAAAGGCAAAAAATTCCTGGTGAAGCACTTCATAGCTTGTATGAAATTTTTCACAGTTCTAAGAAGAAAATGCAACTACAAAGTTTCTGCTAGTGAAAACAAGTTGCCTATTTTGTTCTGCATAATGGTAGTATATCTGGTTGAATTTAAAACAACTGCAACCGAATACCCGGTTCTGCATCGAGAAGGGATCTAAATAAGGTTTTGAAACCTGTCCACAGAACAAAGTTGCCAATTAGGAAGGTTTTGGCTTCAACCTTTTTTTCGAAAATCTACGTCAGAGTTTTGCCACAGGAAATACACCTCATTTTTGCCTGAAAAAGTAAAGACTCATACCCATGTCCTCGCACTATTCCTTAAAAATAGTCTCATATTCTAAGGTCGTAATTATTGAATTAAAGTTTGCTATTTTTTGCATGTAATAATTTCTTTCAAATGAGTCAGCATGTTCAGACAAGGGTGTTACCAGGATATCCATCATGGGACACAATTTCATTAAGAAAATTGGTTTGTTATAGAAATCCAGCTTTGAGGTACATTTAAAAGAAGAAAAATTACAAAATTTGTTAAATATATTTTGACTAGGGTTCGGCAAGCACAACTCTGTGTTCAGACCTCTGCAATCCCAGTCTTGTGGACAGGATTCATCTTCAAAAATTTTCAGCTTTGCTGTCAAACTACTTAGGAACGCAAATATTGTATTCGCTTGCTCACTATTTCCTGAGATCTCGTTTTCCTGTACATGTCTTGTATCTCAAATTTCTAAGTTCAGAAGAACAAAAATAAATAGTTAAACGGAATTTTGAATCTTGTTTCGGTCTTTCCACGGAGCACTTTGATTTTTTTCGCGCTACACCAAGCGCTCCCCGGAGCACAGTTTGGGAAACCCGGACATTGATTGTTTTTCTGTTTTCTCTACAGAGCTTTGTTAAAAAATATACACTTATGCTTTGGCGTATAGGAACCTTACTTACTCCCTCATCAACTAGCTTGACTTTTTTGAAGCCAGTTGAGAACTGAGCGATTTGACAGTTAAAGTATGTACCCAACTCGCTAGCTACTGTACTCGCTTGTCTTGCCTCAGGGTTAAGGTAGAACTAAAATTGTCGGAAGTATACCCTAGCTAATGTCAAAAACCAACTAAAAGTAGCTTTCCGTATCGTGAAAAAGGTGAACACACCCATGCTGTAGGGTAGACTGTCCAACAGTGAACCATTTATGTTTTCTGCTTTCCTGGACTTTAGACAAAAATTGAATAAAAAAAATCTAGAAATAACCGCGTTTTAATTTCTTTTGAACAAAATAAAAAGTTGAAGCCATTAGCCTATGGGTATTTGCTCAGAGCAGGAATCTGTGAAACAACTGCTTTTGTTTGTGATCTTGTTGGAAAAGTAATGTGTCTAGAGGGATTTGTTGATTTATTGTTTTTTTTTTTTTTTTGTAAAAATAATAAAATTTCTTTTTTTGTCAATTAAGGATCTGCATTTGGGATTGCTTGGAACAATCCTTTATTTTTGACAGCTTTTGATAATTATTTTCTAATCATTACGATAAGCAAATACCAATGGTTCACTGTGTAACACGCAGTGGTTCACTGTTAACATTCCCTGTTACACAGTGAACCAGTTGATATGCTTTTTGAAAAAAATTAAAATTTCCTATTTACCATTAACTTTTCAAAGATGTTTCTCTTTTAATATAAAGTTAATAAACCAAGTATTACGCACCTTTAAACCCCTAGAAAATCAAGCCAATAGTTTGAAAATTATATCGAGTCAAACAAAATGTGGTTCACTGTTGTACAGTTTACCCAGCTGCCATGAAATACGAACAAAAAAACGTATCCGACATTTTAGCTGTTTTGATTTAAGTCCAGTTTTGGTATGTTTCATAAGGCCCATAAGCGACGAATGCTTATTCATTCAACTCTTCAACTCCGGCAGATGAGTCGACAGCAACTTTTTTGTGTGTGTTTTTCAAGTGGATGTTTGTGTGTATGTGTGTGTATGGAACCCAAGTGGTTGTTATGCGAATGTCAACGCATTCATTGGGTCACCTATGAATACGTTAGTGTTAATAAAACATCGATTGTTGGAGTTTTCGATAGCATCGATTGCTTAAAAAATCGATTAATCGATAAACAATCGATAGTGTTTCAAAGTTTATAAAAAACATTTTCAAATTATATAAAAAAACATTTTTCAAATCTTTAAGAAAATTCAAAATTTTTAAAAAGGCAATTATTTTTCTTCAAGACTGTTGTTTTTAATAGGGGTATTCATACAAAATCGTAAAGCCGTCGTAAACGTTGCAAAATTAGTTAACATCGTAAATCTATCAAAATTTTAATGGAAAATTGACAGGTTTACGAAGTTTTTTTACGAAGATTTTACAACGTTTACCACACGGTTTACACTGTTGTATGAATATCAACCCCATATATAGATAAATTTTCATATAAAACAAAGCTTTTGTAAAAAAAATGCATTTAAACCGTTTAAAAGACATAGGAGAAAATCGAACCTCAAAAAATATTCCCTGGTCGTTTCTCCATGTCTGACTATTACCTTGAGCCCGAGTAAATTTTTTTTCCGAATACAATATACATACATACCTACTTACTTTAAAAAAAAAATAAAATAAAGTTCACAATGAAGTTCAATAATTTATTATATTTATTTTAAATTAAGAAATAAGATTTCATTTTACAATAAGAAAAAAATTATATTTTAATTCACAGATACAAAGTACCAACATGTAAACATTTCGTATTTAACAAATTTACTTGAATATATCATAATTATGATGAATGAACAGCAATGTATTTAAATTTTTATCTTTTAATCTGTTTCTTTTGATATTCATGATCTGGCCAGCTTTCGAAAAAATCCTTTCAGAAGGAACAGATGTCGCTGGACAGCACAAATATTTGTGTGCCATAACACGTAACATATTATTGTTGTTTTTGTCCCAGTATTCTAATATACTTTCGTTATTTTCTATTACAGGTTTTTCGAAATATTGACGGAGGTCAATTATTGAGTCACTTACTGGTGTTGTTATTTGATGCTGTTGTTGATTGGGCAAAAAGAGGAGATTGTGTGAATTCAACCTGTCAGTTGAAATGCACTTTGTACTTGTTGCCGCTGAAACTTCTGTTCGTTGAGTGACTGAGGCCGCAATAATTCCAGCATACTCCCTTTGTAGGAGTTGAGATGCGTTGTCTGCTTCCTGAGAAGACCTAAATCCATTTTTTTTAATCTTGGGTCAATTAATGTGGAAAGCATATTTATAGTCTTGGTATTGAACGGTTTCAATCTCTGGTTAATTGAGTTATTTAAGGAATTTATGACCTCTCGTCCTTCAACAGTTGTCAAACTGTTTTGCAAACTTGTCAAATTTACAGAAATACCTCGTACAAGGGGTATAACCAAAAATGCAGTGACATAAGACTCTCCTGAGATTGTAGTTGTTGCGACTTCAAAAGGTTCAAGAAGCCTTACAATCTCCTCTATGGATGTAAAGTTTTCTGCCGTGAGATAAGAAGGTGCTTTTGGACATTCGCTTATTGCAATTGCGACCTCACTTCGTACTTCCAAAATTCTTTTCAGCATGAAGTACGAACTGTTCCATCGAGTCGATACCTCTTGTATTAGTTTTAGCTCTGTTTTATTGGAAGATTTTTGAGCAATGCGAAGTTTGTCACTAGCAAGTGTAAAACTGTGAAAAAAAGTCACAATAGCCTTTGTTTTTGATAAAATTTCTGAGAATGATTCCAATTTAAAACAGTCTTGTACTGTTAAGTTGATGCAGTGAGCAAAACATGATGAATGTCGAATTTTTAATATTTCGGCAGTTTTTTTCATGGCTGCAGCATTGTCCGTGACCATAGCTACCACCTTTTCTCGAATGTTATAATTCATTAACGTTTGGTCGATTGACTAAAAAAATAAATTTTTTGTAAACAGCTGAAAATACTCTTTTAAGAAAAAAAGACAAACATAAGAAAGTGTTGTTTAAAACATACACTTGCCATCACTTCCGCAGTATGACTACCTTCAATTTTTGACACGTTCAAAAGCGCTGAAACCATTTTGGCGTCCTGTATAAAGTGGCACGTTAGTGCTAAAATTCCTTCATTTGCATTACTTGTCCACATATCTGTTGTAACACTTAAATATTTACATCTTGATAGAGCTTCCTGCAATTTAGTTTTTAACTCGTCATATTGTTTCGGGATTAGTTTACATTTAAGTGTTTTTTTATCAGGTAACTCATATCTGTTGTTTAAAGCTTTGATAAATAATTTTAGCCCTTTGTGTTCAAGAGTCCTGTATGGAAGCAAATCAATTGCAATCATCTGTGCAAATAGAGAGTCAAGTTCCCTTTTAATTTTTGAATTCTCATCGAATTTTTGACTCCTATTAAAATAATTTTTGATGGAATTTCTTTTCATCTGGATCTGCATCTGAATCCTCACATTCTGTATTTATACTATCGTTATGTTTTCTTTTCAGGTGGTCTCGTAAATTGGAAGTATTTCCAGAGTGTTTATATTCCTGGCCACAAAATTTGCATGTGCAAAATTGCCCTTTTTTGTTGAAAAAATTCCAAACCGACGATTTGTTTTTTCTATTCATATTAATTATTAAAAATAAACTGGGAAGGGAGACTGAAAAGCACGAACAACATGAAATTTTTGTTTTGCAATGAAAAATGAAATGCCGATAAGGGATTTTCCCTATTAAAGCAAAGTCAACGTAAACGTAAACGTAAGGCGAACTGAACTGTCAAAAACGGAACAGCGTTAATTGAGTATAGGGTGCGTGGCACACCAACTGAACTTAAGGTCTGTTTAGATTTTTGTCATCCAAGAATAATTCTCAGTAGTTGAAAACTCATTTCTAAGAAAATTTTTCCCAACAACATAAACACATCTACTGGACGACTATCGATATTTTTTCCAAACTATCGATAGCCCCGATAGTTCAAAACAATCGATTAATCGATTAAACTATCGATGTTTTATTTACACTAGAATACGTCGCCGTAACGGACTACGGATTCTATGGGTCGGGGCCTTATGGGTTCAAAACCGCTTAAGAAAAATTAACATCTAAGCGTTTTTCTTTGAGAAAAATTAAAAGTGACACAAAACTGGATCAACTGAGCGTTCATGCTCATGTGGGTGCGTTCATGCAATTATTTAAAACAAAAAAAATATGGCGATATGTTCAGAAGAGAATGAATTCAAGTAAATTTATTTAAGGTCGTGCTCACAACAGAAAGGTGCTTACAATTTCTGAAAAAGTGTTGAAAAATGTTTTGTTTTTCAAATAGATATTGGTCACTTTTTTTTTATAGATAAAGAAAGGACATCTGGTCAGCCTAACTTGGGAGATCACTTCATGACACAAAAGTCTTATGAAAATCTCTTCACCATCAGTACAAAAAATATAAGAAAATTTAAAAATTTTATGACAATTTTCCCGGTTGGTACCTACATAAATAAATGTTCAAAGATTTTTTTTAATGAACAAAATTAAATATATTCATAAGAAAACAAAATCGGGAACTTACGAGTATGACAGTATACATATTTACGTAAAAGTTAATGTAAAACTTCAAGATTGTCTGTCGTCTTCTTATTTGAAAATAAAAAATTTTCATTTATTTTTGATTACTTTTATTCATGTAAAATTTCAAGACACAGATTGCATTCCATACCTCGTTTTTATATGTTTCAAAATATATACCTAAGATGTGCGTCGACAGGACACCATACCTTCCATTTTTATTTTTATGTGTTCACTTTCATAATTTCATGTATGTTTTTAAAGATTGGGTATTTTTTGTCATTGTTGTTATAGAAAGGAATGCTATGCATTTTTTAGAGTGTCCATTTTTGCCATACCATGAATGTCACTTAAATAATACTATTTGACTATTTTAACAGCTACGTTCATGTGGTGCAGCATGGTGTAGCTTCACCACAAAATCCTGCCAACTTCGATTCCACAATAATATCATTATTTAAAAACATTAAATTAATATTATTTGATTACACACAAAATGTCACACTTCATTTGCTAAAACATAACCAAACAAGTGCTATCAATATTGAGTTTATTAATTTCCAATTGAAAAACAAGTCTCGATAGGTAAAATATAAGACAAAAATCTATACAAAAAAAACCCACACATCATCTGGTTTAATATGCTTAATCCCATAGTCACGTCAAAATACAAACCAATTGCATTAAAATCGTACGCAAAATTTTGAACACAATTTTATTTAATTGATTTAAACCAACAACATATATTGCTAGTGGGAAAATAAAACAAAATTAAAATAAATAAAGCAACAAATAAAAAATAAAACAAATAACTTTTTAGGTGATGGAATAGCAAAGATATAGTTTTTTTTTGGTGTATTTATATATTTTGATTCAGAGAGAACAACTGGCTGCAGTCTCAAATTTATTTTAACACAATTGTGGTTCCCCAAATTAAATTTAATCCAACACAATGGCAACCGACACCAGCTATACCGAGGACACGTCAAAATTAATGGTAGCGGTTGGTGGTCGTGGATCGTCATCGCTCTTGCATTTGGTTTGTTTTTATTCTAGCCTGATGGTTCAGAATATCGCGGATGTAGGAATTATGCCATTGGCAGAAATGGTTTGTTTTGTTCAGTCTCGGAAATAAATTTGAAATACCTTTCGCACACCTGTGTGTCTGTCTGTATCGTGTTGAAATTCACTGAAAACCTTTAGAATTAAAAAAAAGGACAAACCAAATAAATATGGATAACAATTTCATGCCACTTAGCAGAATTCGAAAAACAAAAAATGCTAACAAAAATAGGAAAAAAATTTATATTTAAAAATGTTAGCGTCAAAATTCAATTAGCGTTGACAATTCTAATAGCATCAGCTTCCTCCCTCCATGGCCCGTTCTCGCTATGAATCTACTCTGAGACTTATATTATTATATTGTGAATATAATTTACATTATAAGTAGGAGAATAAAAAGAAATAAATAGAAATATATAAAAAAAAATATAAATTAATTTATTAGATTAAAAAAATTAAATATTTTAAACAAAAATATATATCAATTTTGTAATCAGAGCAATCGATTGATGTTGCAAATAAAAAAAAAAAAAAACGAACGAATCGGGTAGTTAATGGAAGGTTAAAAGTATAAGAAAAAAAAATATTATTCATACAAATAGAAACATTATATAAATAATTGTGAAGAAACAAAATTAAAAAAAAAATATTCATAGAATAATATTGTAATAAAGTATTCAAATAATGTAAAATTGAAGACTTTTTTTTTAAAATAAATTAAATTTAAGTTTATATTATATTAGTTTATACTATTATAAGAAAACTATTTATTATTATTAATGTTACTTATGTACGAAAGAAAAAAAAATGTATAACTTAAAGTAAAACTAATAATAATAATAAGGAAATTGTAAAATTCCAATACCAACAATATACAAGACATCGGTATATTTTATGAAATTGTTTTTTGTGTTTTTATTTGGAAATTTAAGAGAACTGGATTTTTTTGGAGACTTGGAAGAGTGCACACAGACCAGATATGGCATGAATACCTGTGAATGTATGAAAATTCAAGGACAAAATTATGAATTCACACGTTGATTTTTGCACATAGCTTACAGTGAGCATCTGAGTTATTACTATTTATATATTTTTTTAAATGGAAAAGGTTTTAAAAATGGGAAGGTAAGTATAAAATTGATACAAAGCAGGTACTGGGGACTCAAGAAATTTTATAAATACATGGAAATTATGAGAGCAAAATATTTAAAAGCAAGAAATACACGAACGCTTTGTGGTGGAATCAAATACTTTTAATAACTAAATTTGTAGCTAGTTAAATGCTAATTTGATGCGTTAGCCCTTACTTAGAAGCTCTTACGGGTTTTCAAGTATTCAAAATTCCGCTAAACACAGACTGAAGTTAGCGAATGAATATCCAAAAATAAGACATATATGTTAATGCAAAAGACTGTTGCTTTTCAAATGCTAATTTGTTGCCCAAAAATTAATTTTGTATCTTTTATGGATAATTTTTTACAAACAATTTCCGATAGAGTAAATCTTTGCCACCTTTGTAACGGACAACGTTAAAAAAAATTCTTATATTTTTATGTCAAAGATTGAAGCTTTTTGAATGCAAATTTGTTGTTCAAAAATTGATTTTGTGGCATTTATGGATCGTTTTTATTTGAAATTCAAATTCAAAAAAGGGATTTCTGATTTGATGCTATCAAACTTTCCGCTGGCTAAAAAGATAGCTAGTGGAAATTTGAATACGAAATCAATCGTTAGAGCTACAAATTTTTGGTTTGAGCAACAAATTAGCATTTAATTAGCTTCAAATTCAGATATCAAAATTATTTAATTTCATTACATAGTGTCCGCCAAGAAGGAAAGAACGGATGAAATAGGAATAGAAATAATAGAAATAAGTCCTCCAGTCATATACACTCAGAGAAAAAAGCTGGTGTAACCAACCAATTTCTGGTATATTAAACCTGTGTTTCAGGTTGTTATTTTTCAACTCAGTAGATCAGGTTAACCGCTTAACCCGATACCTGATTTTAATGTCGTGTTAAATCAACGTTGGTTTCAGGTATAGTTAACACTGCCTTAAAAAAGTAAAACTTTAAATTTTACCTGAGAATCTTGCTATTTTCACCTGTAAATCTAGCTAACTTTACATGAAAATCTAGTTCAAAACATCAATAAAATGTTCAACGTCCTGTTAATTTAACATGAAGATCTAGTTAATTTAACATTATTCAATGTTGAATTAACCCTGTATCCGGTAATTATTATGTCTTGGATCCATGCTTGTATGTCCCTTCTCTAACACTATTACCCTCCAATTCATTTTACATTATTCTAAAAGTATAGAAATTTATTACTATGTATAATATTTTATTTTAAAAATATTTTGAGATACTTACTTAGTTTTGAACTGGGAACCTTTCACACATGGGGATAGTACGCATCCTCTAGGCCACTTTGCTGCATAAAAAACTTGTGTCAAATATTAATAAGTTAAAACTAACCTTGTTTGGATGGCTTCTGTGTGTATGTGCTTTAACACTGGTGTCACGTTGAAATGAATTGGCAGTGAGTGTGTTTCAACGCTGGTAGAGAGCTACTTTAACAGGCGGCAAGGTTAAATTTAAATAATTTTATTCTGATGGCTTATGTGAGTGTGTTTTAACACTGGTGACACGTTAAAATTAAATAAAAATTTAATTCAACAGGTAAACATTGTAAAAATAACCATATAAAATGTTACTTCAACCGAATTTTTGGTAAAATAGAAATTCATAACAAGCAGTGTTAAAAAAAACCTGATCTCAGGTAAAATTAGGGCTATATTCCTGTCAAAATTACTTGTTTACCAGAAATCAGTGTTAAAATAACAGTTCATCTTCTGAAATCAACTTGAATATGGTAATATAGGCCACCAGGTTAATTTAAAATCAGGTAAATCTGCGAAATATCTGTAAATTTAACAGGGTCCAGATAATTCATTTACCTGACTTTTTTCTTTGAGTGTAGGGCTAGCCACTATATACCAAAAAACCAAAATTTTGAAAGTATTGTCTCGGTTTCGTCAAAATCGAAACATTTTAGTATCATCTTGCATAACAAAGTCTCGTCTCGGTATCGGTCTCGTCTGGTTTCGGTCTTGTCTCAGTCACCCACAAAAATTAAATGATTATAGCAGAAAAACAATGCTATTACAAAATCATTGGAACCGTTTTCGAAAAACCAAGATATAAGAAATAATATGAGAGGCAGTTAGTGGATTTCATTTAAATCACTGAAAATTTCATCCAGATAATTGGTTTCAGAAAATCAAAGCAAAATAAAAATAAATGGGTGTGGAAGTGGGTGATTATAATTTAAATAATATAATACAATTTAAAAAATAAAACCATCTCCTTAATGAAGAGAAAAAACCGTGAAAATGTCATTCACACCATTAGAGACGTTTCCGAGAAACCAACCGAAACCAAACCATTTTTTTGGGACCAAAACTTACGGATTCTTTCGATACTTTCGGCAGAAGAAATAAATCTTAGAATAATTTATTACAAATAAAAAGTTCTCGTAATTTGTTTCTAGGAAACAGCTCTAATGGTTTGAATGACATTTTCACACAAAACTGTAAATTTGGGACACGATTACAATTTTCTATCTAACTCATTTGCTGATAAAAGCACATGAACTGCTAACTTCACAGGGAAGTTAATAGTCGAAAATGAATTATTCGATTTTTTTTCTTCAAATTTTGACTTCAGAATTTGAACTCAGTATTTTTTGAAGTGCATAAAAAACTGAAATTTTAGAGCTCCATTGAAAATTTCTATCTAGCTCCGTTACTGAAAAAAGGACTGTTCTGCTTACTTCGCAGTGGAGTTAACAGTGAAAAATGAATTTATTCGATTTTTTTTTTAAATAAGGACTTCAAAATTTGGACCTTAATTTTTCTTGAAATGTAAATTAAATTGCAAATTTTGAACCTAACTACAATTTTTAGATAGCTCCATTATTGGGAACACTTCACAGTGAAGTTAGCAGTGCAGTATGAAATTTTTCGTATGTAATGACTTCAAAATTTAGGTTCAAGTTCAGAGCCTTATTTCAGATTCATAGCTGGCCCGGTTTTTGTGAAAAGGATATGCATTGCTAACTTCACAGTGAAGTTAGCAGTTCAGTGGGTTAGACCCACTATTTGGTGAACTGCAAAATCCAAAATAGAAATGCATTAAAAATGCAATGAAAACTGCAAATTTCTGCCGTGGCCCCATTGATCTAGCTTAAAAATTGTTCTGCTAACTTCACAGACGTATTCTCTGGGCAGGTTCCAAAAGATCTGTCCATGGGGTCATCTAATTCATCCTCTTAAAAAGCTTTCACGTTTCAACTCCATTGTGAGTGCACATATACGGCTTATATTTTAGAAAAAGGCTTCGATGCGGATCACAGCCAGAAAATCGTTTATTAGATTAAAGTCGTTTTCTTTCCTTCTTAACCGATGTGTAGTCCTTCATAATAGCTGTAACAAAACCTCACGCAATCTTTTCTTTGAATCATACCTGATCCTATCCATCACATCCAATTGATTGTGGTAATGTGTTATTTGTACTGCATGAGGACAGAGTCAAGTTTTTTTTGTTGCACCTGGCTGTGTAAAGGCTTCTCACGTTCCCAGAACATAAACTCTCAAGTCGTTTGTCGTTATCGGATGGTGGCGTGCCGGGTCTTGCTGCCACTTGAGGTTCATAACTATCACTATCCAAGGCTCCTTGTGTATCTCTCATAAGAACCGATTTTTATACGTAGTAGGGAAGTTAACCCAACGAAACAAACTTTAAGCCTAGATGACCAGGTTTCTATATAGAGAGCAGCCCAGATAATGTGATACCCAGTAATCCACAACGGGGGGCTCTAAATGATACATCTACCGCCATCTTTTATCTAACATCCTGGCAAGTATTGAAAGTTCTAACTGACCTGATCTTTTAGAAAGCTAGAGTTGTTCATGTAAGGTCTGTCTTCCATATAGTTTGTGACTTACCGTTGATCCGCTTTGTCGAATTCATTTCACGCACAAGCAAAACATCCTTCAGAAAGGCTGGTCCAAGATTTCAGTCATTTCCTACAGAAGATTATATTGTTTTTGGTTTGTCTCTTCTTCAACACTTGTGCTTTAATACAGCGAACCAGGCTCTGATGGGCGAGACCAGTACTTGATACAGTTACCACGTGGAAGTAAAATAGGTACAATTGACGTGTTTAATATTCGTCACCATCATAGTGACTATTCGCTCCTAAGACGTCCAAACATCTCGCTTAGTAGAACTCAGGGCCTTTTAAAGTTGAATTTCTATTGCTAGATTTTGTTTTGTTGTAGTACCTCGTGGCATGATGGTAGGTGCGTTGGACTGTCATGCCGAAGGCCTATGTTCGATTCCCAGCTACTGCCACCTAAAAACGGAATTGTTTTTCCCGAAGTATTGCCTCTTGCGAGGAACTGACAAATCCTCCAGCAGTATACTTGTCATTGTCATGAATAAGAGCTTCTCATCTAGCCATTTGGACTCGGCAATAAATTGTAGGTACTCTCCATTCCTGCCAACAACACGCACACAGGAATGCTTGAGAGTTGTAAGTCACTAGGCCCTAGTTCTCCACGAACTGTTGCGCCTTCAAATTTATTTATTTATCTTTTAGATTTTGTGTTTATGATTAAAGTTATGACTTTCCACAGTCCGTAATTTTCAAAAAAAATGATTCTCCTCATTATAACATTATGCAGTAGCAAGTACATAAAAATGTAGCCACCATTGTAATCCAAATTACTATTGGAAATTTACCAGAAACTTCCTCCTAAATCAGTTTAAACTTTAATTTTTCAAAACTTATATTTGCAATAACTCCAAGATTATAATTTGTATTTACCATCGCGTATAGGAGTAATGGTCGTTCCTAACCTTAATTGCATTTTTGATCTTTTTAGCTCCTTTTCATTGTAAATATACTTCTATGAAAAATACTTATCTATTCCTATTACCGGTGCCATCAACAACTATAAAAAATAAAATTGAATTCATTTTCTTTTTTTTTATTATTATAATTTTAATGATAGGTGGGTTAGACTGCGGGAATATTAAAACGTGCTGAAAATGTCATAAAAAAAAACGAATTTAAATACCTCCTACCCTTTCAATGGAAATTATACAAATTTTATTTCTCTTTTAATAATAATTATAGACAATTGTGGTGGAATATAAATTACAGTCTTGTTTTTGCAACGAATTCACAAGAGAATACTTAATTAGCAGTAAAGTATAAATATATATATATACTCGTATTCTATGAATTACAGCTGGATGAGTTAAAGTTAAATAAAAAAAAGGGAAAGCAACCAAAGTTGCTACGCGAATTGAAAAGCATATATTTAAGGTATACGAGTATTATAGTAATGCCAAATATTGATTTTCGTAAATGATAATTAAATTAATTCTTGAAATTTCTTGGTTCATTAATAAAATAATTGTAAAATATATTTTCTTATCTACACCACCACCAGCAACAAATATTTCTCTTATACTCGTTGCTTTGGTTTAATCATTGAATTAATTTTTCATTTCCAAATAAAAACCTTTGATTAATGATGATTCAATCAAAAGAAAAATTCTTTTTAATTAAAACCGTCATGTAATAATACCACGATGCCATCAAACGAGTATAAGAGACCCGACCGACATGACGACGACGACAACGACGACGACGATGTAATGAAACCACATCAACAAGTAAGATCATTAATTATTAGAAGCAAACATTATATTATATTTAAGTTTTCCATGTCAAAGTAATTTTTTTAATTTTTATTTTATTTTCGTGGAAAATGCTTTACTATATGGAACGGCTTGAAGATATTAATTTCTCAACGATTTTGATGTTGAATTATTCATTTGGAAATGATGGGGAAAACGTTCTTAGATTTATAAAATATGTTAAGTTAATTATTTATTTATTTATTTTATTTTATTGTAGTACCTCGCGGCATGATGGTTAGTGCGGTGGACTGTCATGCCAAAGGTCTGGGTTCGATTCCCAGCCGCTGCCACCTAAGAACAGAAATGTTTTTTTCCCGAGGTACTGCCTCTTGCGAGGAACTGACAAATCCTCCAAGAGTATACTTGTCATGAATAAGTGCTTCTCATTAAGCCGTTCGGAATCGGCAAAAAATTGTAGGTCCCCTGCCAAAAATACGCACACCAGGAATGGTTGAGAGTTGTAAGTCACTAGGCCCTGGTTCTCCCCGAACTGTTGTGCCACAACATTTATTTATTTTTTTATATGTATTCCAATGTAAAATTAAAAACAAAAATAAGAAAATTAGAAGACATAAACAAAAAAGCTTTAAGTCTTCGTGTAAAATTAATGCTCGCGGTAAATTTCGTGAGAAAGTGTAAGGTGGATATAGTTAGGCCAGGCTCAGTTTCAGTTTTGGTAAAGGTTGTCGGCATTTAACTTGAATGCACAAAAGGTTAAATATGTTCGGAAAGTAGTAAGTTATTTATTTAAGAAATTGATTAGAGATTGTACCATCGGTGAGCTTTTACTTATTACAAGTCGTATGTTTTGACGAAATTTGAAGAGTTCGTGGATAGTGGTCGCGCGTACATTGTTGGAAGCGGCTAGTCACTGATTGTCGGCAAATTGGCGATGTTCAGTGATGTAACGAATACTAACGTTAATTATCGTCGGTTTTCTGTCAAAACCTCGTAAGTCGGCTTTTAAAAATTGTTTAGATGACACAAGGTTAATAAAATGGGAATCTTAGACCGTAAAATGTTTCGAAACTGGTTGATGGAACCAAAAGAAACCATGATACAGTTACGAGACTTTGAAATTTTCATTCAGGAATTTGCTTTGATCTAAAATACGTTAACATGACATTTTAAGACTCACGAGATTTTGACAGAAAGTTGACTTTATGCTTCTTTTACCTCCACGTGGTAACCATCGGATACTGATTTCGTTCATCCGGACTTGACTTTTGTTCAACTTAAAAGCGCGAACGTTGAACAAATACAAAAATAGAAACACTTCTGTCGGAAATGACTGGCCATATAACTCAGCTAAAATGTAGGGGAAGCATATCAAAAGAATATGGTGTGTGGCGGAAGAATTTAACATGGAGAATCAACATTGTCACCAATAGTCTGGAAGATAGAGACACCTTACATGAGCTTCCTTGTCATAATTAGTGAAAAAATCAGTAAAGATTTTCAGAACTTTGCCAGGGTGTTGGAAAACGTCTGTGAAGTTAGCATAATAGTTTCAACGTAAACCAATTTAGAGTTTTTTTTTGGTATTTTGTATGCATTTCTATTGTGGATTTTGCAGTTCACCAAATACTGGGTGTAACCAGCTGCGCTGCTAACTTCACTGTGAAGTTGATAGTACAAAATTAATGTTTCGATTTTTTTTTGTCGAATTCGGACTTTAAAATTTGAACACAATTTTTTCATGAAATACATAAGAAATGCAAATTTGAAAGTATGTAGCTGCAAGTTCTCAGCTAGCTCCGTTACGGAGGAAAGAATTGTTCTGCTAACCTCACCGTGAAATTACCAAAATGCAAAGTGCAAAATGAATTTTTTAATTTTGGGTCTAATTTTGACTTCAATTATTGGAATTCAAATTTTGAACTGAGTTTTTTCTTCAAGTGCCTAAAAACGCAAATTTGGAGCCCTATAGCAAATCTTAAGCTAGCTCCTTCACTGAGAAAAGGACTGCTTTGCCATAATTACGGCGAAGAAAACAGTTAAAAATGCATTTATTTAAGGACTTCAAAAATGCAAATAAAATACAAATTTGGAGCCCAATTGCAAGTTTTCAGCTAGGTCCGTTGCTGAGAAAAGAACTGTTATGCTATTTTCACAGTGAATTTAGCAGTAGGTACGGTATGAATTTTTTCTATGTAAAGACTTTAAAATTTTGAGTGATCCTTTTCTTAAAATGCAAATTAAATTGCAAATTCAGAGCCTTATTTCAGATTTATGGCTAGCCCGGTTGCTGAAAAAAGGGCATGTACTACTAATTTCACAGTGAAAATAGCATTACAGTGGGTAATAATAAAAATGAAAAAAAAAATGCAAAAACAAAATGCAAATTCCTGTCATGGTCTCATTGGTGATTGGTCAAGCTAAAAATTGTTATGCTAACTTCATAGACGTTGTTGGAAAAAAGATGGTGACGAATGAAAAATGTACGGGCCAACTGCACCAGCGCTCATATCCCCGTATTCGTCCTAATGTCCGAGGGCCTAACAAGGTCTTGGTCCTCCCAGTTTGGTTGTTCTTTCGTTGGGCTAACTTCCGTACAACGAACTTACCAAATTTCAGTTATGAGAGGGACACGAGGAGCTGTCTACAGATAACGAATGTGGAGTATGTACTTGGAACGTGAAAGAACGCTAGGTGCAGCTCCTCACGCGAAATACCTAAGGCAAACATTAACGGAATGTAGCAGGTGCGATAGATAGAAACAGTTAAAAACAGTTATTTTTCAAAATTTAAGACTAATATGTACACGCCTTTCACAATGTAGTTGAGAGCTATTTAAGGGATGAGTTTTATGATTTACGGGACAGAATTTTCAGGTTGTGGCCTGAGTACGATGACAAAATTTCACTTTAAGACCTCATTGTACAAATTGAAAAGAAAAAAACACATTTGGTTGATTAGTTGGTAAGCATACAAGCTCCACGAAGAGACAAATGAAAGCGGCCTCCAACTGATAGACATTTCAGAAACTCGTAAGACGGTGCTAAGTAAGAGTACAGTTCTTACTAAGTTTCCGTGTCTAAGAATCCGCAAAGCATTCTGGCGCTCTCCAAACGGCCTATATACGCAAAAAAATCAACCATTTGCTAATCGACAAAAGACACCCCACTAACATATTAGACGAGATTACTTTTTGAGGGGAAAATGATGATTTTGTCCATTTCACTGTTGGGGCAAGGCTTAGAGCTCGAATTTCAAATAAAAAAAACTACGAACCATCCCAAAGGAGAAATTCAACGTTGGTTGCCTTGGCATACCTGGAGTCTACAGTGAACATCTGAGCGAGGGGGCCTCTGCTGTGCATTCCCCTGCCACAGACACCAACAACTCGTGGTCCAAGCATCGCGATACCATCAAAGAGGCAGTGGAAATCACAAGAAGCTATTAACCACAGTACACATATTGAAGGTAAATGCGCAAAATTTTAAACAGCCCTTTATTAAGCATAATACTAGTTATCAATTTCTAAATATTTAGTCATTTACTAGCTTACTAATAGTATCATACTAATTCCATTTTATTAAAGAAACATTTGTAGGGTCTTAAAAACATTTGTAGGGTTTTAATTTCATGAGCATTACTTTTGTTCGTTATTAATTAATTATTATTTGATGAAGAATCCAATATTTGTTGTGAATTAGTATTTTATGTTGATAATATCGTTTTAACTTAATTGATTACAATTTTTTTATTTTAAGTATGGCACTCTCAGGATTCGAACTCTTTGGTTTAATCCAAACACATCCATCAGAAAATTCCAATTGACACAAAATGTTGGTACGAAACTGTTTTTTTTTTTTAAGATATTTAACAAAAAAGCTTATCGATGTTGATAATTCGAAAACGATATCAGCCGTTCATGATGAGGCACCAAGAATTTTTTTGGAAGAAGATATCATAAATTAAACACGATGCCTAGAAAATTAAAATACCATTTGGTGATTAGTAAAATGTTAAAAAAAGATACGATTCTAAAATCGTTTAAAATAAAATTTATAACTGAGTTTTATGTTAAAATTGTTTAAGAATCATACTAAATCCATTAAAATTTTGTACCAATATTACTAGTGTTTTTATTTTTGCTCAGTTCTAGGTATCTGACAAAATTTGTTGAAAATAATGAATCCCGTGATTCCTACTTGTTAAACATCAAAATATGTTGTGTGTTTATTTGTTACTTGTCTTTTAGCTAATATATTTTTCTCAAGCTTTTTAGTTTTTTATAAATATTTTTTACTACGCAAACAGAAACAACATTTTTTGCTGGTCTTAAAAGTTTTTTTAAATCATAATTTTTTTTTTGTCTTTATAGTTGCTGTAACACTACGGACACGGCCACAGGAACAGCCGTCTTGAATTTCATCTGACAGTTCTCACTTCTCACAACCTGGGCAAGAAAATTCATACAATTGGTGGCTATCAACCACCCCGAAAAAAACCCTGACAAAAGATGTGAAAGCGAATATAATGCAGCGAAAAACAAGAGCAGCGAGAGAGGGGTCGAATAAGGAAAAGGGGGGAGAAGAAGATCCTGTGTAGAAAAAACAGCTTTAAGCAAAGTAACTGGCTGCTAGTTTTAAGACTAGAATTCAGGCTCTTCAAAACAGCTAAGTTTATCTTGTTACCGAAGCCCAGAATGGAATACTAGATGTTTTCATGCAGAATTTACAGCAGCTGGTGGATGGGCATCAGGTTAAGCGAGAAATAAAATAAGAAGTCAAACCATCTCCAGTCAAGATCACTCCGACCACGTAATTGTAAACTTCTCCAGTCACAATCAAACGGATACATACACCTACCACTGACCTATCAAACTCATCCACCGGACGTTTTATGAAGCCACTGTTCCTACGGGCCCGGTGAAGGGATGATTTCTCATGTGGGGATAAAGGAATAATCACACCCTCAAAGGGCGTTGTTCCTTCCCTTACCAAGTAATTGTGTAGCGATCCTGACCAAACGAACCATCCACTGACCTATCAAACTCATCCAACCGACGTTGTATGGAGTCACTGCTCGTACGAACCTGGTGGAGGGATGATCCTTCAAGTGGGAAAGATAGACATTTCTTTAATGACTAAGAAGTTCTCACCGACCTTTCAGATTATAGCTTGCTAAAACTCATCAACATTGTCATGGGATTTATCATAGGTTTCATTCCTTGAGAGTCACAATCCCTAAGGTATCGCAATGGATCAACATTGATCTAAGTGTGACGGTACCAAGACCAACTGTCAGCCCATTTACCTAACCTACCCTTACCTACTCCAGTCAATGAAAACTCAATATTACCACCCAATATGGACTCATAGAAGAGTTGGACTTGGCTATGAAAAGTCTCAAAAACAATAAGGCCGCTAGATCTGATAGTTTACCAGCGAAGCTCTTCAAGAACGGAGAGAATGTGCTCAAAGGGTGCATGGTATTAGCTCATCAACCAAATTTGGGTGGGAGAAAGAGCACCCGATGACTAGTCTGTCAGCTCCATATGTTCCATCTATAAATAGGCGATCCTATATCCTGAAAAAAACTATCTAAGCATATCCCTGATAAAAGTCTCATAAAATATCTTAAGTTTGGTTAGGTTAGGTTAGGAGTGGTGTGCACAGCAGGGATGCCATTGCATACTCGAGGGCCCATTGGTCCAGGCAAAGATGCTCCTAAGCTACTGGCTTAGATAGGTTCGTTTGCAAATCAGCCTGTAATTTTATGAATTTCCTCATGTTTGTCATAGAGATCTGTGCTATAGATCATCTAGTTCTCCAACAAACCTGTTTCCGAAATAACGGTGGCAATTTGTTCGGAGGTTTGAACAATCACAGAGCAGATGTTTTATGGTTTCTATTTCTTCGACATCCTGACAGCTCCTACAGAAATCCGGTGCGAATTGCGAATACACCCATTCTAGCAGCCATGGCGCCAATGGCGCAATTACCCGTTAGTACACCTGTCAAGATTCTAATATTCTTTCTACTCAGCGATAAAATGTACTGAGTATTCTTTTCGTTAATTCTTAGCCATAAACTTATAGAGATAACGCAGTCGTTCCTGGTCGTCCAGGAGTAATTGATTTGGCCTTTCGTTATTAGGTCTATTTTAATTTTAATCCTGCCGATGGGGATGTCTGGCCCCTTATCTAATTGGCTACTACTGTTTCTATTTGATACTGACCCTTTCCTTGCTAGTTCATCTGCTACGAGTATATCATTCCCCTCTATATTGCTGTGTCCAGGAACCCAGCAGAGTTTGACATGGTAAGTGTTGCAAAAATTGTTCAGAATGCCTCGGCATTTTGCTACTACCCTGGATCTTATAGTCTCACTGGCTATTGCTTTGATAGCACCTTGGCTGTCCATGAAAAATGTGATCTCCGATGAGCTCAGTTTTTTCTTGTGAACTATGGAATGAGAATGGGTTAAAAACCCTTGTGAGTAAGTTCTTCTTTGGGTTCAAAACTTCTTACACGAAAGACGAAATACATGCTCTATAAAAACCTGATACGGCCAGTCTTGCTTTATGACGCTGAATATTGGTCAAAAAGGGAGAGCTAATACAGGACTCCTATGAAATAAAAATTCTCTCACGGATATAAGGTGGATTCCTATTACCAAGTATCTTCTTTATCTATATTTATTTATTTGTTTATTTATGACAAGCTGGACTTTGAAAATTAAAATACCCCTACTCCCACGAAAGATATTTTTTTCTTAAACCTTGAGTTCTTAAGAACTTGCAAAACGTTAGAATCTTTAATATCTCACCATACTCGCTGCTTCACAAATTCCATACATAATTTAAAAGAAAAGTGATTTTATTTTTTCAAAAAAAAAAGAAGAAAAATCCTGACATCCTTTCCTTATGCGTATGCAATTTCTGTGTCAAGGCTGCTTGTGATAAGTTGGCCGTACACTAGCCAAAGACATTCCTCCAATCAAAATGGAAACCAATCGACTTGAGCAATCTTCATACATAAGTCACGAATTTGTATGCACCATCAAGGTAAGAGGATATGGAGTTTCTATTTTGCTCATCTCATATAAATTCTGAATATCTATTCGAACTGATTATGCAAGCAGTTAACTTTCATCTTGTCCTGAATACTTCTTTGGGATTTTTATTTTTGGCTGTGTGTGCGGTGCAACAAAAATAAATTGACATATTGTGGTGCATTCGTGATTGTATATAAGGAAAATATTGGTATTTCCAAGGATCATTGTGTATTTTATTTTCACTTTTGCACTTGAAATAGCATTTTTCGTTCTCAATCGATTCTGAGAACTTTTTCTTTCAAATTGACGACGACAATCCTTTTTCTATATAAATATAATGTATACAAGTAGATAGATGATTCAAGCATCCACCAGGTGGTGTAGCATGTAGCTTCATATAGGTACAACTATATTCTCCTGTGCTTTTTGCATTCGGTTAATCCTTGAAGTGTTCCAGCTGCCACAATTGCATATAAAATTATTACAGGATGAATAAATGCAGAGAATTGTGTTTGTTGGTATGTTGTGCATCAATGTTTTCCTTACCCTGATTACTAGAATGGCCTTGGCAGGAATGCATACAAATGCAAAAACCTAGGCCACACAAAATCCTTTCGCCTATATCCCCATCCTCATCCCCATTCTCATCGTCATTCTTTATGTGTAAAAAAAACAAAAATGCCTAACACCCCCTTCTCACTGTGTGTATATGCAAGTTTGTGTTATTAATGCAGACTAGTTTTGTTTTCTGAACGCTTCGTTGGATACAAATGAGCGAGGCGTAGCAAAATATGGAAAAAATAAATACCTACAGTGAAGCGAACAAAATAAAAAAAAAACACACACATACTCCTCCTATATACCGACACATTTTGTCGTCCTTAAGCAAGAGTTATACGTGCGGCAGAATATGGACTGCAATTATTATTTTGCATACATGCAAATTTAATACTTACTGCCACCTCATTAGTTTGGGACCACAAACAAAAATAGATGAAGTAGACAACGCTGACGCTGGAGATGGCTATATGGCTATGGAGATGAAGACGATGATGATGATGATGATGACGACGAGAGAAATTAAGCAGATATGAGTTGAGAAAAATTAATGTGCAGGAAAAATAAATGAAAGCTGTATAGCCTGTATAGTATATGTACCTCTATCTGGGAAGCTATCTGTATAGACTATAAGTTGTTAACTACACATTGTGCTAACGCAGTTGGTCCTTGTAATCAGCATAATTTGGCCAAGATTCATATAGAACGCATTTTTCTAAGCAAAAGATGCTCGCATGTCAGCATAATACAAAAATGAAACACACATCTGTCAACAGCTGTACAGTATACAGAACCTTCTAGATAATACAACACACATATTCTATACACTTTGACTTTATTTGATATTTTTCTCATAAAACTTGAAAAGAATATATGCACATATGCATATGTTATTTTGGCAGCACAAAGGCTATCATTTCCGCGTGTCATTTATGTGAAGAGAAATGGACATAGCTAGTGCTGCCACTTTATGTTTTAACTGAAAGAAACTGTCTTTTTTAGGAGGCATAAACTGAGTATAATTATCCAGATTTCTGTCCTGTCAGACCTATGCTAAGTTTTCACTTATTATTTACCAACAACTGACGAATAAAAAATTTGTTCATCATTTCTCAAAATAAAAAAAGGAAATACTACTAAATTAGTTGTCTTCGAACTGGAAAAGTGACATTTCGGTTGTGAATTTATAAAGCTATTTTTACTTGCCATTCCAGTTTGTTGTCTTTCATTGACGGTTTCAGACAAGTTTGAAGTAAGTCGACTCATTTTGACACAATCTTTTTTATCTCTCGCCTATTTTTTGGGAAGAAAGAGATGGCAAGGGGAGGCAAAAATTAGAAACTTTGGTTATCTCTTTCTTTCCCAGAGATCAAAAAAAATTAGAGACGTCAAAGTGATACTCATGTGAACAACGTCAATCAAAGTCAACAAATTGGAAAACAAAGTGGAAATAGCTCAATTTTGACAGCTGAAATGTCACTTTATCTTTGATTGACAATAAATTTTTTTTTGGAAACGTGTTTAATATGTTTCTTTAGGAAAATGAGTCCTCAGACAGCAATTGTAGTCTCTCTCATAATTCCATAGTAAAATGTTTAGGTTTTTATTGTCAAATTACCGAGAAAAAAAATATTAGATCAACTTGCTAACTTTTTAACGAAGCAAAATTGGATCCGTAATAGGATGCTCACTTTGACTTCATGACGAAAAATTAGCTGATATCTCTGAAAACTCATTTTTCTTAGCATGTCTAAAGCTGCATTTGTTCCACAAACAACGAACAACGCGCAAAATTCATCCAATAATTCTAAACGGCTTTGAACTTCTTCGTTGTTTGTGGTTGCGCTGTTATCATTTACACCTTCATTGTTCCGGGTAAAACGAAGAAAAAAGTGTTCAGACGATAGAAAAATTATTCTGCAAATTTTGTCTTCCACTTAGTGTTTTTCGGAATTTCCAAATGAAAAACACGATTTGATTGGTTCGATTGGGTTTGAGAAGGGAAACCAAAGAGAACGTCAATTTTTGTCACCAAATGTCTTAAAATATTTTATTCCCCTCCTTCTTCTGTAAGTTACCCCACTCATGATCATAAATCTTAGGAAACACTTCAAACTTCACGTGTGATCAGGGGTACCGCAATATACTAATTTGACAGCTGTGACACAATTTGAGTGTGATGTCGAAAATTTGGCAGATTTTGCTATGAAAAGTGAATAACAAAAATTTTATAAAATAATATGAACAACTGGATTACACGTACTTGGCCTTAACTTAAAGTTACTAGGAACTTAAGATCCTTTAAAATTTGCAATTAGCTTTAGAAAAAGTATAAAAAAGCATATAAATCGTTTTATCAATTGTGTAAGCAACCGGTGAGTAAACAAAATGCGCAAAAACAAACAATTTGATTACTTGGAAAAAGATGATTTTTTGCAGACCCAGACCCAGACCCAGACCCAGACCCAGACCCAGACCCAGACCCAGACCCAGACCCAGACCCAGACCCAGACCCAGACCCAGACCCAGACCCAGACCCAGACCCAGACCCAGACCCAGACCCAGACCCAGACCCAGACCCAGACCCAGACCCAGACCCAGACCCAGACCCAGACCCAGACCCAGACCCAGACCCAGACCCAGACCCAGACCCAGACCCAGACCCAGACCCAGACCCAGACCCAGACCCAGACCCAGACCCAGACCCAGACCCAGACCCAGACCCAGACCCAGACCCAGACCCAGACCCAGACCCAGACCCAGACCCAGACCCAGACCCAGACCCAGACCCAGACCCAGACCCAGACCCAGACCCAGACCCAGACCCAGACCCAAACCCAGACCCAGACCCAAACCCAGACCCAGATTCCGCATTAATTTAATCATGTACCGTACTTTGTTTATATATCTACTCCATGTATGCCGTCTAAGCAAACTCAACATTTTTTAACACTACCACACAAGGACCTCAAGGTCATATCTAGAGCCTTGTAATGTTTTCACTGTAAATTTTTGATACCAGGCTCACGGAGAGTTTTCTTGGCAGGTATTCAAATTAAAGAGTTACTTTATGTCAATGACGAGGCTCTTGACCTTTGGGACCCTCATATTTGGGAAATTTGATAAAAAGAAAATGCCATCTAATTGGTCAAAAAAGGTAAACTAGTCCTAGAATTTTACAAAAAAGTATCTAAAAGACCTCTAGATATTGATATAAGGTAATAATTTATGAGTTTAAAGAGAAAATGATGTCAATATCGATTTTTGGCACCTCATTTATGAATTATTTGGAAATTATTATTATGCATCGAATTTCTCACAAACGAGGTGCCAAAAATCGCTTGTGACCTTGAGAAACTTTTTGCTTTGATTACAAATTATCTAGGACTGACCAATTTCTAGGATAAGTTGATTTTTTCTTTTTTCAAATATCTTATATATGAGGAGTTAAAGGTCCAGAGCTCGATGACCTGTATATTATAGTTGAAAACTCATTGACCATTCCACTTGCAGAATAATTTTAACGTATGGGAAGGAGAGAAGGAGAAAATAGAAGAGTCAAACTTAAATAATGAATTCGTGGGAAAAAGTTGACGAATTTAAAAGTTTCTAGGAGTAACTTTCAGACATAATTTACGCTTGGAGAAACACCTTAGATCCAAATGCTTCGCAGCAAAAGTCGCTATATAAATACAATGTGGAAAGATTTGGTTTTCAAACAAACCATCAGCAAACCAAATACAAAGTTTTTTAGCGCCACGATTATTACCTGCTTATGCTATTTAGGTAAAGTATTTGACAGCTCTTATGTCGAAGAGTATGAACAATTTTCAACGAATATATTTTAAGAACGGATTACTAGATTCGCCAAATGCAACTCCAACTTATGCTATATCCACGTAAAAAGTAAAAGAAATACTCCAAATAAAAATTCATAGCACTGTTACTATACTACTTTATTTATAATCAAAAAACGAAAACAAAAAATATAAAATACAAAAATTGGTAACACTGCGCTAACTAATTGCATAAGAGTGGCACCCATCGTGTATTTTATATTCCTCTGTTCCTATCTGCTGCAACTCCGACACACAAGGGAAAAGCAAAAATTTAACAAATCTCCTGGAAATATAAAAAATGCATATTTAAATTAAAAGTGAGCAGAGCATATATAGCGTTTGGCAATGGGGGCTGGCTCTGGCTATGCTGGTTATGCTTCGTGCAATTGCTGCATAGTAGTAAAGATAAAAAAAAAATATAACCCAGCTCCAAATTGCTATCGCTGTGCCACTGCAGAAATAATGATACGTCAAAACCTGCAACGCATACCGTATGACTTTACTTCAACTACGAGTATATATGCTTGGATATGTAGTATAGAAGGATAGCTATGTATGTACTCGTATAGTTTTTATAAGGACTCCTTCTATGCTACTACATTTCTTGTAGCCTTACTGATAGTATCTATGTCTTCTGTCGTCTACATAGTCGTTGGCAGTGAAATGGGTCAAGAATGGAAGCGAACAAGACAAAAAAAATAATATTTTAAGAAGAACGTTGATGAATGAATTTCGAATGCAGTGTTGTTTTTGGTATTTTTTCAATGTCTGTTTTTTTTGTTTTTGGGAAAATCCTTCCAGGAGTTTTTTTCTTATTAATTTAGATCTCACTGTATTCTCTTTATGCTTACTGAGAAAATGTCAAAAATGTGAAATATAGTGTTGTTTGCATGACAGAAACAATTGTTTGGCTTTGGAATGTTTAAATTAAAATATATATATTTGACCACCTGATTGCAGGAAACCACATTACATCACACCTTATCTAATTTTTCTATTAAAACTAAGTGGAGATAGCTATATAAATATGTGTCTTGACTCAATTCCAACAAAGCTACTGTAGCTGACAATCTTGTTATTAAGTTGCTCAGGCATAGCGGGAGCTATGCTTTGATAACTTGATATCAAGCTAGCTAAGCTAGCTCTTAAAAGTAGAAAGCATTGCACAATTAAGTTCAATTTGTCAGAACTTATTAAGCCACAAAACCTTAAGTATAAGAAGTTTTCACCGCCTTCGAGTTATGTCAACTTAACAAAAGCACCAAAAAATATAGACAACAATGAACAACAAAATTGCATATGCCACAACTAATTAATAACAAATTATCGTCAAACTATCTACCTACTCATTTTCGATTCGTCAGTATTGCTAAAAACCCGGGTCGAGGAGTTCATTTTACAGATAATGCATTATGGTCTGTTTATTTGGATGTTTGTGGACAAATACAGTTTTGTTTTAATTTGTTTTCGATTCCATTTTAGCTGAACTCAAAATGGAGCACTCAACCCAAGTGACGAAAAACTTGGGTCGAAAAATCGACCCTATTTTAACTTGATCTCTCGATCCTGCTTGTAAACGTAGTAAAAGTTATTGCGCAGGTAGCACATATAAGAGCTATGTAAATCGTTAATTTAAAATGATTGAATCGTTCAAGAATCGATCATCAAAACAATTCGATCATTTCAATCCATCGATCTTTCGATAATTTTCATTTCACTGAATTTATCTCCGATTCAATTTTATGCATTTCAATTTCGCTGAAATTGAATCTCTCTGATTTTAACGAATTCAATTCACTATTGTACCGAATCCAATTTGATCCAAATTTAAAAACAATAAAATTAGGATTGATTAAAAAAGTTGAAAAAATATGAAATTTTCAATTTTTACTGCTCCGGAAAAATTTCATTTTATGTCAATTGGTTGATATTTAGATCGTAATACACTTTTTTTTTTGGAAAATATAGTTCGGCCCTGATCCATCAAAACATCAATTGTAAAATTCCATTGTGCTTGCTTGCACGTGAAGAACGGAAGTGTTCAGATGTGAAGAAAATTATTCTGCAGATTTTGTTTCCTCTTTGTGTTTTTGTCATAGTTTCATAATGAAAGACACGATAAGATTGGTTGGATTGGATAGGAGAAAGATCACAAAAGGGAACTCCAATTTTCTACACTGGATATTTTCAAATATCTTTAATAATCCTCCTCCCTCTTCTGCCAGTTACCCCACTCACCATCACAAAACGCAGAAAATATTTTAATTTTTTCACGTGGGATCAGGGACATTGACGGATTTCTACACTGTCAATAGATTGAAAAACCTCAAAGAAATCACCAATTTTGAATGGATATTTACTGCCCCAAAAAAAAGTTAATTTTAAGGCAATTGGATGACATTTGGAGCCGTTATGTTAAGCTTAACGCATAGAATTGACGATACTTAATTAAAAAGCGGATAAAAAGTGTGTTATCGGCGTGCAGTAGGCATTTAAAGTTAACCTGTCACCGCGTTGACAGGTCGTAGCAAAAGTGACGTTTGCGTAAAATAGGGGCTAAGCTGAACCAAAAGAAGTGGCATTTGTATGCGATTTATCGATTACAGTCAATCGCGCAGGTAGAGGACAACCAGCGTTAAACTTCAATGCGAAGAAAAACTGTGTTTACCGATATGAATAATACAACGAATGTTTTATTTATAAACGCGTTGAAAACATATAGTTTTCTTGCAAGCATGGATGAAATCGGTGGAAAAAAAAATAACACCGGGGATTACCGACGCCCTCACAGAAAAAAACATGGATTTTCCATTCAAACTATCTATAACATGTATGTAATTCATGCCGGTAAGCCAGTTTTTCTCCGTGCTTAAGTTAAGCAACGAAAATTCTCCGTAAACTGATGAGCACCGACATCGTTTATTTCATCCAATTCCCTTCGGGCTTACAAAAAACAGGGCGCTGAGAAAAATTGTGCTACCAACGTAGTTCACTCACACACGATTTATGTATAAGCAAAGTGCAGTTAGCACAGAACCTCTTCGGACTAAGTTTACGAAGAAAATTCAAGGCACTTAACTTACACTCTGGGAAAAAATGTCATAACAAAAATTGACGTTTGCATAAAATAATAATAAAAAAATTTTTCGATAACAAAATACAATTTTTTATGTACTCCAACATTAAAAATAAGTGCATCGTTTAAAAGCAGCCTTTACCGTCGAGAAGAACTGAGTTACTTTTTTACAGCACTGAACACTGCCATCGGACATTCCAGTAATCTTTCCAGTCAGCTGGAAAATTGGTTGGCTGGTGGGTGAACAAAATCAAAACGTCGACAAATAGATCACGTTTTGATGACAAACAAACAAAAATGACAAACTAAAAGAGGAAAAATATTAATAATAATAAAGAAAAACAAATTAAACAAAGTAATACAATAAAACAAAAGTTTAATTATCATATAATAAAAGGGCAAACACGAATCTTTATAAGTTGTGAATTTTAAAGTGAAAATATAAAATTAAGTGCCATGAGCAAATAGGTACTCGGTCTTGCTCTTGCTCGCACTCACTGTGCAATTTTGTTTTATTGTTTTTTTTTAGTTTTTGTGGTGCAATTATTTAATAAATAAATATTTGCATTCTGCACTTCTGTGCAAAAAAACTTTTTCTACGATATATAATTTATATGCCTTCGGCTTTTGTAGACCGCGTAAATTGTATCACAATTTGATGCGCTGAGTTCGAAAATGGTCATGAAATTGATGTGGCATGTCACGTTTTTGAGATATTCGAATCTTAAAATATTAGCGAATGCATTTTTATGCAAATTCGGGGTTATGGATTTTTGTCGAGGAAATTTTGTTTTCGAAAAATATTTATAGTCATTCAAAAGTATGAACATTTTATTTCAAAATTATTTCTGAATTTTTCAAATACCCTAATTCATCTTTGCGAAATTGTAAGCCTATGTCTTAGACTAAGTTGTTTGAAAAATCCAGTCAGCTTTGATTTTTGTAGCACTTTGAGCAATTTTTTGCATGTTACGTCATGAAATTTTAGTAGCACAGCTCAGATCAGTAGAAACAAGTCAATTTTCAACGATCGCTTCAGTCCAAATGGATTTATATGTTGCGTCACGAAATTTTAATCGCAAGCCTCAGATTTGGACTCAGCACCCCCGAAAACATAAGAGAGGGGAAAAATCAAAACTACTCCATAATTTGGAAGGAAAAAAATTTTTAAACACAATTTGACTGGGCTGTAATAAAAAATTCTTCATGTTTTATTCATGTTGACTGAAATAAGCAATTAAATATAATTTTGTATTACAATTCATCGTAAAGTTTACAAGGTTAAAGATCTATTTTTAAAAGTATTGACTAAAGTAAAACTTTCAAATAATATAATAATAATCATTGTCATCCATTACCTATGGGTAGGGAATAACCAATGACAAATGATATGTTGATGGGTGTGATTTTTAAAAATAGTTTTTCTTACCAAAATTTTCCAATTTTTTTTTTCGATTATTTCAATTTATTTTTCAAGCTAAAAAGTATTTTGAAAACATGGTCGATTTTTATAAAACGAATGGATTTTTCTTAGCACTTTTTAAAGAATTTTAAGAAAAATAAATTATTTTTATGAAAAAATAACGGTATCTTCCATACAAATATTAAAAAACCGTTAAAGAAAATATATTTTTCAAAAAAATAGGTCCCAAGGTTTTTAAAAATGTTTTCTGTATGCTGAAATTAGTCGCATATACTACCAAAAATTATAAAAATTTATATAAAGCAACTATTAATAGTAACCTTACCTACCTATCATAAAATAACTTCTTTTGTACTGTGATGTTGCTCATTATCGGCTGAACAGATCAATTTTTTATACCTACACAAATTTCAAAAAAAAAATTGGAAAATATTGCATTTCATGATTTTCAAAAAAAAGTGTTTGGATTTAAAAAAGTTTTTGAATTAAAAACAAAAATTTCATTCCATTTTTTTTTTAAACTCCATAAATTTCAAAATCAGCTTGACAAAATTTTTGAAATTTTATTTGATATGCTCATAAATGAATATTTAAGATTTTCAATCCAAAAGTTTTTCTTATAAATGTTTTAGGAATTTGATACAAAAAATATTTTTACTTTTAACAACTCCAAAGATTTTCCATTTTTTTCATTCAATTATATTCAGTGAAGAATCAATATGTCGTTCTTTATTTTCATCATAAACTCTCAAAGAAGTTGTTTTTTACGAATATAAATATGGTATTTCTTGCTTTTAAACACTTTTCTCTCATAATTTCGATGTCTTCACATATAACTATCGTAAACCCTTAGTCACTTTAACATAAGAGCAAGTACGTTCGACTCAGTCATACAAGAAGAAAATTAGTACTTTTTGAAAAAAAAAATTCGATATTATAAGTTTTCGAAAATAGCAAACCGATTTTGTTTATTTTCTAACAAGAATTTTTTGAAAACCCGAGCAGATGGCCAAAAACAGACACCCAAAAGCCAGAAAAGATTTCTGGAGCTTCTTGCAGAATAATGATCGATAAATTTGTGCAGCCAATAGCAGAAAAACAGCCAAGTTTATAGTTGCAATAAGATGGAGCAACTGCACATGCGTAACTTGCTATGGGCCTGCTGTTTCAAGGAACGTTGGATTTTGAAAAATTCTGATTTCCCTTACAATTACCAGAGGCCGAATTACCGCATCAGTATTCAAGTAATACATGACTGAATTATGTGAGTTTGACATACCACCTCCTGCTACGAGAAATCTAGTTAACCATAATTTTAAGTGGTTTGGTTGAGAGTTGTAAGTCGTTGGGCCCTGGTTCTCCACGATCTGTTGCGTCACCAAATTTATTTTGATTGATTTTATAACCCAACCTACTTCCTCTAGCTTTTTTGTACATCTTATATCGGGTGATTTTTTAGCTGGTTTGGTTTTGGCAACACTGGTTTTGACAGCTGACGTGTGTTTAGTACCTTGTGTCACTGTCAAACAGCTTCAGTTTGGTTTGCAATTTAACCATGGATCGTCTTACAAATGAACAACGCTTGCAAATTATTGAATTTTACTATCAAAATTCGTGCTCGGTTCGAAATGCTTTTTTATCGAAAAATTGTATTCAGCGATGAGGCTCATTTTTGGTTGAATGGGTACGTAAATAAGCATAATTGCCGCATTTGGAGTGAAGATCAGCCAGAAGCATTGCAACAGCTACCAATGCATCCCGAAAAAGCCACGGTTTGGTGCGGTTTATGGGCCGGCGGCATTATTGGGCCATATTTCTTCAAAGATGATGCGAATCGCAGCGTTACTGTCAATGGTGAACGCTACCGAGCGATGATAACAAACTTTTTTTTGGCCGAAATGGAAGTTCTTGACTTGCATGATATGTGGTTTCAACAAGACGGTGCCACATGCCACACAGCACGCGAAACAATGGCGCAATTGCGAGGCGAGTTTGGTGAACAGTTAATTTGACGTTTCGGGCCGGTCAATTGGCCGCCTAGATCGTGCGATTTGACACCATTAGATTATTTTTTGTGGGGGTATGTCATGGCTAATGTCTATAGGGACAAGCCCGCTTCGATTGACGCACTGGAAGCCAACATCCATGCATTCATTCGTGAGATACCGGCCGATATGTGTGAAAGAGTATGCCAAAATTGGACTCAGCGGATGGGCTACCTGAGACGCAGCCGCGGTCAACATTTGCATGAAATTATCTTTAAACATTAAATTGCAAAGTTCAAACTATCGATTCAAATAAATATTTCATTCATTTTTTCGAATTTTTTCTGTTTTTTTTTTTTTTAAGTTCTAAACCTCTTAAAAAATCACCCGTTACAAATCAATCTGTTTATATAAGAAATATTCTGATACAGTTATCTAAATTGGTGGTGATGAAAAAAATTAAGACTATTAGTTACTGAACTGGACTAATATTATATATAAATTCAAAATAATTAGCTACGCATGCAATAATAGGTCACTATCCGCCATGATGGAAATTCAACATCAACATTCAACAATCAACAAGCGCTTTCAGCTACGAAAACACAAATAACTTAGCTTCTATTTCTCATGCCACACACGAGTACATGGCAGACACATTTTCGTATCTGTTCGTATAATAATTACACTTCAAAATGCCAACAAAAACACTAGAAAAAACATTCCCCTAACACATCCGACTCGCATATATTTTAATATTACATATTTGCTCTTATTATTGTTGCGTGTTGAATGTCAGAATAAGGAGGAAGCTTTCCGCTTTCATCATAGCGTCATTCAAATGTTGGAGAATTCTTCCCTTTTTACTAAACTCTCTGTAGTACTGGGTTCTATTGTGTCCTGCTTCTAAATTCTATATGACTATGGGGTATCCGTGGCAGTATAGGCTCGGTCCTTTGCCTATCTAGTGAATTCAAATAAACTAACCAAATCATTTATAAAGCTATTTATAATATAGCAAGGGCGAGAATAAGGAGGTGATTAAATTAAATTTTGCCACTGGATGCGTTTAGCTGGTAATGTGTGAGCTGTCAAGGTCGACTCATGCGATTACTCACTGATGGCACATCAACTAAATGTACAAATTTGTAAAATAATTCAGCTTACAATAATTTTTAGTGTGTTTAGTTTTTTAGGTCAGTAAAGAGAAGGGGTCTTTACTGTAAGTGCCTATAAGGATTGAAAACGCCAAAGTTTCGAACCTGCTAGCGGTAACCTGGCTAACTTACTTACTTACTTTAGGCTTTAAAGTCCGGGGTGGATCAGGTCTTCAACCAAAAAGCTTCTTCCAGCCGGCGCGGTCTCGGTCGGTCAAGCTGTCCCCAGTTTTGCAAGCCAAGTTAGTTGAGGTCCTCTTTGACTTGCGTGCGCCACCTGTTGCACTAACAATACTGACCTGCTAACTTTTTCGTAAAGTTACCAGGTCTTATCGTGTATCTTACGAACCAAGCATCCTAGGAACTTGCAGTATGGCACCAAATATGAAGTTTTTCTTTGAATTTCAACAATAGGATGAATCAAAATTTTGGAGTCATTAATTTAAGAAAATCACAAAGTGGACTTCACTGTAAAGTTAAGCAGGTCAGTATACATTTTGTTTCAAATTAAAGACCTAATTTTTGGATTTAGCTTTTTTTTGAAAGTTTTAGACCTTATTGCAAGTTCCTAACATGATTTGTTCCTCAGATTATGTGACCTGTTTATTTCACTGTAAAGTTAGCAGGTCACTCATAAAAAGTAAAACAACAAGAATGTTCCTGTCAAGGTCCCATTTCCGTAGGTCAGAGATGCTCCGCTATCTACTACAATCTTAATCTATTTTACTTTGTACTATTTTCAGACCTCTCCGACAAAAAAATAGGAACTTTAGATTGATTGAATTTAATTTTTAGTTTTTTTTGTATTCTTTCACATAGCAGTTGTCGGTACTGCTACTTTTACTTTACCGAGAGCATATACGAGTACAAATTTTGTTATTTAAAAAAAAACAACAACTTTCATACTCGTTTGCAAAAAAAAGAAGTTATTTTTGTATAGTTCTTCTGCGTCCTGGTGGACTTTTGATAGCTTCGTACAAAAAAACCGCAAAACATCTCTTTGGTGCATCCATCCGTTGAATTTGCTCTCTACACTGTCAGTCTAAAAGTAAAATATTAAATGCGCACTTTTGCGTCTCGTTGCATTCAGTAAACTTTACTACACAACACTCTATACCTAGAATATACATACATCCTTAATAAAAATATTATTATTACATCATGATAAAAGGGCATACTACTTGGTCGCATGTGATTGTTGATTTTTTTGTCAATAATATTTGTCCAGGCATATTCCCCCTAAATTCTTGGATTTTGCTTGTGTACGTTTGACTGAATTTGCAGTTTTCTAAATAGTGAGTGTAAGTCACTGTACTTCTAACTTCATTGTGAAGTTAGCAGTACATTTCCTATTCTCCAGAAACCGAGCTAGCTACGGATGTGAAATGAGGCCCTTAATTTGCAGTTTAATTTACATTTCAAGAAAAGGATCACCTGAAATTTTGAATACCTTACATAAACAAAATTTTCATAACGCACTGTTAACTTCACTGTAATGTTATCAGAACTGTCCTTTTTTTCAGTAAGCTAGCTGAAAACTTACAGTTAGGCTTCAAATTTGCAGTTCAATTTACATTTGAAGAAAATATTAAGGTCCAAGTTTTGAAGTGCTTATTTGAAAAAAATCGAATAAATTTATTTCCACTGTTAATTTCACTGAGAAGTTAGCAGAATAGTCCTTTTCTCAGTAATGGAGGTGGCAAGAAATTTGCAATAAGGCTCTAAAGCAGTTTCTTAAGCACTTCAAAAAAAAAGTCAGTTCAAATATTACAAACAAATCGAAAAGTTCATTTTGCACTGTTAATTTCACTGTGAAGTTAGCAGTACATGTCCTTCACTCAGTGAAATTAACAGTGCAGAGTTTTTTTTTTTCAATTTTCTTGTAAATAATTTGGACTTGAAAATTTGAGCTGAGTTTTTTCTTGAAGTATTATTATTATATAATAACGGGTGATTTTTTAGCTGGTTTGGTTTTGGCAACACTGGTTTTGACAGCTGACGTGTGTTTAGTACCTTGTGTCACTGTCAAACAGCTTCAATTTGGTTTGCAATTTAACCATGGATCGTCTTACAAATGAACAACGCTTGCAAATTATTGAATTTTACTATCAAAATTCGTGCTCTGTTCGAAATGTTCATCGCGCGCTGCTTCCATTTTATGGTCGGCATTCTCGACCTTCTGAGCAGTCTATTCGGAAGATTGTGACCAAATTTCGCACCAAATTTACTTTGTTGGACATTAAACCACCAACACGTTTACGTACTGTGCGTAGTGAAGAAAATATTGCGGCCGTATCAGCTAGTGTGACAGAAGACCGCGAAATGTCGATTCGGCGCCGTTCCCAGCAGTTAGGCCTTTGTTACAGCACTACGTGGAAAATTTTGCCGAAGGATTTGGGCGTAAAGCCTTTTAAGATACAGCTGGTGCAAGAACTAAAGCCAGCCGACCTACCACAACGCCGAATTTTTGGTGAATGGGCTCTTGGAAAGCTGGCCGAGGATCCGCTTTTTTATCGAAAAATTGTGTTCAGCGATGAGGCTCATTTTTGGTTGAATGGGTACGTAAATAAGCATAATTGCCGCATTTGGAGTGAAGATCAGCCAGAAGCATTGCAACAGCTACCAATGCATCCCGAAAAAGCCACTGTTTGGTGCGGTTTATGGGCCGGCGGCATTATTGGGCCATATTTCTTCAAAGATGATGCGAATCGCAGCGTTACTGTCAATGGTGAACGCTACCGAGCGATGATAACAAACTTTTTTTTGCTCGAAATGGAAGTTCTTGACTTGCATGATATGTGGTTTCAAGAAGACGGTGCCACATGCCACACAGCACGCGAAACAATGGCGCAATTGCGAGGCGAGTTTGGTGAACAGTTAATTTCACGTTTCGGGCCGGTCAATTGGCCGCCTAGATCGTGCGATTTGACACCATTAGATTATTTTTTGTGGGGGTATGTCAAGGCTAATGTCTATAGGGACAAGCCCGCTTCGATTGACGCACTGGAAGCCAACATCCATGCATTCATTCGTGAGATACCGGCCGATATGTGTGAAAGAGTATGCCAAAATTGGACTCAGCGGATGGGCTACCTGAGACGCAGCCGCGGTCAACATTTGCATGAAATTATCTTTAAACATTAAATTGCAAGGTTCAAACTATCGATTCAAATAAATATTTTATTCATTTTTTCGAATTTTTTGTGTTTTTTTTTTTTTTTTTAAGTTCTAAACCTCTTAAAAAATCACCCTATTAAGGTCCAAGTTTTGAAGTGCTTATTTAAGAAAAAATCGAATAAATTTATTTCCACTGTTAACTTCACTGAGAAGTTAGCAGAACAGTCCTTTTCTCAGTAATGGAGGTGGCCAGAAATTTGCAATAAGGCTCCAAAGCAGTTTCTTAAGCACTTCAAGAAAAAAGTCAGTTCAAATATTACAAACAAATCGAAAAGTTCATTTTGCACTGTTAATTTCACTGTGAAATTAGCAGTACATGTCCTTCACTCAGTGTAATTAACAGTGCAGAGTTTTTTTTTCAATTTTCTTGCAAATAATTTGGACTTGAAAATTGGATTTGAAAATTTGAGCTGAGTTTTTTCTAGAAGTATTATTATAATATTATTTTAATTAATCTACAATTCTTGCAGTTATCACTTTATTTGGTTGCTTAGTTTGGGTTGGGGTCGAAATTCAGACAGGGTTAAATTTTTTTTTTTCTGAATTTTGCTTTCAAAATTTAGCTTTTTAAAAATTCTGCTCTCAACATTCTGCTTTCAAAATTCTGTTTGTCAAAATTCTGAATTTCAAAGTTCTGTTTTTCAAAATTCTGTTATACAAAATTCTGCCAATAGTAAAAGGAAAGTTCAGAAAATGTTTAAAAGCGTGCCTTTTTTATTATTTTCCAAACCTTCTTTTTTATTATTGGCAGAATTTTGTAAATCAATTTTCGTATAGGAAAAATTTCTTTTATTTTGTGAAAAAGTGGTATGGCTGATTTTTTTTTTTTCAAAATTCGTCGAAGATACCATTGTAAATTCTTAATAGCTTAGATTTTCAAAAATATGACCTACTCCAATTTCAGATTAAGTAATATTACGCTAGGTTCTCACCGAAACAAAATTCGATTTTTGATATTTTTAATTGATGGAAAAGATTTCATGAAAATTTCATCGAAATCTCCAGATTTCAACAAAATCTTAATGAAATCCTGGTCCACTAATTTAAAATATCAAAACAAATTTACTGGAAAATCTAATTTTGGTTTAATGTAAACACAGTTTATCATAACACATCGATCTGGTTAAGAATTTTGTAAAAAAGTTGGTTACACCATTAATGCAATTTTATTCCAAACTAACGGGAAGCAAGTCCCAAAAAAAAAAAATCACGTCTGTGAAGTTAGCAGGTCAACTTTCATCCACGCAAATGGGACCTTGACAGGAATTTGATGTTTTTTTCTGCATTTTTTTTTGCCTTTCTATTCCCCACTTTGCAGTTTGCTAAATAAGGGTGTGATCGAGTGACCTGCTAACTTCACAGTGAATTTAGCAGATTACATAGATTATCTCAGGAACCAAGTATGCTAGGAACTTGCCTTCAGGCCCCAAATATGCAATTTTCTTGCATTTCAAAAATAGACTACTTATTATTTTTGAAGCCCTTTTTTTGAAAAAAATTCTTACGAAACTTGCAGTAAGCCAGTCGGTAAATTTTTGGGTAAATATATTTTGTTGGTATACTCTTCACCGAGTAATGCAAATCTACCCAAAGAAAAAGGATTGTGAAATTAAAAAAAATCACGTGAATTTTTATTTTGATATGCAATATATCAAAATATTCAATTTAAATTTTTTTAAGTTACATTTTTATCTGCACTGACTAAAAATTTGCAGCGCAAAATTTTTCTCTGAAAATGTTTTTAAGATTTTGAAGAAAAATTTATATTTTAAAGTACTGCTCCAACGATTTTCATTTATTTTCCCATAAACTAAAATTTTTCCATGAATTTTGATGGAATGCCTTTTCTTAAGGGCTGGCCACGATACCAGAAAAGTCTCGGTATCGTTTTGTATCGGTATCGGAAAACAAAATGATACTGAGACGATACCAGCTCCGAAACGATATCCAGACGATACCAAACGATACCGCATTTTTGGACCGAAATTTACAGATACTCTCGATAGTATCGTTTGGTATCGGTAGAAAATTTGAATATTATTAATTTATTGCAAACAATCAATTTTTTAATTGGTTTCTTGGAAAAGGTTCTATGATTAAGATGGCATTTTCAGAGCTTTTTTCTTTAGCAGGGAGAAGGCTTAGCCAATAATTTTAATTAAAACTGCTTACTGCCACGCCCATCTAACTTATGCTGAAGAACGATTTGGATGAAATTTTCAGACTTGGTTCTCTTTAGTGATGACCTCGCGTCAAAATGTGTGTGTCGAATTACTAGTCAGAACATTATCTAGACATTTTGGAACAAGCGTTTAAAAAATTGTTAAGTCAACATAATAAGTTTCAGTTTATAAAATTGTATTTTATAATAATGATTTTTGTCTTAAATCTTAGAAACACCAAGTGTGTTCAACTACTAGATCAAGAACATGTTACCAAGTTGTGCATTTTATTCTGGTTTGTGACACAGACTAAACTGAAACCAGACGAGACCGATACCGTTACCGATATGGAATAATTTTTTTTTCTATTTTCAAGAAATTGCGAGATCAATATCAGTCTGCACCTGATTAAATAATCTTCGCTTAAATACTAAATTCGTAAATTTAAATTAAGGATTTCACTCAAAATACATTCGGAAGGGAAAATGTAATACTTACAAAATATGGCTAAGCAAAATCTTTGAAAAAATAAACTCCGAAACCCCCCCCCCCCACCTTCCGAAATAATATGATGACACAAGAGAAATGGATCACTAAAAAATCTCATAAATCTTTTTAAGCTGCAAATCTTTTATCATTTTTGATTGAAATATTGATTTCTTGTACGAGTCCCTTACTATACTTGGAACGCCTTTGATAGTAAAAATCTGACATGTTCGCGTATGCACATCGCAAAAGCCAATGCAAAAAATCATATTAAATTTCATATGAATATTTACAAAAGAGCATAACATTGCAAAAGAAAAAAATTTTAAAAAAAATTGTATTTACATTGAAAAAAATAAAAATAAATTTGTAACACTACATATCTAGCTACTACCACTACTCGTATGTGCAACACTTGGAGTGTTCATTAAAATCATCAGTTTGCAAGCAAACGCGGCAAGTTTATGGTAAATTCATGGCCAGTTGAATTGCTTGTATGGCAATGTTGGACGAATGAAAAAGCCGGCAAAAGTTTCGAGTTGAAAATGGATATAAATGTTGAATGGACCGTGCATGCATATCCTGCTCATTCTATATTGCTCCTGCTCCTGGTCCTTGTTCCTATCCTATAGAGCTGATCATCTGATGGTTGATGATGGTCTAGTGGGTGTGTGAATGATTTGGAGTGGAACTTGTTTAATTGTTAGTGGACAATAATATTATTGCTGTGTAGTCAATATCTTGTCAAAAGTTACGACGCGCTACTGCGGTATATATGTTGTTATTGTTGTTACCTTTGTAATGAATGCGATATAGGATGCTGGTTTTATTTATTCATATTGTCAACATTGCATGACATATCAAAGCGTATTCCTTTTGATAAAAATTCTATATTAATTGAAGTGATTTTTGTAATAATGAATGAAGGATTGTTAAAAAAAAAAATAATGCTTACCTGCTCGTATATGTACCGAGCTTGAAAACTTAAGCTATTTCAGGAAGGTTTTTCAATTATAACAAAGATTAGTCTGTTCATATATCTATTGTCACTAATTAAGTCATCGAACAACAATAGACGCATTTTATAATTTTTGCAGCTGAAGAGGGATAATTTTTCAGTATACAATTATTATTCACATAAGTTATGGACAAAAAACATGCGATCCTGGTTTTCTCTATATGGACTTAATGGAGCTGGGTGAAGTCAAAACCTCGACCTAAAAATTTTTGGGTTTTTTAACTGGATTCGATTGTTCATAGTTAGTTCATGTTTGTCCAACCATTTTAATCGTTTGTCCACCCCCAGGATAAAAGATATTTGACTTTTCTTTTTTTATAGCAAACCTCGAAAAACAAAAATGTCCTCTAGTACCCCAAAAGAAAATCATAGGTAATTGGGGCTGACTGGGTTCGTTTGCCCACCAGCTTAACATGCAAATCCATACAAAAATTTGTTTGTCCATCCCAGAAAAAAAAAATTCAACTCTTCTTATTTGGATCGAAACACAAAAACGGGGTCCAAAACCCCCAAATGAAATTATAGGAGGGTGCAAGTGTGTTTGTATGATTATTATCATGGGGGTGGACAAACAAATTTGTTGTATGGATTTTTATGTTGAGCTGGTAAACAAACGAAACCAATCAGCCCCAACCCCCTATGATTCCATTTTGGGATGCTAGAGGACATTTTTGTTTTTCGAGGTTTGCTATAAAAAAGTTTTTATGCAGGGAGTTGACAAACAATTTTAATGGTGCGTGATGCTTTTTTGCTTCCAGCTGAGTAAGGTCAGCGGGGTCAAGGGTCAAACCGTAGAAAGCAAAAACCCGGTATGTAGAGAGTTCAGAAGTCCTGTTCCAAAGTATAAATTATTTTTTATTTTCGGATAAATTAACAAGGCATTTCATATAGTTTTACAATATTCCCAGTCTTACAATAAACTAACAAAGTATTTCATATACACTAATGGTGGGATCAATTCCTTCACCCTACACGGAGCTAAAGACAGCGAAGTTTGGGATAGAGTCCCTAGTCTAAAGCAACAACAGAGCAATATTACGATTGCTAGCTGAGACGGTGAAGGTTGGGATAGAGTCCCTTGTCTGCAGCGAAAATACGGTCGGAGTAAAAGACAGCGAAGGTTCGGATAGAATCCCTAGTTTTAACGATGACGGTGGCAGAGTAGATAAGTGGTTAGACAGCGCAGGTTGAGATAGAGTCCCTAGTCTTAACTACGGTGGCGGAGAAGAGATGGCTAGGACAGCGAAGGTTGGGATTTTGAAGCTACTATCTGGTATTCATATCCAGGAGGGTGTTCGTTATTAGCTTATGTAAAGGGTTGTTCAATAAGAGCGCTACAAAAGTTTTTTTTAAATAAAACAAAAACGGTTTTGGATATCAATGAAATTCTTCATTCCTGTGAAAGTACTTTCGATGCCATTATGTATGGAACTCGATTTCTTTTGCATGGCCACCACGAACACGCTTGCAGAAGTCCAGACGCTGAACCCAATATTTGACAGTTTTCAAGCATTAATCAGCCGATACTGCTGCAATTTCACGTTCGATATTCGTACGAAGTTCATCAATCGTCGCTGACTTGTTGTCATAGACCATAGACTTGACGTAGCCCCACAGGAAATAGTCAAACGGCGTCAAATCGCACCACCGGATCATTTCGTGAGATAACACGTTCTCCAAACTTGGTTTCCAATAAATTGATTGTGACATTTGCTGTGTGGCTTGTGGTGCCGTCCTATTGGAAGCACATGTCTTCCAAGTCCATAACATCCAATTGGAGCCAAAAATATTCGGTTACCATTGAACGGTAGCAATCCCATTCACAGTAACGTGACTGTCTTGATCATCACGGAAGAAGTACGGCCCAATGATGCCGCCGGCCCATAAACCACACCAAACCGTAATTTTTTCGGGATGCAATTATGACTCATGCAGTACGTGTGGATTGCTGCCTGACCAATACAGCATATTTTGTTTATTGATGAAGCCACTCAGCCAGAAATGAGCCTCATCGCTGAAGATGATTTTTCGATGAAAATCCGAATCATTTTCAAGTTGTTGCTCAGCCCAATTCACGAACATTCGACGCTTCTGGTGGTCAAGCGGCCTCAGTTCTTGCGTCAATTTAATCTTGTAAGGATGTAGACCAAGATCTTTTCGCAAAATTCGCCACAACGACGTCACAGAGATGCCCAACGCTTGAGAACGACGTGTGAGAGAAACATTTGGGCTTTCTGCAACTGAAGCCTCAGCGGCAGCAATATTCTCGACACTACGGGCACTTCTTTATCTCACTGGCACTGGAACATTTTGTACTGTTCCTGTGGACTCAAATTTTTCCACTAGACGCTCAATTGTTGATCTGCTAGGACGATTATGACGACCATAAATTGGACGTAGCGCTCTTAACGTTCAGTCCACTGAATCTGAATTTCGCTAGTAAATTTTAATAATTTTGACTTGTTGTTGGCTCGTATATCTATCCATCATGAAATGGCAAACCTTACTGAAGAGAAATGTCAAAAGAGCGGCAAGAAATATGGCGTTGTTTGCTGTTCCTGTCGCTCTACTTTTGTAGCGTCCCTGTTGAAAAACCCTTTATAATTTGACCTAAAATGCCCAAAAGTTGAAAGGGAAATTAAAATATCGAAGAGAACCCAGTTAGGCAAATCAATTAGAAAGAACATCTCTTAAGTTCATGGGCACAACAGGTTTCATTTCTGGTTCAAAGAAACACCATAAAACTGCACTTATCTTGCTTATTGCATTAATAATATTGCACTTCGTGATGCATCCAAATACCTCTGCTTTGACACAAACCATCTTGTGTCCAATTTGACATTTCGAATAATGTATGTATGTTTAAGCCTTGCCTTGCCATCATCGTGTAATCGATGTTTTGGGTCCATCCTTCAATAGATGACAATTTGTTGCACCAAAAATCTATTCTCTATAAAGCAATATGCTATAACGGACATTTCTCACTGCATCCAGCAACTTCCTCTGCGGATGTTGAAAATCTGTGCGTATTTCCTATAGGATAATGGATATCCTGTTTCTATGCGTTGATGAGCGGTACATTTTCATTCCAATTAAGATGAGTATTTAATTTTCGGTCCTCTTGATGGCTACGAGTCGTCACAAAATACACCAAATACTCTGCACGTCGTGTTGCATCTGCTACCTTTTGTTGTATCCTTATCCATTCACTCCATTAGACGTACTTGAACGCTTGAACCGTTCGTATTTAGGATCCTAATTCAGTCGCATCAAATTGTCCTTTTGGCTTAGACTTAGAGAAAGAGATAGAGAGAGAGCCAGCTTATAATTGCAATGTATCTTCTGTTCAAGGATCACTAAACCTAACCTGCTCTGGTCGCACACAACCACCACACCCAGTGGACTCATTGTCAAACCCTTTTCATGTTCTTGAATAAACATCTCATCAAATAATGGATACCATGATGGGTAGGGTATAGGCCGACCGACGACCCTCCGATGCGACGGATGACGCACGGGGGTGGCTTAGAAGAGATTGGCTATATGAAAATGTCTTGTTGCAGAGATTTACATCTTCACAGGACTTCACCAGATGGTGTACCTACTCTCTGTCCTGCTCTCAGATGACTCTGTTTTGTTGTTTTCCCTTTTCGTCTTTCTCTCTTGTTTTTTGTGTAAGCCGTATATCAGTCTAATAGGCTTTGCTTACCAGCTGCATGTTCATAATGCAAGTATTCTCTTCTTGAACGATGTCATGACAACATGCACAAGTGGATTGAAGTCAGTACCTACATTTAATTATAAGGGAAAAGAAGGTAAGTGTGGTTATTTTGAAAAAAAAAAACAATTTCAGCTTCAAAGAGGTTTTTTTTTTGGAAAGAGGTTCCCAATCAACATTTCAGTTTCTATAAGCGTAGAAATATTGATATGCTGCAATTCTGGATATGTATACAGCTATCATCAAAAATAAATTTCTTATAGAAGTCATGATTTCAACAACTGCTTCTTTAAAATTGTTTAAAAGCTAGATATATAAAATTAAATAAAACTAGCATCAGTTCTCGGATAGACCTCTTTTAACAAATTAAAAGAAGGAACATAAAGCTATGATTCTAAAAAGATTCTATAAAGTTATATTACTGCAGTTGCTGTCAGTCACTCTAAAAAGATTCTATAAAGTTTTATTACTGCAGTTGCTGTCAGTCAGTCTTCAGAAGGTTTCTATAACAATTTCTTAGAAGTTTTATCGAAAACTTCACTTTGACGTATGAAAACATAACCATAAAAGAAATGTTATAAATTAGAAGTTCCAACTTGTAAAAGTAAGCTTTTTAAAAACGATTATTATATATTGCGTAAATTGTTTTATTGCGTTTATTACTTGATCTATAAAAAAAATTTACAGATTTCACTCCTTGAGTAACAATGGGGACATTGAAAATGACTTATCTGTGCTAGAGAAATCTTTAATCTTTATAATTATTAATCTTTCTTTTATTTTGAATTTAATCTTTACTGGTTTCCATGTACACCAATTTATACCAATTTTAATCATGATTTTTACTAAGATCAATCTAAAAATTATATTGAACTAAAAAGAATTTAAAAAAGTTTTTAGCCAAACTTAATTAGCATACTTGTACTCGCATTTCTACCTTTACTTGCGCATAGTAGCGCATAAATAGATTTTTTTTCTACAGCTTAAAAAACACTTAAGGAATTTGAAGCCATTTCATCATTCCGTATTTTGATCATTCTTAAAATAAGGCTATACTATTGCATAGTGGTACCTCGTGGCATGATGGTTAGTGCGTAGAACTGTCATGCCAAAGGTCTGGGTTCGATTCCCAGCCGCTGCCACCTAAAAACAGAAATGTTTTTTTCGCGAGGTACTGCCTCTTGCGAGGAACTGACAAATCCTCCAAGAGTATACTTGTCATGAATAAGTGCTTCTCATCTAGCCGTTCGGACTCGGCAAAAAATTGTAGGTCCCTTCCTTTCCTGCCAAAAATACGCACACAGGAATGGTTGAGAGTTGTAAGTCACTAGGCCTTGGTTCTTCACGAGCTGTTGTGCAACCAAATTTATTTATTTATTTATACTATTGCATAATTTTCGTTTACTTTTTCTTTTAAAAATTCGGTTAAGTATTTCATATTCCCTTTGTTCTATCATCAACAAAATTTTGACTATAGATAAAAGGATGTTGACATGTATTGCTATTTTTTGTTTTGTTATTTTGTTATGTTATGGTTGTGGTTTTTGCCTTTTCAATATCACGTTTTTGTTAACACTAGCTAAAATTTGATTTTCCAAAAATACAATATTCAATGTTGGTTTGTTACGTCTCAACACAATATTATTTGTCCTATTTCCTTTGTAGTTTTTTTTTTTTCAAATTTTGTTTCATTTTCAAAAATACAAAAGAGATTTAATATTTTCCTTTTGTCAATTTATTGACCTATATTTTCTGCCACTTGTCTCCTAAGTTCATATTTTTCATTATCCTTGTCTGGTAACACACTTTTTCTTTTTTCTTTTGCTTTTTTGTAACACCAACCAAAAATTCAAAATTTCAACCCTCATTCCTTGTTTTTTTTTTTATCTGTATCTGTATTTATTTTTCCTAAATCCTTTAACGTAAATTTAATTTTCCTCTAAATACATGCCTTCAAACAAACATTAAATGCTATGGGTTGTTACGTCTCCACAACATATTATTTAACTCATTATCTTTGTGCGTCTTTAATTTTGTTTAGTTTTAAAAACACAAGAGAGAACCTTCTTTTAAACAGAGAGGCTGTACACTTCCCACCTTTTATCATTTTACTGACCTTTATTTTTCCCGCTTGTCTTCTATCTTTAAATTTTCATTTTCTTTGTGTGGTAACTTTAATTTAGCTTTGTGGTAAAACCAACCAAATATTCAATATTTCGGCTGATGTTACTTTTTTCTTGAATTCGAATTTATTTTTCGTAGCTCTTATAACGTGTGTTGTAGGCAACGCTAACTAATAATTTGATTTTTCCCCTTACATATGCCTACACACAAATATTCAATGCTGGTGAGTGTAACGTCTCCGCAAAATTCAATTTTTCCCAATTTTGTGTTTTTTTCTTTAATTTTGGGGCTTCTTGCAAGTCTATTCCAAAGAATTTGAATGGCCAAAAGTCGATCATAATAGTCAAATATAAAAATATTTACCAATTGAAATTTGCAATAACAATAAATCGACTTTTAATCTATTCAACAAGTCTATTTTGAATAACTATCCCAATAAGGGCGTTTGTCGCATTTTCAAAAATAGAAAATACATTTTCAGTCGAATTTATAAGCTTTGTCTATAAGTATAGACAACCGTCCAACTCCAAAAATTTATTAATAAACTTTGTTTACTGCTGTCCTAAATTTGTCTAACTTGGGCAAAGGCTTCGGCTGTCTAAGATTTTTCTAAACTGACGTTTTATTTTACTATAACCATAAGGCATATTTTCAACTATTAAGGACTTCTAAAACAACTGTCTAACTAGTCAATCTTATAAAAAAATCTAATAAATAAACCGGTTTACGTTTAAGTTTTCAGATTTCATTGACCTATGTATATTTTTATTTCCTCTTGTTTTTTTATTTCATATCTTTATTTTCTTCGTTAATCCATCTAATTATACCTAAATAAAACTCAAAAGTAAAATAATTAACAAAATAAAAACAAAAACAACGAATCTCACAAGCATCCTACCTAACTTACTAAAGTACCTACCTACTAACCAAACATATCCCATAAGGCATCTTACCCTTCTGCCTACTAAAGTATCTATAACCAAACGCATAAAATCGAATTCTATTAATTTAACTAGGTAGGTATTAGCAGAAAAAATAATAGCCGAGCAGCAGAGCAAACTACCCCCATCGAAGCATCTACACGACTGAACAAACAGTGAACAAGCAACAAGAACATTGAACGAGTGAACATGAATACTGAACTTGAATGAAAAGTCATTTTCTTCAGTATCAAAAAACATAATGAACAGAGAGAGAGAGACATTTTGAATGAACTGTGGCACTATGGGAAATATTTGTGTTCTTCTTATTTGGGCTGATTCTCGTAACACAAACTTGCAAATCAACGATGACGATGAACTATAGGAATATTGATTGAATATTAGTACCACTTTTTAAACAAATTGTATTTTAGATTTGTGAGGCTTATGAAGAACGTACAGCTACGTATGATATATCAAATTAATTGTCAATTATTGAAGGTGCGAATAAAAAAAAAATAAACTGTATAGGTGCACAGTACAAAGAGTTATTAGGTAGTATGTTAATGAACAGTAATATGTAATTATGTCATCTCAGATGCTTTTAAATATTACAAATTTTACATATTATATGTTGATTTGCGTAATCTATTACCTGTATGAATTAGAGATTTTTAATTGGAATAGTTAAAAAGATAAGAAATATAACTGCCAAAAATCGATCGATAGAAATTAGTTTATTTAAAAAAAATTATAAAATATTAAGAAAAATATTATAAGAATTTCCTGAAACGAAAAGCAATCAGTAATATATTATCTTTCTTAAACTATAAAATTTATTACAATCAGATCTAACCCTAATGTCTAGTAAATAATTTATGAACCATCTTTTTTTAAATTTTGAAGTTACAACCTTTAATATCTCATTTTGTTGATTTTTTTGAATTTCAAAAAATATGAACGAAATTGTTATATTAAACGTTACTATCGATAAACAAAAAAATTGTCACTCTAGCACAACTCATTTAGGTTTTTGGTTTTTCGACCATTTCACATAAAAGCCCTACTTAAAGTTTGAATTAAAAAAAAAACATAATTTTGCACATCTAACGGTTTTTTTTTAACTGCCAACACTTATAGTTTAAGCTGCACAATTAACTGCTGACTGCATTGACTCTCACATTTTTAATTATAAAAATATAGATTTAAAATTCATTTATTCAATTTAGTAACACCAACCAAAAATTCAATTGTACCCTCTCTATACGCTAGCACTCATCTCCATACACATTGTTCATTTTAGTAATACCAACCAAAAATTCAATTGTACCCTCCGTATACGCCAACGTTTATCTGTTCACTTTATTCATTCTGGTATCACCAACCAAAAACTCGATCGTACCCCCCGTATACGCTAGCGTTCATCTCATATACACATTTATTCACTTTATTCATTTTAGTAACACCATAATTTATCCAAAACGACCCTATAAACATTTTCAATGTTAATATCTTGTAATAAGACATGCATTAATGCTTCAATGTGATTTCTATACTGAATACGAAGCTAGTATAAATTTTCTTTATAGAAACCTTTCTGAAGCTATCTGTCAAAACCAACGCTTCAATATTATTTCGAATAGCGCTCGTTTTAACTTTTTATAGACCGTCAATGACTTACTTTAGAACTTCTATAATGTTCTCCTTTTAATGTTTAAGGAAAGTTTACAAAGGCTTTACAGAAATAAGAAAGCCTTTTCACTTGGGTTAGCTTCTAAAAAACCGTTTTTAATGTTTTTTAACAACTGTAAAGTTTTTGGATACAATTTTCCACTTGCAACTATCGGCAAATTTGAGGGCAATACAAATATTTTTCATATTTTGTATTTTAAATGCCTTATTTCTTACATTTGTGTAGTTATATCTCATTAATGACTTAAATGATTTTGTTTAAATTTTGTAAAAATTAAGCTTGTAATATTTCATTGCACAAAAAAACAGTATATTTTGTCGACTTTGTTTTGACATTTTTTGATATTTACTTGCTCTTCACTTCAAAGATAGTATTTCCGCTAATTTTCAATTTAAGCCACGTTCTAGCTGAGAAAATAATAACTTTGGGGCTTGAGTCTAAAAAATCAGTATAAAGCCAGATTCACATTAAAGTTCTAATATCGATAAAGTCTCGATACAACAAAATATTCTTACACAGAACACTGAGTATATTCACATCACCGATACCTGGTACGATTTCAATCCTCTCATTGATTCTTTTGTAAAAATATTGTATCGTAGCGATAGTGTATCAGTATTGGCAGAATATTGTGGATCTGGCCTAAAAGGGTTTTTGTGACTTTCCAGAAGAAAATTTTTTATTTAATTCAATTTAAAAAACTCATTTTTGGCCTCACTCCCCTACACCAGACTATATAAGGAACGAACTAGCATAATATGTATAAGAATTCTGGTATCTAATCCAAGGACATAAATTGCTGCAACATGATAATAAATTTATATAAAATTACTTCTGGGTTAGTGTTAAGCACATTAAACTGCATTTCCTTGTGGAATATAGGTTTTTGATAATACTAAACATGCACACAACTCATACATACATATTTTCAGTTGAAGATCCGACCTTAAATCGTATACTTATATAGGTTTAAGTTGAGGATATAGAATCTCTATAAAGGAGGCATGAAGATTCCAACATTTGAATTCTCCAAAAATGTTGTTTTCTTAGAAGAAGTTATTTCTTCATATTTTGTGAATTTCATCAAAAAATTCCTTTGGGATTTTGTGTTTGTTATTTTTTTGTCTTTCATGCAAATTTAGAATTATTATTGTTTGAATATGTTCTCAAGTTAATTCGTACACATTATGTAGATGAAGATATTTTCAATATGCTCGATATTATGTAGGTAACATTTATTTTTCTACTTAAAAGAAGAACACAAATTCACCGTTATGATCATATTAAAATGCTTGCTTTTATTGTTAAAAACTATTATGTTTGCATTGAATGTATTTGGAACAACTACATACATAATATGTGTATACACATCAGTGAGGTATAAAAAGGAGAGATAAGTCTGGATTCCAGGAGGCCTTGAAAATCCAATAAAAGCGTTTAAGTAACTGTCGACAAAAAACTGTTCGAAAAGCTACCCATATTCTTGAATCTATCACCAGGGATTCGAAGGTATTTAAAGTCGGAAAAAATATCGAAATACAAAATTTTGAAACAAGGTTCCGGGAGGCAAAGTATCGAAAAACAAGGTTTCAAACATAATTACTTATTTGGAGTCGAGGTTCCTCTTTACATGTTACGGAAAACATCGACTGGAGAGACAGATACCTTCTTACCTAAACAGCTTTGTGTGGGAAATGGAAGTATTTTTATTTTGCCTCAGACCTTTGAAAATTGTTTCAAAAATTGAGCATTTAATTGAAAGTAGACGAGCATTTAACTAGTTAAAAAGATTTGAGTCGTACAATCTTTTCAAAATTGTGACTTTTTTATTTGCGATAAAGGTACTAGGTATAAGGCAAGTTTTGGATTCATGCGGAAACAACAAAATTAATTAGATAACAATCAAACATGACGTAACGATGATAGAGAACACCAAACAAGTGGGTGGTACAGTTCTGTCTGTCTGTCTATTTGTCTGTCTGGCTGTCTGTTCGTCTACAGCCTAAATGGCCTGATCGATTTTCTTAAAACTAAGTATAAAGTCATTTTTGGTGCTGTGCCCAATTTTTTTCAATTGTTTTTTAGAAACAAAAATTAAGGTACCTGTCATTTATTTTTTATTATTTATTTTTTTTTACAATTTTACATAATCATATTGTTCTCAAAAATGGCTCGACAATTTTTCTTTAAAAAAAGTCTAAATTTACTTTTAGTAAAGGTTTCTTTTGGGTGGGAAATCATTTTTAAAAAATGGATTTAATGGTACCTCTCAAAGAGCCATTTTATTCATTTTTGTTTTTTTTTAAACAATTTGACTGATATCAATATTTCTTTTATACAGAGGGTTGCAAAAGTTATAAATATTTTTGTATACTTAGATTAAAAAAAAATATTTTGTTGATTTTTAAGAAATGTTTCAAAATTTGTTTTTGAAAATCAAATGTTTCGAAAACGATATTATGGATTTTTTTGAAACTCGATACTTAAAAGTTTATAGTTAGGTAAGGTTAGGTTAGAAGGTGTGATCAAGCAAGCAAGCATCATCTCACTAAAATTTCCGTGAATCGATTGTGCTCCCCAGGCTTAAGGTAGGAAGGTAGGGGGATTGAGTGGAGCTTAAGTATGAGATACCTCCTTGAACCATCCTGAATTCTGAATGAATTCCAAGATATTCTTTAGTGGCAAGGAAGAGATGTCGCCCATCTCGAAGAAAAGGTATCCTCCAAGAAAATGTGATGAGCCCTCCTCTGCCTCTTCATCATGACAACTTCTACATTAGTTCCAGTGGGCTCCCATTGAGTTGTGGCCCGTTAGGACTCCAATCAGGAGTGATAGTTGATGCCTACTTATCTTTTGTATATATTCAGTTCGGTTCTTTGAAATGTTCGGCCACCAATTTCTTGAAACCCGGCAAGTTTCGATTGATGACGTCTGCAGCATCGAGGAAATTCTGGTGAATTCTTCTTTTTTCTTGCTCCAGTGACACAAGTATCGAGGGTTCCACCTAGCTCATATCAAAAGATGATCCGTTTTTGGCCAGTTCATCTGATAATTTTTCCCAAAAATATAACTATATTCTGGGACCCATTTAAGGGTAACAGTATTTATAGTACTCTTTATAATATTTTTTGAAAAAAATGTACATACCTACGTGAAAAAATAACGGTACCTTCCATACAAAAGCTTAAAAACTGGAAAGGAAAATACTACGATTTTGATTAAACTTTTTCCTTATACTAAAATAAATACGATCTTTTATAAAAAATTATAAAATTTTGGACTTAGCAAGCATTGGTAGTACCTGTCAAAGAACGTGTTTTTTTATTTTGAATTTTCTCTTTATCGGCTGAACGGATTGAGATAAATTTCTTCTTATACAAATTTCAGATAAGATTAAATAATATTGCATGTCAAAATTTTCAAAAAAAGTTTCGACAATTTTTTTGAAAATTCGATATTTCAAAAATGGTTTGGTAAATTTTTTTTTTTAAATTTTGTGCACACAAGTAAATACCACGCGTGCCAAAATATTTCCTTAAAAATATTTTAAGAATTTGATATATAAAAAATTATTTCTTAAGAAAACCGCTACAACGATTGAATTTTTTTTTGGTACAATTATATTCAGTAAAAAATTAAGATGGCGTTCTTTTTTTTCATCTCAAACTCTCAACAAAGTTTTTTTAGCTAGTTTAAAAATCGTATTTCACGCTTTTAAGCATTTTTCTCTTTACATATAATTTTCTTAAACCCTCAGCACCTTGAACATAATATCAAATACGTGCGACATAGTCGTGCATTTTATTTTGGTGAAAATCAATTTTTTATTTTACTTGCGATATATCTATGGCACATTCTATACAATTAAAATGAGCTCGAGATTTTGATCATACGATTACAATTGGAAAGACGAAAAATGTTGGTCTCACAATGCTGCTTGTCCATTTGACTGTTCGACTTCAGCCTAATCGGCTTAATAGATTTTCTTTATTCGTGAATCTGCCTACACGTTTTTATTTTTATTCAAAACCAAAACAAACTGTACCTGCCATGCAAAAATCTTATTTTTCTTAAAAACGTACCCACAAAATTTCTTTAAAATATTAAAAAAAAATTTTGTTTTAGCTATGTACATTTGGATAGAAAAAATGTTTACAAATAATATAACGGGACCTCCCAAAGAACCATTTTTGTACTTTTGATTTTCTTAAAAAAAGTATATCTTATTTCAATTAATTTTCTTTCAGAAACTTTGAAACATATTAATAGCTTTGTTTTACCGAATTTTCCCAAACTTTTATATCAAAAAAGTATGTTTCTGAAAAGTGGCAACATTGAAATTTAAACCGAAGGTGCGGCTACTCAACACCTGTTTTCAAAATATGTATTATTTTTTTTTTGCAAAATGCGTTTGTCATTTAAAGGTGTTTTCGCAACTTTTTTCATGTCCTTACAAACTATTAAAAATTATTAAAAATGTGGAGTTTCCACCCGTTGACTCAAAAAAAAGTATGTTCCCGAAAAGTGATAACACTGAAATTTCACCCAAAGGGACGTCGCAAAATTTTTAATTTAAAATATCAATCGTTATTTTGATCATGGAAATTTTCCAAGTAGTTTTCGATTTTTTATGTAATTTACCGTTTTTCACAGGATGGCCGCCATTTACGAAAATGGCGTCCGAGCAATATGATTACAACAATGGCAACTATTGGCCAAATGGGCTTAACATCCTAAGCATGTCGAAAATAATTTACAAACATACAAATAATGTCCTCCTCTACAGAAAATGCAGGGATATCATTTTCCTTGTCGGACTCCAAATTGGGTGCCATTTTTCAAAATGGGGTCCAAGTGAGAGAAGTGAGATATTACAAAAATGACTTCCGGGTAAAATTTCATCATTAATTTGAAAGGAATAAATTCTAATCATAAATAAGGTCCCCGTCAGAAAAGCACGGGATTCGGTTTCCTGACCGGACTAATAATATTTAAAAAAAAATACTTTCATGAGAAAAATACGATACCTTCTATTCACAAATAGTAAAATTAATTTTAAGGAAAATAATTTATACTAAAACTAGTGCGATCTACTACAAAAATTCATCAAAAGTAACACTTAGCAACTATTAATAAAAAATACCTCTAATATAACATTTTTTCTTATTTTTGATTTTTTTCATTATTTGCTTAACGGGCTTAAATTAATTTTTTTTATATGGAAATTAAAATTAATACTTAATAATATTGGATATTAAAATTTTTAAATATATTTTTTAAATTTTTAAAAAAAAGTTTAAAATTTTTTTGAAAATATTGTATTTGAACAAAATTAAATACTTGAACTTTTTGAATTATTTGAAATTTTGAAAAAAAAAACTTATTTGTAATTGTCTTTGATGTGTGTTAACGCACAGATAATTTTAACGGATAACTTATTAACACATACACGCATACGTGTGGTGATACAGTTTACTACTACCAGTATACACATCGTGCAGGTGTGCATGTGCATGCATGTGCCACATTTATTCGAAAATTGTCAAAATTTTGGAGTGGTGAATTTGGTGAAGTGATAAATACTGGAAATATATCATATTTTTTCTAATAAGGAAAGTTATAAAACGGATATGTTAACTATCTATGTGCTAGTTAACACGTGTGTAAGTGAGCGGATAGCAGTTTTTTATTAATACTGATAAAAAAAAAAAAAATATTTTGTATTCGAAAATTTTTTGAATTTTGTTTTAAAATTTTTTTGTAAAAATTTACTTTTTATTTCATTTCAAGTCACAAAAGAATTTTACTTATACAAAACTGTGAAAAAAGTTGACGGGAACTGTTGTTTTATATTCAATTTTATGACGACCACGCAATGTTTATAGGAACAACGCAATTTGTTTCTTTAGTTGGTTTGTAAAATTTGGTGAAAAAATATTTGGGGAATCAATTTTAAAATTTACAGCAGAATTTTTGTTATAAAATTCTACAAATCTGCATACCAATGCAAGAAATGCTATCAAAATTTTCAAAGAAGCAAAATACAAACGCTGAAGGGCCAAGAAAAAAATTTTCTTCTAAATTAAAAAAAATCTTGTTATCTCTTATTCTTATTTCAAAAACTTTGCTTGAATTTTTGATTGCGTCATTATTTTCTTAGTTATTTGTAATTAAAGCCAAATGTATCTGCACATCATCGATTTTTTTTCGAATTCCAAAGAAGGAATGATCTCCATTCAACCCAAACCTGCCCCGATTGAAGATGCCCTTACACATACAGACAGAATCTCAACACTCATTTTTGTCATCTTTCCTATTCGAGTATAATGTCATATTTGATCAAAATCTCATCTTCATTGTTTTACGAATGCATCATAACTTTTCATAGTATATGTACCTACTTGGCATTCATCCATATGAGTATTGAAAGTAAAATTGTATATTGTATTGGAAAATGCTCTTAAAATCCATGATGGACATCATTATAAAATGAATGAAGCTTATTAAAATATTAACACCATTTATACATAATAGCCCGATGCCTTGCTCTGAGATGAAGGACCTTATACTTATATGTATGAGCCATCAGAATTCAATCTTTTAGTGATAATGTTATTGTGCGCCCAGCCAAATAAGTGAATTTTAACCAACATGCTTTTAAGTGTTCTCATTTTGTGGAAAATCCTCTTTATCCGCAGTGTAAATTCAATGCAGATTCATTTTCCTATGCGAGAGTATAATGGCTTTTGAAGTTGTCCAGAAATATACACTCAAATGCACAAGCATTATAAATGATAATAAAATATACAGTGGGGTTAACAGAAAGGTATTAAGACAAATTTCATGCGCATATAAATTGAGAATTTATGAGAAATAAATATAATATGTAATAATAATCTACCCTACCTACTTAATAATACATTTGTATGTAGGTATTGTACACTTTGCACTCGTAAATGTTACTCGTAAAAGCTTAACTTCAATTCAAGTAACTGGATTCCTTGAAAATAAGAATTAAATAATGAAGTTGGTTTGATACGAAGCAGCATGTCATTTCAATTCCAGTGGCAATTAATTAGCAAGGATTTTACTTGAAAATTTTAAACGAGGAGAGAATTTGCTTAACATCATCGAAAGATTCAGAAAGTGTAATAAATGCAGTCAGAATATTTTTAAATGATTGAATGACATCTTACGAGTATATTACCAATGCATATTGCATTGCACATTCTCAACTTGAAATCATTTCTCATAGGTTTTTACAAGAGAATTAATCCAAAAAAATCTGGCTGAAAAGGATTTGAAACTTAAAAATCAAAACTTACAAATTCGAAACAAATATGGGCTAAGAACTAAGCAATACTTATATGAGCATATAAATGAACTTCAATAGAATGCTTTCTTTATAAGTAGGCTTTTTACTTGCGCTATAAGGGTATGGCAAATTATGCATTTGTAAAAAAAATCGAAATTTCGTTCAAACTTGTGATTACGATGATAGGGAAGCCGAAAAAATTGGGTCCCACCCACTATTCTCTCTGCCTGTCTATCAGTTGCTTAGCTGGTTTTCCTAAAATTTGGTATATTGTGGTCTATTTTGCCAATTCATTTTATTAACTTTTGTTTAACCAAAATAACGGTAGCTGCCATACCATTTTTTTCGGAAGCCATTGAATATTAAAAAAATTACTTCTATATAATATAACGGTACCTTTCTTCCTTTCTGAGTAAGGTATTGCTCAGCTGGGGTTCGCAATGAACACTAAAAATCCTGCAAATCAAAAATTTAAACTCGAAAACGAAAAACTTTGTTTTCCTATCGAACAAAATGTTAAAAGAAAGATAAGGTACCAAAAACCAACCTCCAAAAATAATCTTACAAGCAATGTGAAAATTACAATTTTTTCGGGGCAAAATTGCGAAAAGTTATAAGAAATAGTAAAAATTGAATGGGTACATACAGCCACTCACAAATACGGAATAAAATATTTCTTTAAGCATGATATTTTGTTTGCGATATATATGTATGTATGTACTTTTGGATTCGTGCAAAAAAAAAAATTTCGAGATAATAATGAAACATGACATTAAGATGATAGAGAGCAGGAAAAAAGTGGGTGGCACAATTCTGACTTTCAGTCTGTTTGCCTGTCCTTGTATCAACCTACAGCCTAAGCCACTGAAGCAATTTTCTTCAAATTTTGAACTTAAGGTGTTTTTTGTAATTCTTCAGAGAGAAAATTGAAATTTTTTCTTACCACCAAAAGTAACAGTATTTAGCCTACAACCATAAATGAAAAGCTCATTTATTTCAAAAACGGCTCTAACGATTTTGATGGAAAAAAAAATCAGTGTATTATTGTAGATATGCTGTATTTAGTATTTTAGTATTTTATTTTATTTCATGATCTGCTTACACTGTAAGATACGAGTATATTATCTTATTTATAGTGAAGCTTAATAATTACACAAATAAGTAATATATATTTTTATTGTATATTTTAAAATGTTACAAGTTTACGAATTAAGTTTTCAGATTTTAAAAGAGAACAATAATTATTTATATTCTATATATTTCCAAAATGTAGTTTAAGTTCTTTCTTCAGTACAATCGTACTCTTAATGCTTCTTAATTGATGCGATAGTAGATTCCAAAGACGTGTATAATTGACAGGAAACTGGCGTTCAGACGTCATACAGCTAAAGCGAGGGATCAATAAGTGTCCGGATCAACTTGAATTTAATATTTTGATTTCATTGAAGAGATCAGTGGGCTGGTGAGTTAAAAGTATATCCGAAAATAAAACTAGACCCGAAATTTGAGTAGGTTTTCAAAAGTCATTCCAAGAAAGCGTGATGCATGTTGCGAAATACTATCAAACCGGCGGCGTTCGCCCTGGACGTATCGTATTACACTGTTGAATGCAACAACAGATGATCTAGATTGCAGAAAGTTTCACAGCCGTAAGTAATACTCGTAAGTGGAATAATAAGGGTTTTAACGAGCAACGTTCAGATATTTAAGGGCGTATAGTATTGTGTCGGCTAAAGTGTGCGAAGGACACCGTACGTTTTATTAACAATATAAGCAACGTGGTTTTTCCAACTTAGGCGATTAATGATTACACCAAAATTTTTAGCTGATTCTACATATTTAATAGGGGCCAAGATAAATGGGAAGTAAGATACAACTATCTTACTCTTTGAAATCAATAAACATTTAGATTTTTTCGGATTCAGCATTAAACTATTTTGGTGTGACCAGCGTGAAATATCTTCTAGATCTTCATTTATGCAAGTAACAACGTGTTCAATAAGTCCCAACGGACAACTGAGGTATAGCTGAGCATCATCAGCTTATAATCGTTTCGAGCAGTTTTTATAATTTTTTAAAAAGTTATTAATATATAAAGAAAAAAACAATGGGCCAAGTATAGATCCCTGAGGGACACTACTTTTATTAAAAAAAAATTTGAGAGGACTCCTTAATGTTCAACCGCTTGCGTCCTTTTGGTAAGATAAGAATAGATCAGCTTGACTGCGTCTGAGGAAAAGTTATACAAACCAGAGAGCTTTTCTTCTTCCTTCGAAAAGTCGAGGAGTATCAAAAACGTTACATAATCGTTATCTATAGATTTTCGTATGTCCTCCAAAACACTAATCAAAGCGGTGATGCAACTATTTTTCCTTCGAAATCCGGATTGTTTTGACGTCAATATATTTTTGCACTCGAGGAACGTACTTATTTGCTTCTGTATGATTCTTTCAAACACCTTTGATAGAAATGGCAAAATTGAAATTGGCCTAAAATCATCACATCTAGAGGTTTCGGAACAGGTATTTTTTTGCCATTTTCCATTGCATAGGAAATTCGTTCGTAACTATAATTGAATTAAATAAATGGGTTACATATACATGGCAACAGTACAGACAAAAGAAGTTTTAAGAACGACGGGTGCATTTCATCGAATCCAATAGCTTTTAATTGAGAGGATTCCTTCTACTACATCTTCTGCTGATATGGTAAAAAAGCCGACAAAACTTTCAACTTCGGAAACACTTTCATAAACAGAAGATCAGGGTGAAGGTGTATAAGTATTTATTGAGTTACTCGATGATACAAAGCTTTAGTTAAGGATATTTATGTCTATATCTTCAGTCAAAACGTTTTTAAATTTACCAACACCGATCATCTTCACATTTTGCCAGATTTGTTTGCAGCTCATTAAATTATTAAAACGGTTAGAGTATAAGGCAACCTTTGCATTACAAATCGCACTAAAGTTCTATTTCGCAGATATTGATATTGTTGATGAAAACTATCAAGCAGAAACCTTTTCCATCGTTTGTAGGTGAGATTACGATTTCGCATTAATGATTGAATTTCATGGCCAAACTAAAAATTTAGCTTGTATAAGGTAAAGTTTTTCGAATTTGGCAAGTAATAGCGTGTATAGAGCTTGTATAAGGCAATCATGAGCAAGCCAAGAATTTTCCACCTGAAATTTAAACAAATATCTGCTATAAGACTTTTAAATATGAGTTACACAAGCTCTATACAAGGCTTGTAAATATAAGTTATAAATGGCTCCAAAGGTATTTACTGAAAATGTTTAAGATATTAGCTGCTACAAGGCTCTCCATGACAAATCATTGCAAACAACTTGTATAAGGCTTGTTTGTAGAGGTCTTATACAAATTAAAATAATCAATGAAGATCAACAATTGTGTCTTATAAAATATTGTGCTTATAAAAAAAATCAGATTAAAATAAATAAGAACGGTAAGTACCCATTGAACATCGTAAAACAGAAAAGAAGTGCTTACAGTAACATTGAACTTTTTAGCAAAACTTCAAAATGAATAACTCATGGCAAACATTTAAAAGATCTGAAACCTACAAAAGATAAGTGAGAAAAGACAGAGAAGCAATTCTTAAAACAGCCAGAGAACATTCAAGAAGTTTGGAAGAACAAAGAATAGATATTAGATGCGCACAGTTATTGACTGTTCCCTCTGCAGGAACGTGAAGTATATGGTATCAACTTATTCACTTTGATTATGTTTTCCTCAACAAAAATTGACATAATGGTAGAGTGCTAGACAGAGGAAGGAATCGAGTTCAAATCCCAGGTAAAAAAAAAACTTTTCATTTTTATAATTAAACTAACATTTGACTCATTACAGAATACAGAAAAAAAGGTTTCGGAAGCTGACTGAGGAGAAAAAAATAAAATGCAATAAAAAATACAATATCAGAAAAATAAAATAAAAAACCGGTAATTTTTTTTTTTTTTTATTTTAGAATCAGCTTTGCTAAAAAAAATTTTTTCTCTCGATGGATTGCTTATGCTAAATAAATTTGGGTAAGGCCTTATATAAACATCCAAGGCAAGCTATTGGCAATAGCCTTCATTAAATGGCTTGGGTAAGACCTTATATAAAAATCCAAGGCAAGCTATTGACAATAGCTGTCATTAAATGGCTTTTGTAAGGCCTTATTTAAACACCCAAGGCAAGCTATTGCTTGTTCAGCCAAGCTAATAGCAGTTCATGAAAAGCTATTTGCTGCTATACGAAATGTCAACAAAAGTCTTATGGCAGCTAATTAGCTTGGGTAAATGCGCCAAAATGACTGGGATAAGGCCTTTTACTGTTTCTATAGCAGTCTGAAAATAGCTTGTATAGAACCTCATACAAGTTAAATTGTTACTTGGGTGGTGAACCATGGTTTGTTTTGGGGATTACAAATTTTAGTTTTCAGTGGCCCATGCATATCAAAGAGTTTAAAAACATTCCTGTTTCTGTATTTTTTGATAAGAACAAATTTTACCGAAAGCCGTTTTCAATGAAAACTGCCATATAATGGTTTCTTAAATTTTCTATTTTCTCATTAACGGCTTAAATGATTTCCGTCAAAATTTGTATGCAAAAGGTCTTTTAAAATGTTAATAATATTGCATTTCAAAATTTTGAAAAAAATACATTTTGGATTTTTAAAAAAATAAATTTTTTTTGTTTGAAAATTCAATATTTCGCAGAGTTGATGAATTTCTTGAAAACATGTTTTAAAAATATATTTCAAAACATACTCAAAATTGGCATAGCAAATTCTTTTTATTAAAAATGCTATTAAAATTTTATTTATAAAAAAATAATTTTTAAGAAAACCACTCCAACGATTTTAATTTTTTTTCACATATTTATATATTTTTAAGTAATCAAATGGCACACTTGTTTTTTAGCTCTAAGTTTTTTAACTGGTTTTAACTGCTTTTTAAAAGTTCTTAATTCCAAGCAACAGGAACGTAAGAGGAAGTACGTGCAATCCAGACGTGCCTTTTTTTTATTTTTACGGTTCTATTTTGAAACAAAACTTAAAATTAATAATTTTTAATTATTTTCTTATGTTAATTTTTGTAAGATCATTTGTCGATCTTTCATAGATTGGTCTTGATTCACCGATAGTTTTAGTGCGGTAAGAGTCCCACATTACTCAGTACCGATTTTTTCCGAGTGTCTTTTGAAGATTTCCATCGGATAAAAATAAAAATCTTAAGTAAATTCTGGGACAACATTCATTCATTATTATATTTTTTTCAGCAATAAGTATTTTGACTTAATTTTTGCAAAAAAAAATTTAAGCAAATATTTCTAAGAACAACATTTCTATTTTATGAAGTATTTCTTTATAAAATTGTTAGTTGACGGTAACTGACATTTTGACTATACTTTCCCAAGCTATATAGAATAAGTAGCGAATTTAGTCTTTATATCAAATGTAGAATGTAGTAAATAGCTATTTAGTTGGGTAAACCAAAAATATATACGAACATTTTACATTTAATAACAAAAAAGCACTGGGCACAAGGAATCACACTTGGCATGGAATCACCCATAAAGCGAACGTCTAAGGCAACCCTCTAAGCTGAACCTTAAGGAATAAAACAAAATTCTCCGTTTCACCCTATAGATACATATGTATATTACCTTTCACGTAAGATTGTAGGTATTAAGTGACATTTTCAAAATTTTAAATTTTATTTTTAAACCTCTTGCTCTGTAATTTATACTATTTTTTTTTTAATTTTATAGGAATAAACAGATTTTGTGTGCGAAAAATGCTTTCCAAAAATATTTTTTTTCCGACATCTTCAATTTTTACGAGTGCGCTAAATTAATTCTATCGAAAACAAAAACTATATACTTTTAGGTTTAATCAAAACAAAGTGTTCATTTTCTTTTTTACCACACATTAAAATAGCGCCCCACAACGCTACATGTTTCATTGGACCAGCATTTCTTGTACCTCTAGTCTCTTTGGATACTTTGACAGCTACGTTGTATGCAGCTTATTTGCATTGCATTTGGCAGCAACATTATTGACCATTCTACCACACCATCAACAACTTCTGCAGCGATTGCCATAATGTTTCGTGGGGTTGTGGGCAGAGGGGAAAATAGTAGATATACGAGTAGATACTAGATACATTATTTGTACGTTAAAACTTCGTTCTATGCGGACATCATGCACATGAATATCCTTCATTGAAGCGACACCCTCTTTTAGTTGTTCCCTCTAGCAATCCAATGCAGTGCCAGCGCAAGTATAGCAATGGAGTGAGAAATAAGTTGCCAGAAGCTCATTCCAGAAATCCTTATATTTAAGTATATCGCCAACACCAATATGCAAAACATAGTCAGACGAAAAAAGGTCCCATCAGGACCTTACACCTTAAAGCTACTTTCTTTCCTACTCATCGTTCTTTTTCTCCCTTATAGCTATAGCTAGAGAAAAACACACATTCACAATTTACATCTTTGGTCCTGTTTTTTTTTTTTGTTCGAACTTATCGTTTTTTGTTGTTTATTTTTTGTTTTCCTGAAAGTCCTTTGGCGGGACATATTAAAATCTTCTTCGGCTTTTCAATTTATTTTTTATAGATGGACATTGTAAACGTGACGTTGGTGGTATATGGTATAGAAGTGGTGGTGGAGAGAAATAGGATAGATAGCAAAAGCAGTATTCCCTTTGTCTATAAGTATTTACACGTCCTTTTCTTATGCAATGTGTTCAATTTACCATGGTACTTGCCGTTTTTCTCTGAAACTATTGTTCGAACGTGCTTAACATAACACATCAATGGCCATATAAGAGAGCAAGGAAAAATGGCCTCTAGCTAGGACAACCTTTGTAGAGAGTGCAATACATTTAGAGACCTTTGGGGGGAATTTTATGCGATTTTGTTTGTGGACTTCGTGATTTTATTTTAAAAGTAATTAAAAACTTTGGTAGGTTTAATATTAATCTGATGGAAGTAGGAACACCTTTTTTTTTAATTTAATTCTCTCGAAGCCCTATAGGCAAGGTTAACAAAATTTTTTCCCACTGATTTGAATACGCATATTTACCTATAAGTTATACCTGAATTTAATATGAATTTTGGGCAAAAAACATGTCGCTATATACAGACACTTTAGCACTTAAACAAAATTGATCTTATTCCTGTAAAATTTTTATTTATCAAAACGGTGTGAGTAATTATGACAAAATGTACTTTGTTGTGAAATTATTTAACGCGAATTTTTTACTTTATGATGGCGGAACTACAATCCGCGATTTCAATGGATTTATATTAATCCTAATAAACGAAACAATTGATAAAACAATTAAAACCACCGATCTGCGTGCGCCGCAGAAACAACGAAAACGATGACGATGACGAACTGTCAACCGATGGGTGCGTTTAATAATTCGCACAACTGACAACACATAGAGTGCTGCCACCCAGTAGCTCAGCAATGGGGTGGGTTCAATAATAAAAATGATTTTATTAATCGGATACGATTAATAAAATGAACTAAAAAGAAAATTGATAAAATGTTAAGTATAAGTACAGGGTGTACTTGTACTTAAAGTGGGCGCCAGGAATTCTTTTACGAACTAAGAATTAGTGAATTTCAAATCTAATTTTAAATGACCAAAGCAAACAAACGAAAGCAAGTAAAAGAACTAAAAATAAAACACAAGTTTTTATATGCCCAGATGGGGACTTCAACTGTTTTTATTTGGGAAACCTTTGAGCCGAAACCCAGGTATTAAAACCCAAATTTTTTTCGAAAATATAGATTTTTTACAGGATTTTTAAAGAGGCTTACGGAGGAACGTAAAGCCACGAGCAAACACAAAGAAATTGGGCCGTTAACAAAAAAAAAAATACCGTGTCCCACAAATAACTTGGATAAAATTCAAATTAAGCAAAAAGAAACGATCAAAAAAAAAAAGAAAACTATAGGAATCAACACACAATTAATAAAAACCACTCTACTTATCTTTTTTTCTGTCTGCGGATCACCTATCCGCCTCCTTTCCTCTATCACCTCGATTTCCTCTTTTTCCTGAAACTGCTTCGCACCTCGAAACACTAATTTTTCCTTCTTTAAAATTTCCCCGACAACTTTTCCTATAAAATTACTATTCCTCGATTTTTTTTCTTCTTCTAAATTCTTCTCGACTTGAATATTCAAAATAATCTTTTTGCTTGAATAGTTCTCCAAAGAGTGAACTTTCCATGCTAAATCTATTGTCTACCTCGGCCATTTCAGTCTCTCACACATTCATACAACCAGCCAATCGTTTTCGAGATCTTCAGTCACGGGATCACGGCTTCCTGGAAAGCTACGTGCTCTCCTCGAAAACCTCCGTTCCTCCGTTGTCGAATCTCATCGAAACTTTACTCTCACACACACATTCAATGATTCAGCAAGTTGTTGGATGTCCTTCCAAAACTTGCCGAATCCAAATGGCCGAGTTCAGAACCCTTTCAACTAAATATTTCGAGAAAACTTTAAAAGAACTAAAATCGAGAAAAAATTTCTTCTAGGCATTCTCCTAGTTACTATCTTATCTACTGACTCTACAAGTATTTTGGAGCCGCAACGGAAAAAGGAAAGGCTAAAAATGGTTAATGATAAAGAATAGGCAGGTGCAACTTGTTGTGGTAAATTTTACCGCAACAACTTTATGTTATGTTTGGATGTGTAGTTTAGAAGTCATAGGAATTTGAAAATGACCACTTGAAGGGTGTGACAATTTTACATATCTTTGCATCCTTCTTGAATTTCTGTTCACCAAAGAAGTATGCCCAAATCCACCTCTGATTTTCGTAGAGTTTTCGAAAACAGAAAAAATTCCAAACATTTTCAGTAAGTTACAGTTATTAAATACAGATTTCTTCTCTTTGCAGAATTTTCAAGAAAAATCTATCGATGCCAAATATAGGGAAAACTGACAAAGCAAAAGACACAGATACAACTACTGTCCCTTTATTCGAAAAAATAGGTCAATTACTGTCCAGTCACTCTTATGAGAGATTTGAGATGGCTCAATAAACAGACCAAAGAAACAAGGTATAAGGCCTACTCTATGAGATGGAAAACAAATGGTCACTATTGTATTCGTAGGGAATTACTACTCGTTAAAGAAGTTATTCAATGCATGACTATTTTTTTAATTTTTTTGTATTTGTTTTGCTCCAATTCAAAATAAATAACAATCAAAATTCACAACCACCCAAACAATCAAATTGAAAAACTCATATAGAAAAAAAATTCTAGACAAAGATCAGAGAGCACTTCAACTTTAAAGAACCTACCAAACCAAAGAGAACTGAACTATTTCATGGATCTATAGTGAATTAAAAGTCAAGAGCTCTAACATACATACACTCGAATGGCACATACATACATACATATACATTTTACACATTCACTATGTTTGTTCTTATTTTTCTTGATTTAAGTCATTGTTCCCTATACACTTATTGTGCAAAGGGATGGTATTTTCTTTTATGTTGGTTTTCTAACGGGCAATGCAAGCAGAACGATTCTATTTTCCTGTTTGTTTCCGAAACAATGAAAACCATGTCAATCTTCTATGCTATGTTCTATGCCGGAATCTTTTCACTTTTTCTATTTTGTGCTTTTTTGTGTTGTTTTTTTTTTTTTTGTTCCTAAATAAACAAAAACAAAATTTTCTTGTGCATATGTTTTTTGCGTGTGAGTTGATAATAGATGTGTGTTGAATAAAGGAAGTTAATTGGGAACAAAAATGACATCGGTCAGAACTTGGGACATTTAAGAGAAAATCTGGAACATGACAGTGACATTAAGTGAAAAAGGAATGAATTGAAATATTCATTCGTGAGTTGTGACTACCAAGAGCAAGCAAATTTAATTTTAATGTAAGGTGGGTACTGAAACTTTCTTTTTTATAGGAAAAATAATTTAAAAAGGTTGACTCGAACCAATACCTCGTTGTAGCCAGGGTAATGCTACGGATATCCAGACCAAGGATGACTACAGTCGCAAGTAATCGCCAGGTCCTTTTCCGATCGAGTCTTTCGCGCCCTTTTAAATAGTCAAATTCAAGTATCGAGAACCAATGGAAGAATTGCCAGGAAGCCATCAGAGATGCCGCCTCTGACGTGCTGGGCCTCGCACGACCACCACAGCGAAACCCCTGGTTCGACGAAGAGTACCGGCAAGTACATGCAGCCAAACAACAGGCATACAAAGTGGCGCCGCATAGAAGGAACAGAGCTGCTCGCATGCTCACGAGCAGAATAGACGAGAGGAACACCGTCTTCTGCGAAGGAAAGAAAAGGAGCATGAGAAGCGTGCAATCGAGGAATTATAGGGATGCCATTGCAGAAATGAAGTTCGAAAGTTTTACCAAAAGGTAAAAAGAAGCTCCCGGGGTTACAAGGGCCGAACCAAAGCCTGCAATGACGAACAGGGGAACATCGTGGTAGAATCGCAGTCGGTGCTGAGAATATGTAAAAATCATTTCTGTAAATTGTATAATGGCTGGCGATGACGACCTGAATCCCGCTGCTATGCAGATTGCACCATTCAACTTGGACGACGAAGGCCAACAATTCCGTCCACCCGATCTCGACGAAGTGAAGATAGCTATATCTAAAATTAAGCCCAATAAAGCTGCTGCAGCTGATGGCCTCGTGGCTAAGCTATCCAAAGCGGCTGGCGATGAATTGGTTAGGAGTTTGTACTAGTTCATCTGCAAAATATGGTCGAAGGAAAGCATGCCCGATGAATTGAACCTCAGGATTGTTTGCCCGATCCTCAAGAGAGGCGATCCACTGGACTGCACCAACTACAGAGGAATCAGTCTTCTTAACATCGTGTACAAGATCTTCTCTGCAGTACTTTGTGAACGCCTGAAACCATTCGTCAAAAACCTGATAGGTTCATATCACTGTAGCTTTAGACCAGGGAAGTCCACCATATCGACAAAATATTGGCACTACGGCAGATCTTGAAAAAAAAACTCAGGAGTTTCAAATCGATACCCACCACCTTTTCATCGATTTCAAGGCCGCGTATGACAGCATCTATAGAGATGAGCTATATAGAGCAATGCCTAGTTTTGGCATACCTTCAAAACTCGTCCGTTTGGGCAGGATGACGATGGAGAATGAACGCTACTCCATCAAGACCGGAAAAGACCTCACCGATACCTTTGATGTCAAAAAAGTTTTTAAACAAGGCGACGCGCTGTCATGCGACTTCTTCAACATTGCTCTTGAAAGAATTCCGTCCAATTACTCGCTTACGCGGACGATATTGACATTATTGGACGAACAAAGCGTGATGTCAATGCTGCTTTCGTGAGTATTGAGGAGGAACCCAAGAAGATGGGTTTAACGGTGAATGAAAGCAAAACCAAATATATGCTGTCAACAAGAAAGGACACCCAACACCGACATCTCGGTCAGAACGTCACCATAGACAGTTATAATTTTAAGGTGGTCAGAGACTTTGTCTACCTAGGCTCCGCTATAAACTCAGCGAACGATACCACTGCTGAGATCAAACAAAGAATTACTCTTGCCAATCGTTGTTTCTTTGGGCTACGAAGGCAATTGAGAAGTAAAGCCCTTTCTCGAGCAACTAAAGTGCCCCTGTATAAGACGCTTTTCATCCCGGTCCTGATGTATGGTGCAGAGATGGTGGATGAGAACGCTTTAGGCTGTTTTGAGATGAAAATTCTCCGGGTGCATATGGGGAATGGGGAATATGAAAAGAATATACAACCATCAACTGTGCAGGCTGTACAGCGATACCGACCTAGCCACCAAAGTGAAAATCCAACTACTGAGATGGCTGGGTCACCTAAAGCAAATGGACAACAATGCTTCGGCCCGAAAATTCTTTGAATCCAACCCCGTGGGACGGCGCAGTAGAGGAAGACAGCGCAACAGGTGGTGCATGCAATTGGAAGAGGACCTCAACCAACTTGGCGTGTGAAACTGGAGACAGCTAGCTAGAAGCTGAGCCGGCTGGAAGAAGCTTGTTGATAAAAGCCCTGGTCCACCCCGGACTGTAGCGCCACCTTATATAAGTAAGGTTAATTTTCATTCTAAAATGCTGTATGATTTCACTGCAAAATATTCATACTCTTAAATACAATTTTTAAAAGTAAGAAAAGATTAGTGATTTGGTAAGTAAGATGAAGCAACAAAAAAAAAATAATAATAAAATAAAAAAAAAAAATAGAAAAGGAAAAATAAATGTACAAGTTTACGTTGTTGATAAAAATATAAAAATTTTCTTGCCGAAAAATTGTCATTTAAAACAATTTACTAGGTAAAATTTTTTTTAACTTTTAGGAAACTGATTCTTAAAATTGCCTTTTTGCATCATCTTAAACAAATTATTTTATTTTATTTAGGTAATTTTCAATTCAGCGAACAATGAACAGTTACTGCCATTTACGGAAAAATCGGTATTGACAAAATTGATTTTGGTTTTGTTTTGTCATTTTTGACAATGTTCTTTCTCACAATTACCTATGGTCAAAAGTTTGTATATAATCTTAAAGAAGAGGTTTCAATTAAAAGAATGGTGTCCTAAAAATTTCAAAAACCAAAAGATTTTTTGTCAACTTTTTTTGATTGAAAATTCTGTCATTTTTTCAAATTAAATTCACAAAAAAATCCAAAAATTTATTTAAAAAGGAAATTTAAGAATAAATTTCTGGCCTAAAGGTAGCTAAAACAGAAGGGGGATATGAGCCCTCGTTCCTATATTACTTTTTTTTCTTTTTTTTACCCAACCTACACGCCCTGAAGTTTTGAACAATCTAGTGAAAGCCGCAAACATAGAATCAACTCATCATTCAGCAAAGGTCTTGTTGTTGTTTGTAATTCACATCTTTTCATCGACACAAAGTTAAATTACAAATAAAACAATGTAAACAAATGGCGTCTTGATAATTGATATTCTCTAATTTTGGGCTTTAAAAGTGTAAATTTATTTGATTTTAAATTGTAGAGAAATGTTTTGATCAGAAACTAGTCCTTGCGTTTTGTTGCGTTTGGCACTCGAAGTCAAAAACTTGGATTAATTACAAGACCGACATGACAAACAACTCAGCAAAAAATCAGATCTGCCAGATCTGATGCAAGGTCTCCCTCCCATAAAACTACAAGATTATTGGACTATAAAAAACAACAGGTATGACATGTTATAAATACCATATAAATTGAAAACTGTCAGAGATAAAGCCATTCAAATATTGCAAGCATTTCGTATCATTTTTAGCAGTTTTTTCCCAAAGCCTGTTTTTGGGGACCACATGATAATTTGAACATTCTAATCACCCAGTATCAGGTAGGCAAGTCTTGTATTAATCAGACCAGCCGTTCAGTCTGTAGGTCTGTAGGTCTGTAGGGTCGGAAACACAAAAAAATGCAAAATTACCTACGTTTTTAATATTTTGTATAATCATTTTTTCATATTTGATCAAAACCATTTATTTTTACGAATTTAAAATTTGCCATATTGTTCCGAAAAATAATCTTTCGGGCCTAGACTGCAATTAAAATAATATGAAATGGTAAAATTTGCCAAATTTTGAATAGAAATTACTTTTTGCCATGCCAGATTAAGGCCATCAATCTCTACTTTTTTTGTTTATGCATGTCTTGACATTATCTTTACTTCAAAAAGGTTATGCGCAGTTTTTTAAAAAAATTAGAAATCACTGATATTTTTTTAACACAAAAATGGTTGAGAGTTGTAAGTCAGGCCCTGTTTCTCCACGAGTTGTCACGCAAACAAAATTTATTAAATACTAAATATAACATGTAGGTATACATATGTACATATGTACATAGGGGTGTCAGAATTATTTTTTATGTTTATATTCAAAATGGGTATCGTGGATCTTGTAAAGGCCTTAGAACGATGTAATTTTTGTTCTGGGACATTTTTCAAAACTGAATTTTGACACTCCGTGGCCGTTTTAAGGTAAAAAAAAACTACAATTAAAAAAAAGTGGTTCGAAAACCCATAAAATTTGCGTCGGTATGTGGTCAAAATTGCAAATTATGTTTTGTTTTGGATTTATTTACTCATTTGAATTGTTTGTAGAGCAATTTAAGCAAGCTGTATAATGTTGTCGGGTCAATTTGAGCATTCCATTAAAAAAATAATCGAAAACGGTTAGAAATTCAATAGTTTTTTTGTGGCTTTCATTAAGATGTAAGGCAAAAAGTTATCTTATGACATTTTAAGGAGCAGTTTTTTAGTTTAAATTCTAAGCAGCAGGTTACAAAGGCAAACAAAATATATAAAGTAATTTGTGACCACATATCGATGGGAATTTAAATGGGTTTTCTGACCAATTTTTGGAATTGGAATTTTTTACCTAAAACCGGCTGCGGGGTCTCAAAATTCAAGTTTGGAAAATGTCCCAGAAAAAAAAATTACTTCTTTCTAAATCCCTTACAATATCCACGATACCCATTTTCAATATAAAAATAAAAAAAATCCGACACCCCTAATGTACATATGTGTCAAAATCATTGAACATTATTTGAAAGTTCTTCTCACACAATGTGAAAGATAATCCTTATCACAAATTTTGAAATGTATTACCTACACAAGAAATGGAGTAAAGGATTTGTTGTAAAATCAACACGGATTCTATCACAGTTGACATAATGATGAAAGTGATTTGTTTTGATGTGAGTGTGGAAGTAAAATTTGAAAATAACTTTCAGCGATACACAAATTTGACAGTAACATTCCTTCTCATTCCTTTCTATTTTGGAATGCAGAAAAATAATACTTTGTGAGATAGTGTGGTGTACTTCAAACAATATTATAAATTGTAGTTAATTTGTGTTTACAATGTTTACTAAAATAAATTGATTAAAGCGCTCTCTTAATAATTGATTGGAATTTTTAAATTAAAGACAACAAAAAATCCCCACACTTGACAAAAGTAAATAAATATCAAAAACAATACTGTTACACTCAAACGCATCCACCTGCATTCCAAACTCTACATTTTCTATTTAATTTTATATCACCATGGTATTATATATGCATACATTTGTATATATAATGAAAAATATGAATTTGCTGCAATTTCGCTTTCGTCCTTGATACTGGCATAGATTTGTAAAGTTGTAACAAAACCATTTTTGCTCTTCATCCACAATCATGGAAGCACACTTTAAGCACCTAGTAACGATTTTTAATTGCACAACAATTGTAATAGCACTCTTTTTTCTTCATCTTATATACAAACATAGATACAACGGTATTATAGCAGGAGCAGCAGCAAGCAGCAACGATGAGGTTTTAATCCTTCTGTCTTATAATTCATCAGTATTAAGAGTAAAATGGATTTCCACAAACTCTGTCCGCGTTAACCCAGTTTTAGCTGATGGTTATCTAGATTCATATTTTTTTGTTTTTTTTTTTTAATATTGTTGTTGTATTTTTGTTTATTTTGTATTTTGTTATTTTCAGGAGAAGAAAATAATTTTACAACGACTGACGCGACGCGACGCGACGCGACGGCAACGTAAGCGTAAAATTAATGAAACCTATCAACTGGAGAATTAATGGTTCTTGTGATTTAATTAAAAATTTAATAAGGCATTCATCAAGGAAAAACAGAAACAACACACAAATGCGGATGAACCATCATAGGAACATGAGTTAATGAACTATGTGGCCGCCTCACTTTCTGGCCCACACAAATCTAATCAGTTTTAAGTTTGGCTTTAATTGTGAAAAATTTTTGCCTGCTCGGTTGGATGGTAATCTTTTTCAATGCCTTCCGAAATTGAAGGCATTTTGCATCTATGAAAACTAAGGTGGTCCTTATTCTAAAAAGTTTTGAGCACCCTTTTTTTGTTAATTAACATCTTGGTGGTTAGATGTCGTAGGAACTAAGGGGCCTCGAGCTGTATCTTTTCCTACACATCAAGTGCTGACATTACCTCCAAGTTGGTAGCCGCAGGATCTGGTCTTGGCTTTATGTCATGACTTGCTAAACTTGTAAGTGCAAATGTTGATCAAGAAAGAATTACAACATTAAACCCATGGCCCTAAGATTTGGAAGTTAGTGCTATAGGCTAACGACCCGACCACAGCAAAAAAAAAAAACTCGCACAGGGAACCTATTCAGCGAAGCCCAGGGAATTGTAGACGTGTTTATGCAGCATTTCGACCCACTGCAAATCCGCCGCCTCGGGTGGCCTACCTGCGGAACTAATCAAGTATGGAGGAGATGTCCTGATAGGGTGCATGCACATGCTCATCAACCAAGTGTGGGAAAAAGAAAGCATGCCACACGGCTGGTCAAATACCTCCATATGCCCAATATACAAAGAAGGCAATCCTATGTTCTGTAAAAACTATACTGGCATATCCCTGCTTAGTTTTGCCTACAAGATCCAACCCAATGTATTATGTGAAGGTCTTAAATCTTTTTGCAACACTATGATCAGCACGTACCAGTTAGGTTTCAGACCAGACAGATCAACGATAGACCATAGCCAAATCCTGGAAAATACCAACAAATTTCAAGTCAAGATCCACCATCTCTTCATCGACTTGAAAGCTGGGATCCCGAAAAAACAGATCCAGCTATGCCGCATGACATTATGACATGAGCCATTCCAGACGCGTGTACTGGCTTCGGACAAGGAGATGCGCTGTCATGTGATTTCTTCAACCTAGCTTTTGAGCAGATAGTTCGCAAGAGTGGTGTTAACCTGGAAGGCACTTTCTTCAACAAGTCTTCTCAACTGCTTGGCAATGTGGAAGACATCGACATTATTGGCAGCTCCAAGCGAGCTGTACTTGAAGCATTCAAAGCTATTGATGAACAAGTGAATCACGTTGGTATTGATGTGAATAAGGATAAAACCAAGTTTATGCTATCAACAAACAAATCTTCATCCTGTCGATTACTTAGGACAAAAAGTCATTGCTGGTAGCAGTAGTTTTGAGCTAGTCAAGGAGTTCACCTGCCATGGAACAACGATAAATACTACGAACCACACCTTAGTGGAAATTCGACGAAGAATTACCCCCCCAGCTAACCGCTGCTACTTCGGTTCAGCTATTCAAATGGGTTCAAAACTCCTTTCTCGATAGACAAAGTGCACGCTATACAAAACGCTAATTCTATCCTACGACGCTGGGTACTGGACGACAAGTAATAAAGGGAATTGATGCTGGGCACTTTTGAGAGAAAAATTCTTATGTGAATATTTTGTCCGATATGTGAAGAGAAGGAGAAGATTCAATCGTGAATTGTACGAGCTGTACCAGGATGTCCATGTTGTTCAACTAGCCTAAACACGTCTACTACCACTGGCTTGGTCACATCGAGCAAATGGACAAGAACGCCCCAGTCAAAAAAAAAGACTTGTAATCTCAGCGCCTAAGTTCTAGACGACCAAACAGACGCAAAAGCACTTGATCTCAACGACTGGAGGGAGCATCTGAGGGACTACAAAGGATGGAAGATCGCAATATCTTATAGGCATCCTCCATGTATCGAGAGTCGGAAAATTCAATTGACGCTCCTGTGAGGGTAAGGGTCTATCGGAATCCATTTTTAGCTCCAAAATAACGGTACTTGCTATATAACCTTTGAAAAAAACTTGTTTATTTCAAAAACGGCTCAAACGACTTCAATACAACATTTATCAAAATGTTTTTCGAAATTCTTAATTACCAAGCAATTTTGAAGTTTTTGAACAAGGACATGCAAACCATTCGTGCTAGCGTACGTAATAGATTCTAAAATGGACTTCATTAATTCTGAAAATGAAAATTTTAATAGGTCCCAGTTTTGTTCGATTTTGTCATAGATCAAATTAAAACTTTTAAACATATTGCGGCATGTCTTCTTATAATCCGATTATCCCCAAATTTTTTTTTGTAAAAATGCTGTTCATTGAAAACAAACAATTTTTTTCCTCCCTAAAAATAAGGATCACCATAATGAAAACCTATTGTACACTCTCTGCACCCTGAGAGGCAAATGTTTATACTAAGGAGAAGAATATAATTGTATGAACTCATCGCATAGACATCTGCGTTCGGTTTTATCTACTGAGTACAAGTTTAAGTCTGTAATGAATACATACTATGATATCTACTGAGGACATGTGGAAGTCTGTAACGGATACACACTACATACATTCATTGACACATTTTTAAGCTAATACAAAAGTTGATTTTTGTATTACATAAATCTTTGTTTAGTACATGTTTTGTAATGCATATGTTACTATGTTGTGAATACAGTTCCTATGCAATCAATACATTAATATAAGTATTCTTTGGAGAAATCACATAAATATATACATAGTTATCCAATCAAATATTTCGGAAATTTGTTATATACATATAATATAAAAAAATGAAGCCAATAAAGATATCGATGGGCTCGTTACATAAATAAAATATATTGTGAGTACATTTACAGTATTCTAAATAATTCTAGAAAGGTACTGGTACTTATAAAATATTTTTCAAGCTATTTTCTTAACTTCTCTGATTATTACCCAGCTTCATTGAATATAGTTTCCTTGTACTCATTACATATTTTGAGTGATTTTTATCATGACTAGCTTTTCGCAAAGCTAGTTTAATCTTTATTCTAAAATCATATAATGCAAATTTATTTTATTTAAAAAAAAAATAAAACTTTACCTGCTTTGATTTAGGTTTCAAATATTTGGGAAAACATTACATTTTACTGTTGCTTGGCAATAATTTATTGCATTGAATACATTATATTATTACATTTGGGCACATGCCAAGCTGTATTGTGTATCTATGAGGCTCTTATTGGGCTCTCATATAGGTACGCTACGGGAAAAAAATGTATACTAAGGCCATTAATTAGTTATTTATACTTATAGCATAGATCTCCATCCAAAAATTGTATCTACTGAGTACATGTTGAAGTTTTTAATGACTACAAATATTTTAAAGCTAAAAATGATTTTTGTGAAGCAAGAATCCGTTTGGTTATGTAAAGCATACATTATTATATTGTCGGTACAATTTCTACGCACTTATTAAAAAAAAATATAAATATAAATATTCTGTGGGAAAATTACTTAATAATAATTGCACCCAGCAAAATATTCTGTTTAAAATATGTATTAAAAATACCTAAAAATTAAGTAAACCCATGAACTCATAAAATAAATAAAATATGTACAGAGTACCGAAATTCAGTGTTGTTAATAATTTTAAGTACTGGATGCAACTACTCATACTCATTACATACTTTATGTGAAATCCTGATTACTGACCAGTTTTATTGTGTAAGGCTTCTTGTACTCATTTCATATTTTTGAATGATCTCAATTTTGGCTTGATGCAGCTTTTGCAAAGCTAGTTTCTCTTTAGTTCTTAAAATTTACAATATAAATTTATTTTGTTTCAAAAAAAGTGAAATTTTACTAACTTGGATGCAGGTTTAAGAAATTTGATTAGTCATTACATATTTCACAATAGCTTGTCAATATAAAATGTAATGAATACATATTGCCTGTGTTCACTTCACATTTGAACACTTGAAGCATCTGCTGTGTAACTTATGTGTATATGAGTATTAGTAAACGTGTTACCGTATTTTATTTGTGCTGTATAAATTAAAATGTCAATAGTCTACATCACCTGTATTCAGTACATACATCACCTGTATCCAGTACATAGAGTTTTCATTTCGTATTTATAGATAATTGAGTACTTTATTTTTTCCCAGTGTTGGTCTTTGTGTAATCTCTATTACCATATTTGTGGGTAACAACTATGTATCTAATTATAGTTCATAAATATTGAAGTTTTGTATTTTAAAACTCAATTAAAAACAAAAACTGCCCATCAATTCATTTCATTGAAAAAAGTTTAAATTTCTTGTAATTCACAACAATTTTCATCATTCTCAGTTATCAAAACTCAAATACTAGTTCTAAAAAAAATAATAAAATTACATTAACGTTTGATATTTTGTTCCAATTACATAAAGTGGTATTTAAATTTTAATAAATTCAAAAACTGATAACAGTATCTTATTAAAGATCCCTTCTTGCTTTAAGGCATTTCTCTTAGTAGTTTATTGATTAATAATCATGCTGCTGTCCGACGCACGTTCCAGCTATCTTTGGTCGATTTAACGATTCCAGGAAAAGAATTATTTTTTTCCTAGGAAAAGAGACAATATTCGTAATTAAGGTATTTGTGTACTCCACACTTGAGACATGAGATTATTATTCTAGAAATTACTAACTTCTTTGCTTTTCCTGGGAAGTATTTTTTTTTGTGAGGAAACATATATCTAAGAAACAACAGACAACAGATTGATGGAGTGATTAATTCAAGTGGAATGTTTTACTTGACATCTGACGAATTAAGGAATGTTGTTTTTTTTTTTTTTGGATTTGGATTTGGAATTGAATGAGCTAAGTAATGCCTCAATTAAACCATGAGTATGTACTCAATTTCATTGCTATACAAGCATACAAGGAAACATTTAAGAAAATTAGAAATTTATTTATGTGTTGATAATAAAAAGTAATGTTCAGTGATTATTGGTATTATAAGAGAAAAGTAAGATATTTGGATCTACTACATATATCATCCATGAAACTGCAAAAAGTTTTTTGAAATTTAGGTCTGTTCCTTTATTTTGAATTTTTGTGATTTTCTGTGCATTTTTGAGCTTTTTAGTCCAAAGTTCTGTCAAAATTCATACAAACATTTTTTTTAGCAAGAGTTTGGACTTATGACTTATGTCTTATGACTTATGACTTATGACTTATGACTTATGACTTATGACTTATGACTTATGACTTATGACTTATGACTTATGACTTATGACTTATGACTTATGACTTATGACTTATGACTTATGACTTATGACTTATGACTTATGACTTATGACTTATGACTTATGACTTATGACTTATGACTTATGACTTATGACTTATGACTTATGACTTATGACTTATGACTTATGACTTATGACTTATGACTTATGACTTATGACTTATGACTTATGACTTATGACTTATGACTTATGACTTATGACTTATGACTTATGACTTATGACTTATGACTTATGACTTATGACTTATGACTTATGACTTATGACTTATGACTTATGACTTATGACTTATGACTTATGACTTATGACTTATGACTTATGACTTATGACTTATGACTTATGACTTATGACTTATGACTTATGACTTATGACTTATGACTTATGACTTATGACTTATGACTTATGACTTATGACTTATGACTTATGACTTATGACTTATGACTTATGACTTATGACTTATGACTTATGACTTATGACTTATGACTTATGACTTATGACTTATGACTTATGACTTATGACTTATGACTTATGACTTATGACTTATGACTTATGACTTATGACTTATGACTTATGACTTATGACTTATGACTTATGGCTTATGACTTATGACTTATGACTTATGACTTATGACTTATGACTTATGACTTATGACTTATGACTTATGACTTATGACTTATGACTTATGACTTATGACTTATGACTTATGACTTATGACTTATGACTTATGACTTATGATTTATGACTTATGACTTATGACTTATGACTTATGACTTATGACTTATGACTTATGACTTATGACTTATGACTTATGACTTATGACTTATGACTTATGACTTATGACTTATGACTTATGACTTATGACTTATGACTTATGACTTATGACTTATGACTTATGACTTATGACTTATGACTTATGACTTATGACTTATGACTTATGACTTATGACTTATGACTTATGACTTATGACTTATGACTTATGACTTATGACTTATGACTTATGACTTATGACTTATGACTTATGACTTATGACTTATGACTTATGACTTATGACTTATGACTTATGACTTATGACTTATGACTTATGACTTATGACTTATGATTTATGACTTATGACTTATGACTTATGACTTATGACTTATGACTTATGACTTATGACTTATGACTTATGACTTATGACGTATGACTTATGACTTATGACTTATGACTTTTCTTATCTGAAAATTTTATGGAAATCTTCAAAAGACACTCGGTAAGAGTAGTCTGGGATTTTTACTGCACTTAAACCACCGGGTGAATCAGGACTAATCTATAGGGTGATTTTTTAGCTGGTTTGGTTTTGACAACACTGGTTTTGACAGCTGACGTGTGTTTAGTACCTTGTGTCACTGTCAAACAGCTTCAGTTTGGTTTGCAATTTAACCATGGATCGTCTTACAAATGAACAACGCTTGCAAATTATTGAATTTTACTATCAAAATTCGTGCTCGGTTCGAAATGTTCATTGCATGTTTTTATCGAAAAATTGTGTTCAGCGATGAGGCTCATTTTTGGTTGAATGGGTACGTAAATAAGCATAATTGCCCGCATTTGTAGTGAAGATCAGCCAGAAGCATTGCAACAGCTACCAATGCATCCCGAAAAAGCCACTGTTTGGTGCGGTTTATGGGCCGGCGGCATTATTGGGCCATATTTCTTCAAAGATGATGCGAATCGCAGCGTTACTGTCAATGGTGAACGCTACCGAGCGATGATAACAAACTTTTTTTTGCCCGAAATGGAAGTTCTTGACTTGCATGATATGTGGTTTCAACAAGACGGTGCCACATGCCACACAGCACGCGAAACAATGGCGCAATTGCGAGGCGAGTTTGGTGAACAGTTAATTTGACGTTTCGGGCCGGTCAATTGGATTAGATTATTTTTTGTGGGGGTATGTCAAGGCTAATGTCTATAGGGACAAACCCGCTTCGATTGACGCACTGGAAGCCAACATCCATGCATTCATTCGTGAGATACCGGCCGATATGTGTGAAAGAGTATGCCAAAATTGGACTCAGCGGATGGGCTACCTGAGACGCAGCCGCGGTCAACATTTGCATGAAATTATCTTTAAACATTAAATTGCAAGGTTTAAACTATCGATTCAAATAAATATTTCATTCATTTTTTTCGAATTTTTTGTGTTTTTTTTTTTTAAGTTCTAAACCTCTTAAAAAATCACCCGTTATAAAAGATCGACAGTTGACTTTTTCTTTTTTAATTTATAAATAACATTGTGGAAAGCTAAAAGTTATAACACTTTCCCATAGCTTTTAAACCATCAGCTAATGGTGCTTGGTTCTTCTTATTTGCCAAACATTGTCTCTTAGAAGGTCTCCTTTTGGAGTTGGTATGACTTTTTAATCACTTCTGAAACCATTTTAATTTGCAAGTCATGATGTAGATCGCTATTTCTTGTATACAATGGGTCATTTATTATTCCACGAAGGGCTTTGTTTTGGAATTTTTGGTGGGTTCAGGATTTGTTTTCTTTGTACAGCCCATTAGTTGAATGCCATATGTCCAAATGGGTTTCAATGCTTGCTTATGTAACATTAGTTTGTTCTGAAATCTGGATATATAAGTCAGAGTTACTTTCAAGTAACCAGTAAATTTTTTTTTCTTCAAGTTTTATAGCTCTTTTCTTTTCTTTTTGATGGGTTCTTCCATTTTGTTTGCATCCAAAGTCATTCCCAGATATTTGGCAGTATTGGAGTAAAGTACTGCTGTACTTTTTATAAGAACTGGAACATTGTTTAGTTTTTGTGTGTTAAGTTTATATACGTCAATTTTGTTTCGTTGAATTTGGTACACCATTTTTGGGTCCCATCAATAACCTTGTCGACTGCATTCGGCAATTTTTGTGTAGCCTTCTTTTTTATATGAATTTCCAAAAAAATATTATGGTAATTTCTTGCATGTATGTATTCATTAAAACTTGCTTTTTATGTAGTAGGTACATATATCGCAAGCAAAAATTATGAGGAAAACATGTGTGTATAAAACCAAAAAAATGGATTAAAACAGTACGTATACGCCACAGTGAACCACCTTCTTCACAAAAGAACTCTCTTCATAATTTACAATAATCATTTAAAGCAAATATGTATATCAATTAATTTTTCACTAAACAATTTGAACTGTTTTTCACTCGGTTCATTGTTTACCTGGAAACGACTCTTACGATTTGAATTATATATGCAATAAGATAACGTTATACTTCTCTAGTTTATTTATTTTTGTTATTCATTTTGTTTAAAATTGAGTTATGCTCAGTCACCTAGGTTCTATTGTTCTTATTTACAATTAGATTAATTTCGACTACCTTTTCTTCAATACATGCCAGTTGCAGGTATATGGTTGACACCAGCCTCGTTGTACTTACTGTATAATACATATTTCTTAATACAAAATTTTCATGGAAGTGTTTTCCCTATTTAAAAACTCAAAGCTTGAATTATGCTTGAAAGTTACTCGAGGAATGTTTTCATATCGGAAGTAGAATTTTCCATGGAAATTTGGTTGTTATTTAATTAGATTCTTGGTTCGCATGAGAATTATGTTTTTCGTAAAAGGTTATGTTGATATAAAACAGTTTTTCATGGCAATTAAATTTTTCGGAAGAAATGAAAATATAAGCAAAATTCATAAAATAATAAAATTTGTTTATAAAATTAATAAATTTCTACTTTTGTCTCTTGATATCAAATACTTCGGTGTCAGCGGTGTATTCTTATCTTCACATTCTTTGAGATGATATACTTTTTGTTAAATTCCACTCAGGAGATGTAAAAGTCATTGTCAGTGCAATTCTGTTGAGGTGCCATTTCTGTTTCGATGCTTGAAAGGTGAAGGAGGGTGATATCCATTCATGCCGCGTCGAAACTCGTTTCTGATGTCCAATGGAACAAATCTAAGAAGCAGTGTACGGGTGCCTGTCTGGTTGATTTGGACAAGGCTTTCGACACCGTATGGTTATGGGGTCTTTATCTAAAGCTGACCAGACTTGGCATTAGTAAACCACTATTATATATGCTTTATGATATGCTCAATGGCAGAAAGTTTGTTGTCAAAAGTGGCTATGTAACGTCTGCCACAACCTTTAATATTAAAAATGGTCTTCAGCAGGGAGCGGTCAACTCGCCGATTCTATTCAGCATTTACATCAGCGATCTGATAAGTAGTCTAACTCAGGCAATTGCGTACAGAACAGCTCCAAAAGTCGAGGTCATCAGGATTCTTTTGCAGCGTGACTTCGAGAAGATCCAGCGATATTGCGAGGACTGGAGGTTGAAAATCAACTTTCAGAAATCAGAAACTATCTTGTTTAGGACTCCGTTGCGTGGAGCCACAAGGGATACGAGAAAGAACTGGCGCAAGCTGGTGATCGTAGGGCCAAATGGACATCCACTGGCGAGTAAAAGTGTAGTAAAGTACCTTGGCATCTAGATGGATCAGTATTTGTATTTCGACAGACATATAAATGCTGCTCTGGCCAGGGCTAGGGGAGCTTTTGCCCTGACGAAACGGTTGTTTTATAGCAGCCGGCTGGACAGCAGGGTGAAGGTGATTTGCTACATGGCCCTTATCCAGCCGATGATTGCCTATGGATGCCCGGTTTGGTTCAACGTTGCCCCATCTCAAATATAAAAGATTCGGATGTTTGAGAGGCAGTGTCTTCGACGCTGCCTTGGATTGCACAGAACACCAGAGTCGGAGTACAAACATTACTATTCCAACCTGATCCTATACAACGGTGCCAACATAAACAGGTAAGATAATTTCTTACTGAAACTTATTCGAGGTCACATTGCAAGAGCGATGTCCTCGTCTAACAGCTTAATTTTCGGGGCTTATTGCCCCAACAACGAATACTACGAGAGTGTGTGTTTAAGCGGCTTTATTCCGCCCGATGCATTCCTCCACCTAGACAGTCGAGGGCTGATCCAGGATAGAGCGGCGGTTCCGCTAATCCACCACGTCGGCCGTAGAACTGTAGATCGGTGGCTCCTTTATAGTCGAGACGTCCTCGCACAAGACGGAGCTGAGCACCTTCGGTTCAGTAGGAATGTGTCCGAACGGGACCGAAGGGATATGGTAAGGCAGGAGAACCAGTTCTGGTGGTTGAAAAACGAACATAAAGTTCCTTCAGACATTTAATAGTCGACCTGGCTATTTTCTTTTGTATGGCTGACTTGCATAGGTTAAGGTAGTAAGTTTTAAGTAGGGACAGTCAGGGTGGCACCAAAAAAAAAAAAAAAATATATAAAACCGGAAAATGCTTGCTGTGGCTGTTCTAGTTTGTAAGTAGTCTGTAAGTAGCTTATAAGTAGGCTGTAATTAGTTTATAATTAATTGTAAATAGTTTTAAGTAGCTTTAAGTAGTTTTAATTAGTCTTAATTAGTTTTAATTAGCTTTAATTTAGTTTTATGTAGTTTGTAAGTTTTATATAAGACCATAAAAAAAAATAAAGACAATGATACCGAGTTTTTTTTGTAAATTCTTCTCGGTAAAAAATAAAACCGACCTGGATTTAGTATTAAGATAGTTTTAAGACCGAAAGGCATTAGCATTAAGTTGTTATACTTTAACTTAGAGCGTCCGATTGGAGCCAGTAAGTTAGTTTTGAGATATTGATAAGTAGGCTAGTTTTTATGAACTTTTGTCTACCTTTAAGATAGAAAAAAAGGATGATATCCATATAGAGTCAAACATCGATGGCCCTAGAATTTTGATAGTTGAAAAATAAAGTTAACCCTCAACTGAAAAACTGTTTTGGAGCTAATTTGGGGTTAATTTATGTTCAGGATAATCTAGCTTTGATGGCCCTATTATGACCAATTTCTTTGAATGAGTTGGTGAATGCACTTTTCCAACTCATCGACCGTAAACGTAGGCACCATCAGTTTTTTTTTAAACTTCAAATCAGATATCACTATTAATTTTTTTTTTGCGTGAATTAGATAGACCAATTTTTTGTCCATCAAAATTCAACTTGAAAAGATGATACTGTCTTTAAATGGTTGTTGGTTGTTTTTTTCCATCTCCAGCATGTGTCTAGAACTCAAGCTATTAGCTATAACCACTAGAAGTGGTATACTACAAACCACATGAATCTCATTTTTGTGGTCTAGTAAAATCCATCAGCACATCAGCAGTGACACTTGTGATGAAAATTGGTGGTTTTATTGACCAACATTGGTTGCTGTTACATTATTTTGAAATTCCTTAACTTATTGATAGTGAATGAAGTGGTGTCGATATTTGTGAGGCCTACAATACCTGTTCATTTGCATAGCATTCAGATTTCAAACTACCTTACCTACACTGCATCCTTTGAATCTCACTCAATTACCTTACTTTACTTTGATATCTTTCCTAAAAGTGAGTATAAGAGATTTCACTCATCAGCGCATGTTCGTTTCTATCTCTTTACATTTTGAGAGAACACTTAAATAATTTCAAATGAACTCTCGTGATGAACTATAACCATTTTCATTCAGAAACTATACAAAGACTGAACCCTTTTTCTTGTTGGGATTCGGATACATGTTCAACGGCCTTATAGTGTTCTATTCTAACCAAACCAGGAGGAACATATTATTTTGGCACCTGATGGAAAAGCGTGTAGTGCTCTTCATCAATTGGAGCTGAATTTGTGGCTACTTTAACCTACTTCTCTCAAAAGGCTCTCTTTTATGAAAACTCTCCCTGCCGCCTCATCGTCGTCGTCGAAGCTGATGAGGACTGAAGACCTATGCCAACCTGGAAAACGTTCACATAAACCGCAAATACAATTCCAAGTAGATATAGTACGTGATGGGTAAATTTCAAAGCCCATATTGTTTTATGTGTTTTTTTGTGACCTCTGGGGGTCTTTCTATGGAGAGAAGGGGTGGAAAACATTAACCCACTTTCTGTTTGTTTTTTGTATATCAGTTTTACTTGTTTTCCTCCACTCCACACCGCATTCGAGCCCTGGCCATCCCCCCATCATCCCTCTTCGTGTCAGTTTATTCGCACCATCATCGGTATTGTCTAGGCTAGGCCTTTTTGTATATTTGAATTAGGGGTAGATATTTTTCTTCATCATTTTTTTGTGTTGCCTTTGTTTGTTAAGGCTTTGTACATTGCTACCTTAATTTGTGATGTGATATCACGTCTCCCTCGCTCGAAAGTCTTTTGCTTCTGTAATTTTATTTGTTTATTGTGGGAACCGAAGACAATGACGAGGACGACCACAACCACGACGACTACTTACATAGTCAGCGTCACAGAAAAACGGCCTCCAAGCTCTAACCTTCAAGGGCAGGTAAAGAGAGTGAGTTTATAACAAATATTTGCACAAAAGGAACATTGCGTTTAGATTTATTTGAATCTCTATCTTTATTTTGTGTTTATAGCTGAATTGTGTAGCATTTTGTTTGGCGTTTTTGCTTCTTTTTGTGTGGTGGTTGTCAAACGTAAATTGAAGTTGCAAGTGACATGATTTAGGGAATTGTTTATGCGACAGGCGGAAGATGTTTAAATTAAGCTTTATCTATTGAAGGTATGGTGTGCCGTATACTGATAAGGAGTGATGACGACAAATAATGCCGCAGGCAGGCGTTGTGGGTGGTGGGTGTTTCTATGGAAAATAGTATTATATATAAACTTAAACATTAGGAGGACATCAGGAAAGAGAATTAAGTGGGCGGGGATTAACATAACAATGATAAATCGGATACACTTGATGGAGAAACAGATTTTAGTGTATTTTCACTCTGTTTGCTGTGATTAATCAGAAATAAACTTGTTTTTTTTTTTTTACTTTGGATGGTTTCAATGGGGATCACAGCAACAAGTTGAGTATGAAGAGGGAGGCATCCAATTAAAGGCACGGTTTAGGGATTTAATTTTTTTTTAATAAAAATTAATAATTTATTCATTTATTGAAGTGATTAGAAAATTGTATGCGTAGGGACAAATTATTTAATTTTTTTGAGGAACGACGTTTAATTTTTTATTAAAAAATTGCTTAAGCTGTTTTTTTTTGACATTATTTAGACTAAATTTTACTTGTTCACTTTAAGTCACTCCATCAATCCATTACTCTGGGCATATGTTCATTTCGTTTTCATAACTCAGGTTATGACATTGTGAAACTGATGTTTGTAAATTTTGACACTTTTATATTTTAAGTCACCTAATAGGTAGAGAGCGTTGGACCAATAACAACAACCTCTTTCAATCCTTGGCACGAGTATGATAACTACGCTTGGCACAGCAAAAAAGTAATACATTTTAGAAGAAGGGTAAAATAAAAGCATTGTTTTGATTTAAGAGGGGGTCAATCTCCCCTCGTTTAGACAGGAGGGGCAGTTATTTAAAAACAAAATAACTTAAAAAAAATATTAAAAAGCAATGGTCTCAATACAAAAGTTATAGGTTTTTCTAAAAGCCAGAAACTTTTTCTTTTATCTTTTGTTTCAATCTTAAAATTTTTTTTAATAGTTTTTGAGAAAGCAATTTTTTCAAAAACTGTTTTTCAGAATTCAAAATTTTATCAGAAAAATAAATTTTAAAAAAGTTACTATTTTCTTATTAAAAAATGTGAAACTAAGTACTGAAATGACTTTGATTTTTTGATTTCTTTATAAGTTTTTAATGCAAAATAAAAAAATTAGATGATTAACGTCTATTATTTTATGAAAAAATTGAAAATTAAAGAAACAATTATTTTATTGAACTTTTATTTTTTTGGTATTATTTTATTTTATTAAATAAAATATATAAATATATATATACGTGTGGATTGCTGCCTGACCAATACCGCATATTTTGTTTATTGACGAAGCCATTCAGCCAGAAATGAGCCTCATCGCTGAAGATGATTTTTCGATGAAAATCCGAATCATTTTCAAGTTTTTGCTTTGGAACATACGACGCTTCTGGTGGTCAAGCGGCTTCAGTTCTTGCGTCAATTTAATCGTGTAAGGATGTAAGCCAAGATCTTTTCGCAAAATTCGCCACAACGACGCGACGTCACAGAGATGCCCAACGCTTGAGAACGACGTGTGAGAGACACATTTGGGCTTTCTGCAACTGAAGCCTCAGCGGCAGCAATATTCTCGACACTACGGGCACTTTTTTGTCTCACTGGCACGGGAACATTTTGTACTGTACCTGTGGATTCAATTTTTGTCCACTAGACGCTCAATTGTTGATCTGCTAGGACGATTATGACGACCATAGATTGGACGTAGCGCTCTTAACGTTCAGTCCACTGAATCTGAATTTCGCTAGTAAATTTTAATAATTTCGACTCGTTGTTGGCTCGTATATCTTTCCATCATGAAATGGCAAACCTTACTGAAGAGAAATAACAAAAGAGCAGCAAGAAATATGGCGTCTTTTGCTGTCCCTGTCGCTCTATTTTTGTAGCGTTCCTGTTGAAAAACCCTTTACAACAATAAATTTCATCCTGTTAGAAAACTTAGAAAAATCGTTTCACTTATTATGAGATTGAAGATTTAAGAGAGTCTACACAAATATGTTGCATGGAAAGATGCTTGTTTAAAGGGGAAGAGGGGGTATGTGTGGAGTATGAAAGGAAGACAAATTTTCAATTCTATAATTTAAGCAAATGACTAATTTTTATTGGGTAGGAAGATTTCCACTTATTGTCCTTCGATACTTGCGTAACTTTGACTTTTTTGAAGCCTTCTGCTTTCGTATAAATACACTTTCCTTTCTTATTTAAACGGATAGTGGATGAATCTTCAATAGTTCCAACGTAATAAATTCAGGATTGAAGCATATTTTACGGATCGTACCAAATTTGATTCGATCATTATAATGAATTTTATCTTAAAAGACCAGAAAAATAAGATTCGCAATCGGATCAAAAATAAAATTTTCTTTTGAATTCTTCACGAAAGAACAAATCATATTTATAATCATTCTTTGAACTTGGGATTTATATACTTCCTTGAATTGAGTTGAAAATTCCTATGTAATAGAGGGAATATTTAAAGAAAGAAAAAAGAAAGAGAAGAAGGAAATGTGGAAAAGCTATTAATTAAGAAAAAGTGTATTCGAGAGTACTCTATTAGAGTTATAGATCAAAAGTTAATCTTCCTGAAAAAGAGTAGGTACAATACTCTTTTGAGCTTCCCATTGGAAGTTATTGTAATTGGTCTGAATTGTTGAATCGAAAATTTCGACATCTCTTCACGTTTCGAGCTCCATAGAATCAGAATCCATCATTTTTAGAGAAATGTCTGTGTCTGTACGTACGTTCGTACGCTCGTACGTTCATATGTTCCTTTGCTTTTTTCCGTTCACTTTATATCTCAAAAACGAATGAAGATATTAAACTTCGAATACATTTTATTTTACAGATAGAATTTTCAGAACGTGCAGAAAGTACTTTCAAAAAACCCTTGTTAAGTTTCTTTAGTCTCCAATATCTCAAGAACTAATCATGGTAGAAACCTCGGGAAAATTTTAGCCTACGCATATTAACGTGGTACAAAATTTGTAAATATATAAGAACGTACTAACTTACAGTTTTTCTTAATACAAAACAATTACAAACAATTTTTGAAAAAAGTGGTTTTTCTCGAATATTTTGAGAATAATCATTGCTTATTGGCTTGGAAGTAATTTTATTTCATGCCCTAGTTTATTAATAAAAATTGATAATTTTTTTCTAAATATTGAATTAACAGTTTTTTTTAAACGAAAAAAAAACTGCAAGTAATTTTACCAATAACTGTTGAAAATATTTCTTGTACCTCAAATATCTTGAGAATAGACAACGATATTGGCTCCCAGTTAAATCGATCCTACAGATTAGTTTGTAATTGATATTTAACACAGTTTGTAAAAAAAATCAATAAGTAGTTTTTTCTTTAAACGAAAAAAACTTCAAGCAACTTCACCAATAATTGTTGAAAATTGTTTTTCGTCTCAAATATCTTAAGAACAGACAAGGATATTGGCTTCCAGTTAATTAAATTGCACACATAAGTTTATTATTGATATTTTATTGGGCTTGTAAGAAAATTCAACAAATATACTATTTTTAAAGCGAAAAAACTAAAAAAAAACTATACCAAATATTTTTTTGCGTCTCAAATTTCATGAAAGTAAGCAATAATGGTGGCCTTGGGTTAGTTTAATTTTACTCAATAATTTATAATTATTAATTGCCAGGAATTGTAATTTGACATGTAGTTTTTTTTTAAACCAAACAAAAGACAAGAAACTGTACCAAAATCGTTGAAATCTTATTCCTCCCAAATATCCTGAGATCACACAAAATGGTATTGGCTTCAAGTTAGTTAAATTCTAAACACAAGTTCACAGCTGATATTTGATGGGATTTGTAAAATAATACAACCAACATTGTTTTTTTAAAATGAAAAAACTAAGTAGAAGAAACTTTACCAAAAATTGTTAAACACATTTTTTTCTTCTCAATTATCTTGACAATAACCAATGATATTAACCTTGGGTTAGTTTTATTTTACTCACTAACCTTCACTTGATTGCATATTGAATATACATAAAAACTTTTTCAAAAATCTTCAATTGGTGATTTTTTATAAATAAACAAACATCGGGTCTCTAGCTTCCGAGGGCTCCAATGGGATAAGTTATTAGTGTGGGTCGCACCCAGCCTCTTTTTTAAATACAGTTGGCAAACTTTTTCCGACTCATATTGGCATATTTTCAAAAAAGACCTCAATAATTTGTGTAAAAATGGTCACTTGTTTGTATTATAAGACATATGTTTCTTATTTGTGTCAAACAGAAAAAAAGTTTTGATTTATCAATGTTTTTCACCCATGTTTTATGTTTTAGCATGCAAAATTTTGTGTAGGTAACATTATTACTATCGCAAATTTAGAATATCTTTGTGCAACAAATTATGGGCATATAGGCACCTCCAATAATGCAGCCATGCCTCCCCCCTTGCCCTCCTCTGCGGGTGTCTATTAAATATTTCTGCTGACAGTTGAACCGATCATTTTGACATTAAGTAGGTCTTTCTACGAAGTTAATTCCCAAAATAAAACCCAAACGCGAAAAATTTAAGGTAGCGGTAGTTATTTCAATATGGTGGCCAAACCGCACTTTTGAATGTTTGGGAATTTTCTTGAAGATAATGCAACGAAATTCAGCTTGTACAAGGTGAACCTTGTTGCGTTTGCCGGAGTCTGTTGTAATTTGTATCTAATTGCGAAGGTTGTGTAATTTATTTACTTACTAAAAACTTTTGACAAAAAGCTAATTCGTCTTTTTTTCTGTCGGAGTCGATTTATTTCCCCACTTTTGAAATTGTGTAGATATTGTATGCAATCCTTAGTGAAGCTATAAAATTCAAAGATAACGGATGAATCAATAATAGACACAATTGAACACCGACGAAATGTTTCATGCCGTTCACTATTTTATTGCTTTTTCTATAAACAATGCTTCAGTGAAATAGAAAGCAGTAGAGCACTCACTCCTGCACATCTGCCTTAAATGGCAATGAGTTTACTCCTAAGCATCCATTTGGACGTGGGTACAGTTGAATTAGCCGTACTGCACCACTGCACGAATTTGGAATTCCTTTCGCGACGTTATTATTCTTTCCAATTGCAATACACAAACAAACAGACTTTCAAAGCCAATGTGCATAGGTTTTCCGATTTAACTCCTCTTCAATTATCTTTAACGCTTGCACTTTGTTTAAATATTTTGAGATTATTTACTACAAGTTAAGAACCATTTTAAAAATAAAGTTTGATATTACGTAAATATTCTTCCCATATAGCTAATAGCTAAAAGCTAATATCTAATAGCTAAAAGCACATATTTCTAATGAACATAAAACCTTAGAACTGTCAACTAAAATTAATCCCTATTGGCGGATTGAAAAAAAAAAAATAATAATCATTAGAACGGACCTTAAATTGGCATTGGATCTTGAAGGTACCTTTTTAATTTTTTCAGTTTTTCTTATCTAATCAAATCAAATTGATATCAAAAGCAATTTCTTCTTTATTATGTTATAATGCTTTATAATTTGAATTTTTATAGACTTCCATTTAAGATTGTAGCATCATTTCTGGAAACTCATTAAAGGCCACCATCGGATCTCCACGAGCAAATTATTTGTTTCTGTTAAGATAAAAATAAAATTAAAAAAAAAAAAAAACCCAAAGGTGCCTTTTCTTATCTCAATTCCTTAATATACTTACCTTTCGATTAAAAGTTAAATAATTTAAAAGTAATGAGTAAGTTACCTGAAGCAATAAGTTTCATTTTCTTTCAATGCTCCCTAAGCATTATTCTCTTTTTGCTTGTTTTTTTTGTTGTGTAGCTATATACTTCTTTTCTCTCTTTTTTTTTATTTAATCTCACTGGGATAGGTTAGGTTTATACACCTATTTAGGAGGACTATCGTCATCAAAGTAACTCTGAGACAAGGATCACTCAGAGATACAGATGGAGATAAAAGTTAAAAAAAAAATCTAATTTTCTGATGAAGTAACCTGTCCAACAAAATCTCCTCGTGTGCTTTTATACCTACCTATACACCTAGTCCTGTGTTGTACCCCTCTGGGCAAATTCAAACAACACTATAATATTCCGTACACACTAAAGGACTGGCTCGCCTCATTTTTGTTACCTCCCTTTCCTGTACTCTTGTGCATGGACCACTTCCGCTTTTTGTGCACAAATTATCCTATATAAAAGTTGTTGAATTGTTGTTATTAGATTTTGCAATAGTATCAGTTGTAGCAAGGATATAAACGTGGCTTTCCCAACGAGAAAATTACTGGGCGTGTAAATTACTCGTTAGAGGTATAGTACTGTGAAATGTGTACCTAACTATATTTATACATATGTACGTACATATTTCGATGTGTTTCTTGTTTTCTAAACAGTGCTGTAGTTCGTCATATTCCATGCTCTTCCGTTAAGGGTAAGTATGTGTTTTAAAAAAAAATGAACATTCAGCAGTTTGAGCTAACTTATAAGTTCGTTTAGTGGTTGTATTGTGAAGTAGCTCCTTGACTATAATAAAAATTGGTAAGCGTTAGTTTGTCGGCTTTGAACAATTCGTTAAGACATTAAGTGCTATAAATTTTCTTCAAGTACGGAGTTTTTGTTTTGTGTCAACAGAAAGATATTTAATTAACCTGGGCCAAGGGCGTACGCAAGAAGGGGACAAACAGGGATGCTTGTCACCCCTAATCACAATATATTTCTTGCATTAGGAATTTTATCTTCTTTTGAAAGCATTTTAAAGCAAGATTTCTGTACCGAACAATTTTTTCAATGAGGTTGTACCCTAACCAAAATTCTGAATGAATTTGCCCCCCCTCCCCCCTCATTGAAATCCTGAGTACACTCTTGACCTGGGCCAAAGCTTGAAGGGCCTAAAGTCATTTGCCAAAGATGTTCATAAAATCTAGTTAGAAGGACGCAAGGATGTTTTTGGTAAGATGAGGTAAAAAACGGTAAAAAACGTTCTTCTTCTCCGGCTTACGTTCAGGATTCTTTGTTTTCTTAAACCTGAGTCCTGGAAACATGAGACTTAACCTCTTGTCTGTAGTATTATTTTCTAGTGCTCAAAGTGGTCGAGCCAATGTAGTTGACGTGTTTTGAGTTTCTGGGCTAAGTTCACATTTTGATTAAATAGAGTTTGCGGTTGTATCTCTTCCTCCACTTGCACTCGAAGAATTTTTTTCAAAAGTGCCCAGTATCAGCGCTCCCTTTCTGCTTATCGCCCATCACTTGGGACCATAAAGTTGTGTAATACAGAGTGTGTGTGTATTACAAGTAAGGAGTTTTGAACTGATTTGTTGCTCCAAACCGAGATAGAATTAGTTTCCAAAAGTAGTTCTTCATTTGATCTCAACTTAGTTTTCGTTGATTTACTCCGAGTTAGATGAAATACTTCAAAGTTTTTGCTAACAAAAGTGACGTTTTCTAAGCTGATGCTGGCAGTAACCATCACTCAGTATTACCTAAGTTGCAGTTTCGAACAGCAGCTGTTTAGAAACACCCAGATATAAAAGCAAATAGACCAAAATTCCTCGCAAGCGCTCTAATTGATCCAAAAATATGTCGTAATTGCACCGTTAAGCTCATGGAAACAGTGTCGAACATGGTTCTTAACGATGATATGTTTATAGAGAAAAGAGGGACGTCTGTGAAATTAGGAGGGCAACTTTCACCCACGCAAATAGGACCTCGACAGGAATTTGCAGTTTTTTACATTTATCTTACATTTCTGTTCCCCAAATTTTGAAGGTTCGCCAAATGAGGGTATACTCGAGTGACCTGCTCACTTCAAACTAAAGTTAGCAGGTCACATAGTGTATCTCAAGAACCAAGCATGCTAGGAACTTTCAGTAAGGCTGCAAAGTTGTTTGTCATTTTAGGAATAGGCTAGTTCAAAATTTTGAAGTTCTTTTTTTGAAGAAAATTTCATACTGATCTGCTAACTCCACAAATTTGGAGCCTTACTGCAAGTTCCTAGCTTGCCTGGTTCTTGAGATACGTGATGTGACCTACTACCTTTACGGTGAAAGTTGCGCTGCTAACTTTACAGACGTGAAATTGGGACCAACTGAAAAATTATTGGAATTATTTTATGGAAACTGGCTCCACAACTGTTTCAAGATAAACACAATCTATCGATCCCTGGATATCCCAAGACACGTGGAGCAAAATAAAACACCGACAGACATCTTGCTTTGGAAAAAAAAACTTTGTAGAACCATTATAGAACAGCTCATAAAATAGTACGGCGCTGTGTGAAACTAGATAGATTGGGTAAGCTTGTAGAAATTGTGGGGGGACACAAGAGAGCTGTACAGAATCACCAAAAATTTGTTGGACAAAGAAAAGCCATAACCCGTCCTGTGATGGACAAAAGCTGTAATCTTTTTATGACAATGGAAAATTAGCTAAGAAGATGTATGGAAAACTTCTGTGCACTGCTCAACGACAATCCGAAAATGGTTCGAATGCTATGATCTTTCAGGTGAATAAAATACGGCACACCACCTTGGGTAGAACTTAAGCTTGCTTGGTGAGTTCATGAATGTAGATCCTAAAACAACGGCTTCTATTTTGCTTCCACTAGTTCAGGACATTTGGAAGAAGACCCCAAGGCTGAAATGACGGCGTTATTGTAGGTATTTTATATTAAAAACAGCAATAATTGGAATGGTATAACCATTCTATATATGTTCCTGAAATCAATGACAACCGTCGTTCTCAATCGCATAAGAGAAAGGATAAAGTCAAGAGGTACAAGCCTTCTGCATCGATAATTTTGGGTGTTTTTTAGTGTGTTTTTAAAGAAAAAATAAAACGCATATAATTTAATTTTATGGCCTAGAATCAAGCTTTATTATTAAGATAAAAGATTGCCATAATGTTTTAAAAATGATTTCGGTTAAGTGGCCGCAGCGGCTGGCTTGAATAAATTCCAGCCGAGAGGCCCAATTTTCGACCACTTTTTGGAGTAATTGGGGCTGTATGTCAGCAATAACGCGCTGAATATTCTCTTTTAAAGCGTCAATCGCCTCGTATTTCTCTGCATAGACAAGCGACTTTACATAACCCCAGAAAAAATTGTTCAGCGGTGTTAAATCGCACAATCATGAAAACCATGTCACTGACCCACGTCCGTCGCGAGAAAATTCAACCAAAAGTTTCCTTCTATGAATAGATTGTTTCGCGATGCTTCGAACGAACCGAATGTTGTTCAGGAGTAAATCTATTCATTATGATATGGCAAATCAAACTGAGCATGAATCAATTGACAGCTGTCAAATAGACCAACTTCGAAAAAAGTATTGCCAGATTGAAAACCACACGTCTAAGAACAAACACCCTTTATAAATAATTACCTGTGAATAATTCCCGAGCAGTTAGCTGATTATCAGTTGCCCTTATACCTAATTTTTGTCGAATGCCTTCGATGGCATCCAATGGAATCCTTTCTTAAAGCATAGACATTAATGTCGTTTTCAATTGGACGTTCGGCGTTCTCCTTTTCCACACCTTTTTTACTCCTACTACTCCAAAAAGCTTCGATCGGCTGTTCCGAATAATATTTTCAGAGTCTTTTTTTGTTCCCGATTTCAAGAAGGAGTAGATTTGGAACATACGCATATACATTTTTTGGTCGGAATACTTGTCAAAAGTGATAAATGCTTGAAAAAACCATTTTGTAAAATGGCGTCATTGAGTACCAGCCTCTCCGCTGGAATTTGACAACATGATGTTTTCATATTCGATTGGATTCAAGAGAAATTCCGAAAATTGAATCGAAAATGACATTAGACTACGCCGATTATATATGTATGCTCCATTCCAGCCACTATGGATGGCTTGAATACTTGATGTGTCAATTACTGCAAAGTGAACCGAAAGCTGGCTGCCTTAAGGATTGCAGCGTCAAAAAGACGAAAATGTTACAGACAGGTTAGAACACACAACAACACATAGTATTTTGAGGTAGAAAATTATTGAAGAGGTCACACAATTCAACTACCTAGGAAGTAGGCAGTAGCGTATCGTGAAACGCATTGAAATTGTCAATAGGTTTATCAGAGCTCGTAGTTCATTTCAAATGCACTTAAGATTCTTAAGATTCGTAAGTCACAAAACATAAGTAATGTTGAATTGTAGAATAGGACTCATTTGAGAAAAGTAGATCTTGATATCGGAAAACTAAAATGGCGATGGTTTCGCCATATTTTGAGGAAAACAAACACTTGAACATGGTGAAGCAGTCCTTCGTGTGGAATTCTCAGGGTATAAGATTGAGCAACACTTGGAAGTCAACTGTACTTAAAAAACTCAGTTCTTTGATATTTAAATGTGGGCACAGCTAAAGCTCCATGCCGCGAATCGGGATAGATGGCGGAAACCCCTTGTTGGTCGGCATGATGAGTGTTGGTGATTGGTGCGAAGACTGCAGGGATCGGACCACATGTATTTCTAATATCTAAGTTCCAAGTCTATGTTTTTTATCCTGACCAGTAGAACATGACTTTTTCTTACCAATTTGCCAGTGTACTAAGTTCCTAGGCATTTTTTTAGAATCTTGTTTCATTACTACGCCCCGCTCTCTTGTAGTGTAATCTATCATTAAGTACAGACTTCAAAAGCAACTTTTTGGATTGGTCATCGAATGACAGTTTTCCAAATATAAAGAAAAAATGCTTCTTGATTTTATTTTTGAATGACAGAAGCATTCAAAAACTATTGTACAATATGAAAACGATTTTTTGTTAAATAGCTATAAGCTTAAGCATAAAGCTAAGACTTTACTCGGCACTTAATTAAATTTCTGTTTTTTTTTGTCGAACTTCGTTTCTCTTCAATTTTTCCCAATTACAGGACGTGAATGTCAGGGAGTGAATTGGTCGTTTGATTTTTTTTTTTTTTATTTCGCCTTAGTGTGTTAGAAAGCAGGGTACCGGAATGAGTGGTATCGATTTAATTTAAGGTCAGCATTTGTACATGTGCGGTCGACACTCTTCGGCATTATTATAGATACTCGGTCTATGCTATTATTGCCAGGTTGAGTTATCTGTGTTCGAAGTAGGATAAGGACTAGTTTTCTGCGTGCGCTGTGTAAAAATGATACAGTATTGGAAATGGAGTTAGTGTTGTTGGTAGGCAAGGAAGGCAGCCATGATATTGATATTCGTTTCTATATATTGGAGTATATAGAGATTGTGTGCTTTAACTTCTATAGGAAATAAAGGTTTGGCTTCAATAAGTTTCTTTTTTTTTGTGGTTTATATTTTTGTTTAGTTTTGTGCTTTTGTCTTTGATTGATAGTTTAGATTGAATAAGTGATGAGAGTAAAAAAAACATGAGGATATCCGTCAGACAACCAATGTGAAAACCAGTTAGGAATTGTTTTTTTTGTGACAAAAAAGTTATTTCACTCAAATTGGCTGAGGTTTATTGTATTTTAATGAAAGAAACAAGCTTTATTAACTTTGAGAGTTTTGCTTATTTTTTTCTTTATTTCTGAAGAATTAATCGAATTCTTAAATAGAAGGATCCAACAACACGAAGGTAGATTATTTATAAATAAAATTAAGATGACTCAATGAGTTAAGATGTCCAGTGTTTTTTCTGATACTGAAACTTTACTTTGTCTTTGCCCTTATAAGCTCTTTATATCAATAAAAACACCGTCTATCTACTCGAAAATATTATCTTACCCTTGATAAAATAAATAATTAAAAAAATGTAAATTTTTGAAGAATAGATGGAGTTGAAAAAAAAGAATTTAATCAGAATGAAACTAAAAACAAAAATCAGATGACTAGGTAGGTATATATAGCATTTAAAATTGTAAAGGTTCTCGATGAAAAGTTGTTTCAGTCAATTCTTATACTATATAAATAAATGACTAGCACAACTGCCTTATATCTATTAGATAGTTATAGCTAGATTGCTTTATTTTCAACTAGAATGCTATTTACTATATATTATGCATAAGGGCTGGCTACGAGACAAGAGTAATATAGGTCGCTCGTCTTGGCCAGACCATGCCTAACTTTTTAACCAAAATGTACTGTGGGTTATGTTTCTTTCATTTGTCTCAATAGAAAAGCCATATAGTAAAAGAAAATATAAAATAATGAATTATTCAGTGTTAATACCATAAGCAGCTTATAGATTTCATAGTTTGCTGAAAAGTTTTCATTTTTCCACAAAAACCCCAAAAAAGAGAATCATAATAATAATAAATACTGATGGAATAATATTGAATATGCCTAATAATATGCAAATAAAAAATTAACTCCAAGTCAAACATTTGCCAGTTTTTTTAAATATCGACCTTTCGAAATTTTTTTTTTTTTTTAATTTCTAAAAATTTACTTTAACTTGTGATACATTACTCGTTCGTTTTAATAGAGAGTAAAATCTATTTTTGATTGAAAAGTGTTATTCAGGAATCTGGATCAAACAGCTGTAATTATTAATTTAATTTTACAAAAAAAAAGGAAATTAAGACCTTTTTTCTTTAATAAATTTCTTGTCACAATTATCTTTATTTTCAAATACACGGCCTCATCTTCATACAAATTTTGGTGGAGATAGCTTACTATTACAATGAACGATACATTCATATCTGCATGGGGTGGTCCTTAAAAAGGTCATTGTTTTATGATTCATGATATGCCCATGATTCATGATTTTAAATCTGGCGGTCAATGTATAACGTTAGGACCCCTGTGTGCCACAAAATCCTTTCATTAATCAATGTATCTTATAGTTATAAATTATTTTAAAGCCAATTGTAAATAGAAATGTTCAATAAAGCAAAATTGATTGTGATTGATGATATGCCCCCCTAATTTCTTTTAAATAAATTTAAAAAAAAAATTTGTATTGTATAATTGTAAAATTTTGGATCATTATTTTACCAGATTTAAGGGAAAACACATCATGTAAAATGTTCAATCAAACTTTAAATTTTGGACTTATTTTGGTAATACATAGTTGGTAGACAAATTTGAATTTTGGTACACATTTTATCTTACCTGCATCATGACTACATCAAAAAATTCAATACAAAAGTCATATTCATCCAAATCTAATATTTCCACAAATTGAAAAATTAAAAGTTTCCGAATGCCTGCCTACGAGTATATAAGGGGGTTGAAGTCAAATTTCTGTAGGACCATTATTCTGCTTTCAAAATTCTGCATGCCAAAATTCTGTTTGTACAAAATTCTCGTACCAAAATTCTGTATTCCAATATTCTGTTTGTTCAAAATTCTGTATGTCAAAACAAAATGCTGCTTTTCAAAATTCTGTATTTAAAAATCTGTAAATGTATTGTAAAAGAGAAATTGTTTTGATAATGTAAAAAAGTGCGCACTTTTACAACATACGAGTATTTACAGAGTTTTTAATTACAGAAATTTGATAAACAGATTTCCTGTAATGGAACTAAATTAAACGTGGCAGGAACATACATACATAAAGCCAAATGTTAAAGTTTTTCAAAGAACATAAAACAATGTAAGTGCTGTTACCGGAGCGTTTGCAAGTATTGAAGCTTGTATAAGGTAAAATTTTTCGAATTTGGCTAGTAATAGCTTGTATAGAGCTTGTATAAGGCAATCTTGAGCAAGCCAGGAATTTTCCACCTGAAATTTAAACAAATAGTTGCTATAAGGCCTTAATATATGAGTTTCACAAGGTCTATACAAGGCTTGTAAATATAAGTTATAAATTGCTTTTATAAGGCCTTCCAAAGTTGTTTACTGAAAATGATTAAAATAATTGCTGCTATAAGGCTCTCCACAACAAATCATTGCAAACAATTTGTATAAGACTTGTTTGTAAAGGCCTCATACAAATTAAAATAATCAGTGAAGATCAACAAGTGTGTCTTATATAATATTGTGCTTATTAAAAAATCAGATTAAAATAAATAAGAACGTAGGTACCCATTGAACATCGTATAACAGAAAAAAAGTCCTTACAGTAACATTGAAATTTTTAGCAAAACTTAAAAATGAATAACTCATGGCAAACATTTTAAAGATCTGGAACCTACCAAAGACAAGTGAGAAAAAATAGAGAAGCAATTCTTAAAAAGCCAGAGAACATTCAAGAAGTTTGGAAGAACAGATATTAGATGCGCACAGTTATTGACTGTTCCCTCTGCGTGAACGTGAAGTATATGGTATCAACTTATTCACTTTTGAATATGTTTTCCTCAACATCACATTGGCATAGGGGTAGACTGCTAGACTGGAACGAGGAAGGAATCGAGTTCAAATCCCAGGTAAAAAAAACTTTTCATTTTTATAATTAAACTAACATTTGACTCATTACAGAATACAGAAAAAAGGTTTCGGAAGCTTACTGAGGAGAAAAGAAATACAATAAACTAAAATGCAATACAAAATACAACATCAGAAAAATAAAATAAAAACCGAAAAAAAATAAAACTTTTTTATTTCAGAATCAGCTTTGCAAACAAATTTTTTTATCTCGATGAATTGCTTATGCAAAAGAAATTTGGGTAAGGCCTAATATAAAAATCCAAGGCAAGCTATGGACAATAGCTGTAAAAATGGCTTTCGTAAGGCTTATATAAATATCTATGGCAGGCTATAGCTTATTTAGCCAAGTTAATAGCAGTTCATGAAAAGCTATTTGCTGCTATAAGACCTGTCAACAAAAGTCTAATGGCAGTTAATTAGCTTGGGTAAATGCGCCAAAATGACTTATGCATAAGGCGTTTTACTATTACTATAGCAGTCTGAAAATAGCTTGCATAGAACCTTATAAAAGTAAAATTGTTAGTTGGGAAGGGTTTGGGGCTTGGCTGTTAATTAGGACAAGACGAAGCTTATGTTATCATCGAGAAAGGAATCTCAACATCGGTGACTCGGGCAAAACGTCACAATGGATAGGTACAACTTCGAAGTTGTCCAGGACTTTGTCTACCTGGGCTCCACTATTACATCGCAAACTGACATCAGTGCAGAATTCAAACGAAGAATACTCTAGCCAGTCGCTGTTTTTTCGGGCTAAGAAGACATTTGGGTAGTAAAGCCCTCTCTCAAAGAACCAAGGAGACCTTATATAGGGCCCTTATCATCCCGGTTCTGCTGTATTGCAGAAGCATGGACTATGTCAAAAACTGCTTGGGTGCTTTGAAAGGAAAATTCTTCGGGTGATCTTCTGTTCAGTCTGTATCGATGGAGTATGGAGGAGAAGATTCAACAATGAGCTCTACGGGCTTTACAGCCACATCGACCTAGTCAAAAAGCTGAAAATACAGCGGCTGAGATGGCTGAGACACGTGGAGCGTACAGCCCGGACACCTACGCACCAGCTCGACGAGTCAGAAGCACCCACTCCTGATGGTCTGTTCAGCCACCTAAGGTGGCGCACACAAGTGTAGAGCATCCTCAACCAACTTGGAGTGCGTTACTGGAGGCAGTTAGCTACAGACCGAGCTGGCTGGGGGGGGGGGGCTTGTTGGTTGAGGCCGTAGTCCATCCTGGACTGTGAGCGCCATCTAAAGTAAGGTAAGTAAGTAAATTCAAATTAATATAATATAGCTAAACACTTAAAAGTTTCAACCAGGGATTTCTCAAAAAATGCCAAATATATTGACTGAAACTGAATTTGAAAGAAGCGAAATTTTTGTTCAATAATCATTACAAGTTTTGTGGAAAAAAAATTATAAAGGGTGGTTATATAATCTTAAAAATATTGAAGAATAACGGCAATAATTAAAAAATTGTATTGATATTTTATACAACTTTTTATTATTACTAGTACGTCAAGCCCTCAAAACTCGAGAGCAAATAATATTATTTGTCAATAAAAGCTGTTTTTAGCAAAGAGTAAAAATTAATACCTTGTTTCCATGTAGTATTGAATCCGAATTAAATCAAGATTTAGGTCCATGTAGATCTGGATTGGATTTAATCCGGACTACTCAATCCAATCGAGCTCGTTTTCATAAACCTGGGTAGACATTCCGATCCGAATTGAATCAGATCTGCTCATGTAAACGTGGTATGAGCAATTTATCAGACATTCTAGGTATCTTTCCAGTCAGTGGTGGAAAATTGGTTGGTTGGTAGGTGGAAAAAATCTAAACGTCACATTTAGAATACGAAAAATAAAACAAATAATTGCTCGATCTCACTCTTGCTCGTCCTTATTACGCAATTTTATTTTATGTTTCTTAAGTTTTTGTGGTGTAGTTATTTAATAAATGTTTTCAATCTGCACTTCTGTGCAAAAAAACCGTTCCAACAATATATTTATACTTTATATGACTTCGGCTTTTGTAGCTCAACAAAAACTCAACACATTTTTTCGATTCCCTCCAAAAAATTGTTGTTTTTTTCAAAAGCCTCAAAATTATGCGCTTGTTTCTTGAATAACCACAACATTTAAGCCAAATTTTTGTCGACCGATCTATTTCTTTATATTTTGAAATAAGAAATTATTGCAGGGGTCCAAACCCGGAAAATAAGCTGGATGGGTTAGTAACTCGTATATTAATTCATGCAATTTTCCCATAGCGATTGCAGACTTATGCGCAAAAGCTTTGTCTTGCTGCAAGAAAACGTTATCCCTCACTAAATGGGGTATTTTTAATCTTTAAATCAAAACCTTTCAAAAGGTCAGCACCGGTAATGGTCTTACCTTTCCCAAATCGATATGGATGACACTTTCCGCAACCCAAGGAACAATGTCACCATCCACCCAGTTCTCCCATAAATTCACTTTGTCTTTCTTTGATATGGAATCACCTGAATAAGTCCTCTCTTAAGACTATTCTTTGGTCTCAGGTTTGTGGTGATGAAACCATGTTCCCTCCACAGTTACAAATTGGAGCAGGAACTCGCTTGGATTACGATTGAAGATGACCAAATACTCCATTAAAATCTTCAAACAGTTTCGTTTGTAATCGATCGAAACCAAACGCGGCACCCATCTTGCGGAAAGCTTTTTCATGTAAAAAAATTGTGTACAAAATGGAAATTATAAGGTTTTAGCCTCCTTGAGTTCCCTCGCCAAAAACTTGCCGATTGTCAGCTATTAGACCGGGAACTTTGTCGACCATTTCTGGCATAGCAACTTCAATCGGGCGACCGGAGCGTTCTGCGTCATTTGCGCTGGAATGACGCAACGAAATTGCATAGATAAAATGTGGATTGGGAATAGTCCACATAATATTTTTGGAACTTTTGCTTGATTTCCGAAATGGGTTTTTGCACAAAATAATGTTTTATCAGTCTTCGATATTCAAAATTTTGAACTTTGTTAAAAACTTTTTGACAGCTTCTGATAAAAACTGCTAAAAAACCAAATTTTCAAAAATTTCAGGACATTTATTAGAAATATACTTTATGGTAGTCAAATTGTTGGATTTAAGATAGGAAGGTCATAAGTATACCCTTTCAGGGACTTATTGACCCGCCCTCGTATTTACTTTGTTCATTAAGCCTTCAATCCCATCATTCTAACAATAAAGATTGGTATCTATTTAAAACTTTTCTGCAAACAAAATTTTATTCAATTAGCAAGATATGATTTAAATATGATGATGAAGTATTATTACATAATAACGACCAGGACATAAAGTTAGAAAAATGGTTATGATTTCATCTATCCCCCAAAGGGTAGTAGTTCAATTTTTGCATAATATCTCAACTTCAAAACCGTAGCAGTTGGTCCCAAGTTAGAATAAAATGTCACCCCATAGGTCACATATGTTATGGTGCTATTATGCTGATTCTAAATGATGATGGCTTACACACAAATATATAAAAAAGGCTTCATCCGACCAAAAAAGTGCCTTACCCCAAAATACAATAAAACAAATACAAAAAAAAAAAAAACTTCTTCCATCCAACATAACTTTATCGTTTTCTCTTGCCTGCCTGATGCCTGTCTAATAGAGGCACAAACCAACTTTTCTCTTTTTGCCTCATCAAACCCCGTCTGATGGTTGTTGGTCCCCTTTCCCTTTTCATTTCTAAGCCACTGGATGAAATTCAAGTGGAAAAATCCTCCGAAAAATGTTTGACATGTTTTTCATTTCAATTTCATCTCATCTCACTATGATGTGTGTGTTCTAAAAATGCTGATTCTCTGTGTGGCATGGAATTGAGCAAGTTTTCCTCAACTGAATATAAATTACCCAGTTTAGGACTGTTATACCATGCCCCCTTGCCTCGCAACATCACACAAAAAAACAGCCGCCTCAGCTTTAGGAACTTGTTGCATGTTTTGATATATGAGCATGAAATCATGTTTATTTCGGTCAATATACTCGGAAAGTCTTTGAGTAACCCTTTTAAGCAAATTGGAATGCGTGCATGGGATGGAGCATGGGGCTTATAAAGATAGATGAAGGTAGGCAAGCTGGAGGGTATGGTTGGCGCCGAGGCATGCCGGATACCGAAATTGCTATGGACCAAAGGCAATCTTCTGCCATTTTGTGGGTTCTGCTTAATGATTCTTTCATGATGTGCTTTTGTCGAAGCCTTGCCAAAAATGGTTGGTATCCTGGCAAAAAGGCTTCATTGAATTTTACCTAGCACATAAACGTGGTTCCTTCTTGTCCAAGGAATCTCAATCTATTGTGTAAAAGTTTCATCTTTATGCACAAAGTTCAGGAACTCTTGAAGTATGCCTGTGCCAGTGAAGTGGTTGGTGGTGGTGGTGATGATGATGGTGTGGGATATCGCCTCGCCAACGTATACAGTTACTACTTCTATACCATCTGAGCCATCAGCACCCAACCAGCTCAAAAAAAAAAAAAAATATTACAAAAAAATAATGCTTGCAACAGTTATGCTGTGCATTAACATTCATGCCGATGCGATGATGGTTTTCTTGAGAAAAACCTCAGGACTTGACCCAAATGTATTGAATAAAAGGAATATTGCAACGGAAAGCCATCACCTCCACCGCAGGAGTGCTACGAAACTTAAGTTTTCCACCTAGGATATCCTTAAAATGGGTTGGCTGCTAGGACCCAGGACGAGAGAGAGAGAAAAAGACGCCGTGAAATGGGCATGCACAGCCTTTTGTCACGGTGCATCGTGTTGGTGGTGCTTCAGTTTGAAGAACGAACATTTCAGGGATAATTATCCGAAGTGTTTTTCAATGATATCCCTTTGGATGGAATGAAAGGACAAAAAATGGTTTTTATGGGTTTTTTCGCACGGTAAGCTTGGATGGTTCTGATGCTCTCTGACTGGGTGATGGATTTTCACGTAGCTAGGGGTGTAAGTGTTTCTATGGCTTTATTATATTTTTTTTTATAATGAAGGATCAAGAGTTTGATGTGATTTTTATCAGATGAAGATGGGGATTCATTGGGGAAAACTAGTGCTTTGAGGGAAATAATGTAAAATGGAGACATTTAAATGCGTTATATGCGACAAAAAAAATCGAAGCAGGATTATTGCAAGTAAAAGGAGTTCTAAAATGCATATAAATAAACCAAGGAAGTAGGTTTATCTTTTGAAAAAGAAAAATGTTGGTCTCTATTTCATGTTCTAATTGGAAAGCACAAAAGATCTTTGGACCTCTGAGTAGAAATATACGGAAAAGTGTGAAATATTTTAGTTGCTCTGTTTTGTGTTTTGCGAAATTGGTTTACTTATTTTAAATTTTTGTTGAAAAATTGGCACACACGCTCGCTTAATTTTTTCCGTAGGGGCGGGGTGGGGGCTGAGGGAGAGATAAATACTTCAATAATGGACTGTTCCAAAAAAAAGCGAGTTTTTGTTAAAAGTCCAAACAAAATATAAAAATGTATTGGTAGCAACACCCACGTCTAGGTCAGAACGTCACTATAATTTTGAGGTGGTCAGAGACTTTGTCCAGCTTGGCTCCATTATAAACTCAAGGAACAATACAAGTGCTCAGATTAAAAGAAGAATAACTCTTACCAATCGCTGATTCTTTGGGCTAAGAAGGGAATTGAGAAGCAAAGCCCTTTCTCGACTTAAGCATTCCTGAATAAGACGCTTATCATCCCCGTCCTAATATATGGTGCAGAAGCATGGGCACTATTAACGGAAGAGCCTTAGGCTATATGGAGAAGAAGATACAACTATGAACTGTACGCATTGTATAGCGATACCGACCTTGCCAGTAAAATGGAAAGATAATAGCTGTGTTCAGTTGAAAACTATAAACAGTCACGCAAAAGCTTTTCAACAAAACGGTGCGGAACAAATTGGTTAATAAATCATTTTTTGTATGAAAATTCCATAGTCGCAAATTGTTCCAAAGCACTGTTCGCTATTCACATTTGACGGCAGAAAAAAGGTAAAATTATTGGCAGCTGGTGATTGTTGTTGCACTGCGTGTAAAATTTCAACTGGCTGGCTGGCAACGTCTCAACAATGACTGAGATGGCTGGGTCACCTAGAGCGAATGGACAATAATGCTTGGGCCTAGTATGGCACAGTAGAGGAGGATAGGAGCACAGTAGTAGATGAAAGCGAACTTCAACTATCTTAAAGTGCGAAGCTGGAGACAGCTAGCTAGAAACTGACCCATCTGGAAGAAGCTTTTGTTTGAGGCCCTGGTCCATCCTGGACTATAGCCTTTTCTATTAACGTATGGCATGGGTGATTTCTTTAACTTTGAAGAAAGCTTACGCAAGTCAACACAGGCTTACACAAGTCTACGCAAGTAAACGCAAATAACTTTAGATGCGCATATTTCAAGAACCAGGCATTGTAGACGGTTCTAGTTTCCATTTTTTGAAAGCTTTTGTAAATTTCTATCGCGTTTTTTTTTCTTAACCCTCTAGAAGGCTTGGTTAAGGAAATGTAGCCGTTAGACGTTAGAGCAGGTACTTCGAGCCAGAGAATCAGTAAAATCACTTTGGAGCGAATTTCCTCAACAAGACCATGAGAAAAAATTTGGCTTCGATAAGGTTTGAATAGACCTTTCCATTAACATTCGGCACGATTTATTTCACTAATTTTGAAAAAAAGTTTACGCAATTTGACGCAATTTAACACAAGTCAACGCAAGCTTACGCATGCCTACGCACGTTTACGTAAGTCTACGCAAGTTTACGCAAGTCTTCGCAAATAATAATCGATGCGCATATTTTGAGAGCCAGGCATTGTAGACGGTTCTGGTTTCTATTTTTGGAAAGCTTGTGAAAATTTCTATCGATTTATTTAAACTTCTAGAAGGTTTGGTTAAGGAAATATAGCCGTTCAAGGACATTAAGTTAGGTATTTCAAGGCAGACAATCAGTAAAATCACTTTGGATCAATTTGGCTTCAATGCCTTGATAGGGTTTGGATAGCCCTTGCCATAAACCTACGGCACGATTTATTTAAATAACTTGGAAAAAGTTTACGCAAACTTACGCAAGTCAACGCATGCTTACGCAAGTTTTCGCAAGTGTACGCTTTAATACGCAAGTCTACGTAAGTAACTTTGGATATGCATATTTCTAGAGCCAGGCATTGTAGACGGTTCTAATCTTCGTTTTTGGAAAGCCTTTGCAAATTTTTATCGATTTTTGTATTTTTAACCTTTCAACCTAGAACGCTTGATTAAGGAAATATAGCCATTCAAATACATTTAGGTAGGTATTACGAGACAGAAAATCGATTGAATCACTTTGGAAAAAATATTGCAGTAGCACGACCATGAACAAAAATTTGGCTTCGATGTATCGATAGGGTTTGAATAGAGCTTTCAATTAAGGTACGGCACGATTTACAAAGATCGAATATCGATCACCATAGATCATCACTTTACCGCCTACTGTTCATCGACATTGATAAGGCGTTCCACAATATCATTAGAGAACTTGCAGTAAAGTAAAGCTCTTATTTATGCTACATTTATGATAGATGGTACTCAAATGTCATTTTCTGCATGTACTTAGGTTGTCAGCTTGAAATATAAAGTTGTCTTAGACAAGGTTGTACATACTATTATTGTTGGTAAAAATGATGGTGAATTCTAAATTCAGTGGAATCTGCAAAAAAAATCAAACAACTGGACTACGAGGATGAGAATTATATGCTTAGGTCTTTTACAGTATCATGGATCTCATAAAATGACAAGGGAGAGGAGCTAAAATCGTTGGTTACAGAAAAAACTAAAAGGGACAGCCTTGGAACACATCTTTATCCATCCTAGTCCTAGTCCTGGGGTCAGCCTTGGAACACATCTTCATGCATTCTAGTAGAATTTTCTCGATAGAGATGGTTGAAAGCTGTTTAATATCTTGAAAGAATTGTCTCTTATGATTACCAAATTGGGAAAGCAAAAGTTGCGTTTGGAATACTTTCTAAAATATGGAAAAATAATCCAATAATGAATCCATTTTTCTTTAAGGGTGTAACACTTGGGAAATAACACCTACTGTCACAAGAAAGCTGCAAGCCTTCATAAATAGTGATGTCTGAGAACCATTTTGAGGATTTTCTGGCCTAATCGTATACCAAATGATACATTTCATGCGAAAGTCGACTCTACCATGCGAAAACATACATAAGTGTCAGTAGAATTTAGAAATACGCTTTCAAAACCGCACAACTTCACTGCAGGTATAGCCAATGCAATGATACCCTCTCTTGAAGCGAAGCATACGAGTGGGCTTACCTAGAAGTACTTGGCAAAGATCGGTCGAAAAGGAATCAGCACAACTTGGGAAGAGTTGGAGTGAGTTGAGGCACATCTATAGAAACCGTACATGATAGCAAGTAGGAATAGTGGAGGCCCTATGCCCGTAAAGGAAATCCCATGGACGTAAAATAGGTCCAAAGACCTATGTAAGTAAGTATGTGTGATAAGAAATCGTTAGAAGTTTCACTCTTGTCAAGCATTCACTTGCTCCCAAATGCTATAAGAACATGTAGTTACGTAAAATTCATTTACTTCCATTTTTGTATTTACTATATTTACTCGAATATGCGAGCTTTTATTGCTCAACATCACTTTGTACCTGAATAAAAAAAAAAACATAAAATTAAATATCGATTAGATAGGTACTACATTTTCTACAGAACCTACTCTTATCTATAGGTAAACTATCAAAAAACAATTTCTCTATCAATGAACCCAAACTATTAGAATTTAAGTCCTTGACATTTTTGTTGGTAGTATAGGTTAGGTTCCTATTGATATTCTAACAAATTAATACCTCAGCTCTAACAAGTTTTCTCATTTTAGGTAAACCACATGCTGTTCAGTGTTCAGGTTCACCCATCAAACACACAAACAAGATTAAATGTCAAAATATTTCATTTAACAAAATTTTTAACTTTTATATCTTCGACTTTGGGTAGGTATATAGGTTAAGTATTTATGTATGTGTGTATCTAGAGAGCAGGCTTGCCAGATTGGGCCAAATTGGGATATCTTTTTCCGAAATGTTTGACAACAATTTCAGTATGACAGCCCAATTATTATTGAGCTACTTATAACCAAAATCTAATTCTGAGCGGAGTTTTTTTCGTATTAATAAATCATAAATAAAACACTTTTCTCTCCCTAAACATACTTTTTTGAGCATTCCACAATTTGGCACCACTTTTTGTTTAGTAAATAGTATAGTAAATAAATTCGAAAAGAGTCAGACACAAAAAATCGTCGTGTCATAGTTGATTTTGACATTTGAAATCAACCGCAACGCACTTCACTTTGAAATCATTCAGTTTCTATATTGTTCCTAGAATTTCCATTTAAATTTTTTTTTCTTTTATGAGCAATAAATGTATTTCATTTTCCGTTGTCTTAGTAAATAAAAATAAATTGTAATTCAAGTTATGAGAAGATTTTTTTATTGCTATTGGGCTACTTTTTCAGCTCCGACTTTGGGCTAAAAACATTTCTGAATAGGGCTATCGAATTTGTTCAAAACATGGCAACCCTGAGTGAGAGTGTCTTCAAAGTTTTAGATAAAATCCTTTAAATGATGCAAACGACACACAACTTTCTAGGTACCTAAATATATGTAGGTGGTTTGTACATATTGGAATTGCATGTGATTCAATGAAAAATGCACATGTCCATCAATCGATGAAACATTTAAGTTCGTGTTTTTGTTGTTTTTGTTTACATATTGCATGTTCTTAAGTGATTTCCTTAACGAATTTCTAATGGGTGAGGTTTTTTCCTTAAAGTTTTCTCTCTTCAACTATATGTGTTCTGAAGAATTTTGTATAGTTATCCTTCAAGTCCTTAAAGATGGGGCACTATCCCTTACATAAACACACAGCGACAGAGCCCAAAATGGACAGACGGTGGTGGGTGGGTGTGGGTGGAATGGAATAAGTATTTCTCATTCTCAATTTAGTTTATGTATCTAACAATTGAAACTGACAAAAAAAAAAACAATAAAATAAAAGAAAAAGTCCGACTTAAGGATGTAGTGAGTTTGAATTGTTACAATACCCAACCAATTAATCTTCCATTTCGATTAGATTGTATCGAGTTGTCGTGTATCCATATGTTCATTGGATGAACGTTAAACTCTCCTCTGGATTTGCTTCTTTTTTTTATATACAGTGCGCCTTTTTTATGGTCATCAATATCCATATATCCCCGTATGTATACTTCAACGGATAATGTCCTTTACCCCATTTTGTTCTTACTTCTTTTTCAATTTGGAATTTTTTCGTTGAGTATGTATTTTTTTTTATTCGTTCTTAAAGGGAATATATCCTTGAAGTGGATAATGTAGGTACCATATCTAATGCACATGTAGAGGTATAGTGAAATAAGAAACAAACTGCATTTTAACCACATACCACACCATATACAGCACACACGGATAAAAATAACATATCAAAAAAATAAAAAAAAAAGTGTACTGAAATGGAGACGACCGACGACAGCGTCGTCGAAGAAAAAGAACCTACTAAACTAAAGTACCCTCAACCCCCAAGGAAATCCAGTTGAGTGCATTTCAACGAATTGAAAATCCGCATGCATATCCTTTCGATGTGTATTTTTCCTCTTCCAAGCTTTTTTTCCATTTTTGAAAAAAAAAAATATTCCCAACCAAAATGGGAAGAGGGAACAAAATTGTGGTCTACTAACTCTCAGGATATTTACTGCGAATTTGGTCCCCTAGATTTATTCTACACTTTTTTTTTTGTTTGAATGAGTTTGGGGGAGTTGGTGGGAGCCAAAAAAAAGGATACTGTCATGTTTTGTCATTGAAGGTATCCGTGTGCACAATGTTACCTACCTACACAAACAAAAAAAAAAATATACAAATAAACAAAAAATCGTATAGAGGAAGCTCTGGAAAAATCCGCTCAAGGATTTGCAACTTGATTTGTTGACCGTTGATTTTGAAGAATACGTGATTTCGTAATCAAATGGCTTAAGGATTGGGTTTTTTATATTGTTGATGTATCGTAGGTATGCGGTTGCTTTCTCTTCTCTTCTTGTTTTGTGTTTTTTTTTTTCTTTTCTTCTTTATTTTTATTTTGATTTTCGATTACAGAATTCTATTGAATTGGAATTCAAGGATTCCACTATAAATAACTTTGAAGCCTGAGATGTTTTTTGTCTCTTGGGGTTGACGAAAGAATTCGTTTCATATATAAAGGGGTTTGGAATGTTTATACTATGGGTTTTCAATGTTGTGTTTTTTTTTGTTGTTGTTGTTTGAATAAATATCTAAACCTACTTGAAATAAAATCAAGGGTAATTTGTATAAGTTTTATTTATTGTTATAAATTGGTGAAGGTATATGTACGTTTGAGGTTAATCAGGGTTAGATACTTCTTCGAATAGATAAGGGTTTTAGGGTGGAATAAGCACTTCCTGTTGATATACTTAAAACTTGATTAACATTGAGACATGGAATTCGGATACTTTTTAAAGAATCATTCATTTAGGAAAATATAAACAATGAAAGAAATACAAAATTCGATGTTTAGTGAAAAGACAGATACTGTTAAAAATGTTGATTTATTTCGATGGGCATTTCCCCAAACGCTAGAAAAATCAATAACTTGGAGTTATTGGAAAAAAATTTCAGCATATACAAGACTCTGTGCACTTTTGAGACAGCTACAAAACTTCTTGAAAAACTATATTGCTGCCACATTTAACAGCTGCGATACTAAGATGTTTCGACTTGTCTGATAGACAAGATTCTGAAAAGTCTGCTATACAAAAGGAGCAGTAAAAGTAGTAGTACGGACCACTGAAATTACTCAACATGGAAACCACTTCACCAGGAAACATGTAGTGCTGACAGCACTGGGTGTCTGAAACACTTTCAACTCTGTCATAATGTATATTGAGCGCACTTGAAAAAAGATTCCCCAACCCCAGTATATCTCAAACAATTGTTAAGGGCCAGTTTCACAATGTTTAAGAAAAGTTCCAGTTGTAGTAATTAGAAGATTGAGTTTGGTAAAATTGTTAGAAAAATCATTGAATATGCTTCCAAGAAACTAATATATATGATCACTTTCTCTATCTAAAAAGAACCAAAGCCTAAAATTTCTTTTCAGATCGTTGGTTTCAGTAAAACCAAACATACGAAAAATGAGCGTGGCAGAGGGTGAATCTAGTTAAAATAATTGCTTGAACCTTTTTCCTTTTAAATAAAAAAATTATCAAAATTTGGTAAAAATCGTTAAAGCCGTTTCCGAGAAATATTCAAAAATCCAATTTTTTTTGTCATACCAAACGATTCTATCATGAGTATTGGTAAATTTCGGTCTAAAAAGTAAAGTATCTTCTCGGTATCGTTTTTGATGCTTGTATCGATATTGTTTCGGTTTCCGATACCGATACCAAACGATACCAAGACTTTTCTGGTATCGAGGAGGGCCCCACTCAGAGACCGTCAAATAATCTACCAAACAACATGAAAAAAGGTAATTAGATCAGACCTTTGATCAGATCTAATTACCTTCTTCTACTATATTTTTTCAAGAGATGCCTGAAGATTCCTTACTAATCGAAACGGAAAAATGAATCCCCACTATAATCGACTTTTAAATCGACACCAAATTTATAACTACCCAGGACCGCAGTGAAAAATCTGGGAAAAAGATTTATGACAAACATTGGCAGTCCAATAGCAAGTAAAAAAGAATCTAAAATTCTAAATCTTTGCGAAAACAAAATACTGACAGAAACTCTGCTTCAATAACAAAAATATAAGAAACAGATGGCAGCAGTATAAAGACAAGATGTTCAGCATATAGCTAGGTCTTGCCACACGGTGTTAGAACCAGCCGCTTTTATATTTGTTGGATCGAGCCGCATCATCTCACTCGGATCTCAGTGGATCCATTGTGCACCCCAGAGTGAAAGGTGGGTAATGAAGAGGGATAGGGAGGGGTTTGAGGAGAGGTGTTAGTTGTAGGATGCCTCCCTGAACCATCCTGAGTTCTGAATGAATTTTAGGATGTTTTTTAGTGGCAATACAGAGATGTCGCCCAGTTCATCAAAGAAATATTCTCCTAGTTCTAGCTAGGCTGGGGCATTCACATAAGAAGTGAAAAGAGCCCTCCTCCGCCACTTCATCATGACACCCTCTACATAAGTCCGATGAGCTGATGCCCATTCTTTTCATGTGGGTTCCCATAGAGTTGTGGCCCGTTAGGACGCCAACTATGAGTGATAATTGAGGCCTGCTTAGCTTGAGTAGGTATTCAGTTTTTTCTTCGAAATATTCGGCCAAAGGTTCCTTGAAACCCGACAGGTGTCCATAGATGACCATCTGACATTTTCAGCTTCCAAGAAACCCTGGTGTATTCTACTTTTTTCTTCCTCCAGTGGAATGAGCACCGAGGCTACGATTTGGTTCGGATCAAGAGATGATCCGCTTTTGGCCAGTTCATCTGCCATTTCATTTCCGTGAATATCCCTATGTCCTGGGACACATTTTAGGGTAGCTGTGTTCGTTGCGTTGAGTATTCTTAACTCATTTCGGCAACAATCGATCAGTCTGGACTTTATGGTGATTGAGGAAATGGCTTTAATTGCCGCCTGGCTATCTATGAAAATGTCAATATTATTGTTGACTAATTTACGTGAAGCAAGATGCTTCGCGGCCTCACAAACTGCCAGCACTTCCGCTTGGAATACACTGCAAAAGTTTGGAAATTTCATTGATCTATATATGGGTTAGTTATCTGAATAGATACCTGGAGCCGTCGGTGAAGACCGAAATATGGTTTGCATTTATGACCCTGTTTTCGTTCCAGAGTTCCCTGGTGGGGATATCTGTCATGGTTACTGGGTTGAAATCAATGTGCGGCGAAACATAGTCCGTTTGAATGTCAATGTCTGTAAAGTTCATTATAGTTCTGTGACCGAAGAGGCCCCTTTTCCAATTATTACATTGTTGCAGTCGTAAAGCACTTTTCGCAGGTTAACGAAAGTATGTTGGAACGTCTACGAGAAGAAAACGGAAATTGGAGTGGAAGCGGTTATCACGGAACCAATAGTTCTTATAGAATAAAACTGGCAAGAACGAATTGGAGAAGACTATTATTTCACCCAGTTTCTCATTGGACATAGTTACTTCAACATATGTATACATATAGGATCAGCATAACACACTACGCTAATAGACGATGCCTATCACATCGTCTTCAAATGTAAAAGATGGCAAGCAAGGTGAACGCTCAGAATGAGAGCTGCGCACAATACCAGACAAGTTTCGATATCGGTGTCGGAAATTGAAATGACACCGAAACTCTACCAGCTGCGAATCATCCGAAACTATACCTAAACGATACAGAGCTGATAACACATTTTTAAACCTAAATTTACCGAGACTCTCGGTGATATCCTTTGCTATCGGCAGGAAAATAGATTCTCTAAATTAAAAAATTTGAATTTATTACAAATAAACAATTTTTGTACCATACTGGTTTCTCGGGAATGGGTCCAACGATTTGAATACAAATTTTTTTCTTTTTAGCAGACAGAAGGTTAAGGAATTGGTTTTATTAGATATTGCCCATTGCCACGCCCATTTTTCTTATGCTTAGTTTCCCGGTACAGTCTCCAATGATTTGGGTGAAATTTTAAGAAATAGAGAACAGCTGACTTTTACCGTCCATAGAACCCTGCTTCTTTTTCATTTTTTTACATACATACATAACGATTTTGTAAATCTATGGCAGCAAATCAGCTCCGTTATAAGGGGTTAAAGTTCACAAAAACGATAAGTTTTAGAACAAAATTTTTCTGCAAACAGGTAGCTGAGTTAAATTTCCAAAAAAAACTTTTTAAGAATTTTGTTCATAACAATCATCGTTAAGAAGCTATGTCACTTCAAATTGTCTTTAGTATTTTCAAAAAGTATGCACTTTTTTCACCCTTACATTTTCATTTTTTGATTGTGGTTTGAACTGCTATACCTTTTTAACGGTTAATGTTACCGACAACATTCTAAAAAAATGTCATCTAATTGGTCATTTTATGACCTCTGGCCTTTAAAATGGTATAATTTTTTTGTTTAAATGACCCAAATGAGGTGCCAAAAGTTTTTTTTTTGTGACCTTGAAACGAATTTTAAAAATTCATAGAAAAAATGTATGGCTAACCAAAAACTGAAAAAAGTTGACCTTTTATTACTCTCTAGAGAACATTTTAGATGGTAAATAGCCAATAAATTACGTGACAAAAATCGGGCATAACCTTGCATGAACTTGAGAAACCTTAACCTTGATTTCAAGTAATTTAGGACTGACAAATTTCAAGGACTTATTGACCTTTTCTGACCAATTACTGGACCAATTAGATGACATTTTTTTTTTTCAAATTTACCATCTGTGAGGTTCTTTCAAGGTCCAGAGCCTACTTAACATGCAAATTATTATTATTTTTTAATCATTGATATCCAATGTGAACAATTTGTTGCATTTTATGGATTTCTATTTGATTTATAAGAAAAAACTTTCGTGTTTATTCCAAAATGGTTATAAGAATTTTTATTAATCTATTTTAAGATTAAGCTTCGAACCAAAAGTTCATGCAATCCTGCCGTGCATAAAACTTTTTTTTTCAATTTTAGAAACTCACAAATTCTTGAAATTAAAACTAATATCTACCCTGTCAATGAATTTTACTTCAGACGATAAAGTCCATGACAGCTGGAGACCTGTTTTATACGATAATTCCATTTAATCTGTGATTATTTGATTTTAATTGTCCATCCAAATCACCCAGTTCAAACAATACATTTTATATAACAATCCCAAATCGGCTATAGGACTACTTTCACAAAAAAAAATTTACTCACTTCTGACCCCACTTAGGACAAAATGGTTAGAAGAAAAAATAAAGTGTATAAGTATGTATGTATCTAATTTTTTTTATTTATTTTTTATTTTTTTTTTCAAGGTGGAATGGGATGTTAAACCCAAAGCAATAAACAAACAGGACTGCCAAGAACAAGTTGCGAATTTAAATGAAACATTTGAGATGACCAACCGGCTGCGTCCTTTATAAGGGAGGGCGAGGGGGGTTTAGAGAAAACTTTTTTTTATCCTGATGCTTTTGAGTTCACTCAACCATGAATAAAATAAATACAAAAAAAAAACTTTTGTTCAAAAAAGCGAAACCGCACAAAGAAAAAAAAAAAAACGACGACGACGCGTCTTCAGAAAACAAAGTCTCCAATTTTTTATTTTGGTTTTTTTGTTTCTTAAGTTCCACAGTGTCTGTGGTCTGTGAACCGAAAAAATCAGGTTTGAAAATTTAAGTTTGGGTCAAAAAGACAAAGGATAAGTGTGACAATTTAAACACTTATTATATTAAAGACTCTCTCCCACTCCTTTGTCGATTAGACTGCGTATTATGAATGGACCAGTTAAGAAAGTGCAAAGAGAATTTAAAAGTCTTTAAATAAAAACCCCACAGAAAAGAGAAACAAAAAACAAAACAAAACAAACTTCGTAAAAGGGGTTTAGTAGGCGCATATGGGATGTTGGGCCTTCAATAAGGACAAGGTTAACCTTATATGGGGCATAAGAGGTGACTTGTGGAATCCCAATTTGTTTTCTTTCGACATCTAAAGGATAGTCAGCACTATTGGATTTCATAGGGTAAATGTTTATTTTGTGTTAAAAAAAATACAATATTGAGTCGTATTAACTTGCTCTTGTAGTTCAAAATTCTTGGAATTTTAATTTTGATATAAATAAAATTTCAATACATACAAACAGAATATGTGGGTTAAGAAATCATTAAAAAAAGGGAAACACGTTCTTTAAATTGTAAGAGTAAAAAATAAAAATACATATAACTTAACTTAAAAAAAAATTAAAAAATAACAAGATTGAACAATAATCCTTTTTTTTATTTTTTGATAGATTATTTTTAGAGGAAGAATAAAATTTAATTTCCTTTTTATGCAACACCTGAAAGCCTTGAGTTCCTTGTTTAAAAAAATCACTCCCATCACGGTAATATCTTTAAGTTGAGTTAAAAACAGATCGACAGAATTTCAGGATTTCGCCTATTTTATGTTATTTATCGTCTTAAATGAAACAAAATATGGGCACCTTTAGAATTTATTTAAAAACTCAGTTAATTTATTTTTTTCGAATCCAATACTTTCTCCATAGAATCTATCCATTTTTCAATTGAAAAGGAATTTGGGTTGTTTGGTACGATACAATCGTTGTGTTTTCCATCAATTCCAGAAAAGAGTGTAAATCGAGACTTTTGTAAGAGATATAGGTATTGACAAATGTAGGAGTGCAAAAGAAAATTCGTACATGAAATCATTCATACCTACGCTGTGGAATTTTTAATGACTTCTCCTGTAGTCATTAAAAATTCCAGTCCAGAATTTTCATATTCAAAGCAAATTGTACTGAAAGCAAATCTTTGAAAAGTGTAGAGATGTGCCATTGATAAAAGACAGCTTTGGAATCAAAGGTAAGAATTTCATTTAAATTCGGCTTCCGAATGACACCTATGAGATGCGCTTTTTATGTAAGTAGATATTCTTGGAGTAGGTCTAGGTACTTATTTGCAACTTTTTCTCATAAGTATAGAAAATAGGAAAGGAAGACAAGGGCCTGCCGTCCAGTTTTACGTTGACAAAAGACGGGATAAAAACCGCTTGGTCAGAAACAAAAGAAAAAAAGATCATGAGTTTGTCGGGGAGATTGAGAGATGCTTTGGAAGAAATGAGGAGCAGAATTTATACAGAAAAGTTAAAAATAAGACAACAATTTTACCCTAAGCCTGCAAGGATACAAAATCTTCACGTTACAATAAACCATGGAGAAGATCCAAGAATTTATTATCGATACACATCAGCTTTTCATCGATTTAAAAACACCTTAAGACGGCTCTGGACCTTTGGCACCTCATATATAGGAAATTTGAAGAAAGAAAATGCCATCTAATTGGTCAGTTTTTGGTCAGAAAAGATCAATTTTGTCTACCTCATTTTGTTTGGGACCTCATTTTTGGGAAATTTACAAACAAAATATACCATCAAAAAGACCTCTAGATCGTTATAAAAGCTCAACTATTTTCAGTAATTAATCAGCCATAGTTTTTTTTTATGGATTTTCAAAATTCGTTTCAGGGTAACAAACCTCATATGGGTCATTTAAAAAAAAGCATGCCATTTGAAAGGCCACTTCCAGGTCATAAAAGGTCAGCTATTTTCAGTAATTGGTCACCTATAGATTTTTTTTATTGAATTTAAAAAAAGTCAAGGTCATACCGATTTTTGGCACCTCATTTATGGAAAATATGCAAACAAATAATACCCTCTAAAAGGACCTGAGATCTATATAGCTAGTTTCAGTAGTTTTTGGCACCTCATTTGGGTAATATTTATTTTATGAAATGAGATTATAGTTGCTATGGCTGACCAATTTCTCAAACTATTTTACCTTTTATATACATTGATCTAGAGATCTTTCATACGGTATACAATTTTTGGAAATTTTCCAGAAATGAGGTTTCAAAAATCGCTTTGACCTTAAAATTTTTTAGAAATGTATACAAAATCTAAAGCTCATCATAATTACTGAGACTAGCTGACTTTTTATATAGATCTAGAGACCTTTCAGATGATAAACAATTTTTAAAAAAATCCCAATAACTGAGGAGCCAAAAATCGCTGTGACCTTGATTTTTTTTAAATTCATTAAAAATTCATTGAGAAATATGTATGATTGATATATTGCTGAAAAAGCTGACCTTTTAAGACAGTGAAGTGGCCTTTCAAATAGCATACTTAATTTATTTTTTATCACCTAATCTAGGTACCAAAAGCTTTTTTTCTTGTGACCTTGAAACCAATTTTGAAAATTTATAGAAAAAAAACTTTGGCTGACCAATTACAGAAAAAAGTTGTTCTTTTATCACGATCTAGAGATCTTTTGGATGTTATACTCTTTTTTGTAAGTTTCCCATAAATGAGATGCCAAAATTCAAAAGTAACCTTGCTTGATCTTGAGAAACTTTAAGCCTTGATTACAAGTTATCAAGGGCTGACAAATTCCTAGGACAAGTTGACCTTTTCTCACCAATTACTGATCAATTAGATGGCATTTTCTTTTTTCAAATTTCCTGTAGGTATATATAGTTTGAAATACCCAGAGCAGCTTATGACAGTGAGTTGACAGAAATGAGCTTTACCATGCCATTGTCAAAAATACATAAGCCTTTATGGGTTGAGAACTATTAAGAACTTTTAACTCATCCACATGAGCCAAAACAAAGAAGAAGGTGGGTTGTAAGTTCAAAGCTTTCTTAAGAAAGTCGATACTAAACTGACAATTTATTTCAATACTTGACCAAAAAAAATTAGTTAAGTTAATAAAATAAAAAAAGACTCTAGAAAATTTGTGAATTCATTTTTATGGAGTCAAAAGTTTTTACAAAAAAAAGAATATGTATATATATGCTTGCTGAAGATCCATATGAATGTAGGTGGACGAAATTTCAACAAGTTGGCTTCAATATAATGAAAAGGGTGAGTACTATACCTTTTTAGATTTATGGCTAGTGCGCAAGAAGAGGAAAGGAAAAACCTGTAGTTAAAATAAGATTTTTCAAATATAAAATTTGATATTTTTAATTTGAAAAACTTTAAAAAGAATTTAGTCTTGAACTTACTTTTTAATTTTTTTTTTTATAGTTCAGTAAGGTAGGTTTTAAAAATTCGTGCTTGTTTAAGTTTTGTGATAAAAAAAATTATATTTTTCAAAATGATTTTTGTAAGATTTGAAAAAAAAAAATAAAATTTAAATTTCACAAAAGTCATTTATTACAAAAGTGAATAAGAAAATTTCAAAGAGAAATTATTTTCAAATCGAAGTTTTGTGACAGGCGAGATTAAAAATTTTTCCAAATCATTTTGAAAAATAAAAAATTTCATTTGTCAAAAATTCAATAAGAAAATCTTAAAGATAAATGACTCAAATCGAAGAAGAAATTTTAATATTTTTCTAAATAATTTATATAAAATTTGAATTATTGAAAAATTTACTTAGTAATTTTAAAAATTCCTTGAGAAAAATTGAAATTTAAATTTTTTAAAAATCATTGCTTTTTATTTTATTTATCGTTATTTTAAAAACCAGTTCGAAAATATTAAAATTTCGTTGATCACAAAACTTCGATTCAAAAATTATTCCTCCTTCAAATTTTCTTATTGACTTTTGTGATAAACGAAATTTGTATATTCTTCGAAATAATTTTTAAAATTACCTGATTGAATTTTTGAAAATTTCAAATTTTACAAATATTATTTCGAAAAATATTTCAGTTTCGTCTGTCGCAAGACTTCGATTTAAAATCATTTCTCAAAATATTCTTATTGACTTCTGTGAAAAATAAAATTTTTATATTTTTCAAAATTATTTTTGTGAAACTTAAATTTTATTTTATTTTTTCAAATTTTACAAAAATCATTTTAAAAATATTAAAATTTCGTTGATCACAAAACTTTGATTCAAACATTAGTCCGCTTTTAAATTTTATTATTGATTTTTGTGATAAACGAAATTTTAATATATTTTGAAATTAATTTTATAAAAATCATTTTGAAAAATATAAAAATATCATTTTTCACAAAAGACGTAAGAAAATTTTAAAGAGAAATAATATATAAATCGAAGACTTTTGGCAGAGGAAATTTTAATATTTTTCGGAATAAGTTTTGTGAAATTTGAATTTCTGAAAAATTCAATCAAATAGCTTATTTTAAAAAATTTCGTACGAAATGCAAATTTCACCTAACAATTTCAAAAAATATTAAAATTTCGTTTGTCACAAAAGACTATGTTTTTCAATGAATTTTGCTTTTTTTTAGTTTCCAGGGAATTAAAATTTTTTTTAAGTAATAAAAATTATGAAAATGAGTCAAAAGCGCTATGAGCGAGAAAAAAAGTCAAAAAAGTACATCGCTAGATTTTAAGCAATTTCTCAATGTCTTGTCACGTACAGACAAATCAAGTCAGAGTTCAATCTCCGGGTTGTGTTTCTGAAAGACTATGAATTTGGTATGAATTAATGAACTAATAGGGGATAAGTGCATTGCGACCTTAAAGTCTATTGTGTCCCCTTTAAGAGCCAAATGAGATAATTCATTCTATAATTCTTCCTTCAAATCGGTTCCTTTTAGGAACTCAATTATGTTGGGTATATTCAGAGAGAGGAGTTTTCTCTCGTCTATCTGATGATATCCCAGGTATCAGTGTCTTTGGTGCACAAGTGCATCACATTTTCCTAATGTAGTCTGGTGTTTCTTCATTGGCGTTGTAGAATCTACAAAATACACTACTCGCTGAGATGTCTTCATTGCGGGCAGTGCCCTGTGAGGATGCTCGTTATTATTTTCATTAATTCATGAGTTCGGTAATTTAGGAATTTTTTGGCAGTTTATATGCAGTAAGAATTCGAAATCCCAAGTATTGTTTTGGTGATTTCACAGGACAACACAGTCTATTTTAGTGAGACAATTTGGAGACTGAATGATAAGTCACTCGGGTCTTGGAAGTTTCTTTTTTTAGGCGTGTATTGAAATTAAAAAAAAAATTAAATTAGTTGATATTTCCTCTTTGAATGAAATGCTCCTACAGTGACGTACATCTGGTTAAGAGAAAAAACTGTACTTATTTCGATGGCAAGGGTATGTTGAGCCATTGAACATTGACGCTTCAGCCTGTAAGGTATTCAACGCTGTCAGAGGGAGCGAGAAAAAAATTCACACTTCATTTCCTCCGGTTTGACTAAGTTGAAGGAGATATAGCTATTTTTTTTTCATTTTTAAAAGTTTCATAAAAATCATATAAATACCTCAAATGTTAGTGAATTAAGGCCACTTCACTTTTCATAAAGTAACGAAATGGCTGAAAGACAAAACTTGGTAGCTTTTGTCCCGTTTGCTCTCAGTCAAACTCCTAAGATATTGGGCAAGTAGATTACGAGCAGATATTGGCCCACTGGAATGTCTTTAATATTCAAACGTTTAATTGAACATTCCGCGAGATTGAACCAACCCAACCTGCATCTTAATATACACACAACCGAAATCAGGATGTAATATTATACAATTGATTCATAGATTTTAGACTCATCCCAATCCCCCCTGAGTTTCAATTAATTCCAAAATAACTACACAGTTTCTTGCAGATTGTGAGTACATATATGCAGCGCAGACATTGTCCCTCAACCCCCGAATGATGCTGTAATGATTTTGTATTTTACCTTTTCCATTATTAAAATACAAAAAATAATAAACTCAATATTAAAGATTTATATGAATAATTTATCTGATTTAATGCTTGAAGTTTTTTCACAACACACATTATCACACATTAAAAACATTGTTATTTGAAACACTTGCGAGATGCGAGTATAAGTTACTTGGCATACTCTCACTTCAAAATTTTCTATTAATAAAATTAAGGATGCTTAGATTTAAATCTATAACGCTTTAATTCTTCCTAAGAAAAAATGTCCGTTGCTTTCAGTGAAAAAAATAATTCAATTCCTTCATGTCCCTGTGCTAACAAATAAAAACAAAAAAATTCTCTTGAAGTTCATCCTCAAAACCCTCTTACATCTTGATAGCCATAGTCATTGTTTTTTATTTTCCAGAATTTTATTAGCTACAAAATTTATTTGCCTCACCCAGGCTGTATTTTATTTTATTTTTGCTCAGCAATTTTTTTTTTTTTAGGTATTTATTTATTTTCCCTCAGCGCGCATTCATTTAATTTATTGATAAATGATAAGGATAAGCTCGCACCAGCACCAAGGTTAACACAAAGCCCCTATCGATTACAATAAAAAGTCCCCCCCAAAGAAACATGAAGCAATACCTACTCGACTCCAATGGGGGTTGGTTGCTTATAAAATATGGAAGAAGGACCTTTTTAACACTACTCCTTCCAAAATTTTGACAGATCCTAGAGCAAAACTTTGCAAATTATGTTTTAATAAATTAATTTGGAAGTGTGGAGCCGGCCTGAGTGTGCTGGGGGTACAACAAATTTTATGTTGATTTAACAAGAGTATCTTACATACACCGCATCGAAGACAGTTGTTGTTGTTGTTGTTGTTGTTTGGCTTGAGTGACATATTTATAACTTTGGCATAAGTGATTAGAGAATATGGCATTTAGAACAAGAAACCATAATTAATTTATCAAAAGGAAAGTGACACAATACCGACAGCAAAAGCACAACCTGAGGTTGGTTTGATAATAATATAATAATTAGTTAATCTAAATTGCAAGACGTGACATATTGAAATTTCATGATATTTTTTTGAAAAAAAAAATGTAATTAGGTAAAAAAAAATATACATGCAATGCATCTTTGATAAATGTAGGTTAACATCCAAGTGATGGTAAGAGTATAGGACATTAATGCAAATAAAAGGGGTTAATGGACTTTCTCATCTCACTCAAAGTAAAGAGTAATTTTCTGATGGATTCCAATCAATGCCTTGAAGTTTTGAATCAGAAAAATTGTTTTAGAATCTAGGGTTGCGATATCAGTCAAAAATGGTCGATGGATAAGGGGAACTCTGCCACCACTAAAAATGACTTTTGCGGAGAATTTTAAATTTAAATATTTTAAATTTTTCATCCGGATTTAATCATTTATTCATCCGGTCTAATATGATTCAGATTACCTGCATTAGATCAGTGGTTCTCAGAATTAGAAAATGCAACATTTCAATTGTGACTGTTTTTACCTACAAACTTCTATGATATTCTGAGAACTGTATATGAAATTTGAGATTATTTTTTGAGAAATGGATGTATTCTATTTTTGACTTCCAAGTGATTGAATAAAATTGATGAGTAAGCATTTTGGCATGTAACATTAGAAACCACTAATTATTTTAACCTTTTGTATTAATTTCTTCCACGAATTTAATATAATTTAGGTAAGAAATTTATGTCAGTTATGTACTTGTGTACATATATAAAATTTCCCATTACCAAAACCCCACACATTTATTTTATTTTAAATTCTTATATGCGGATTATAATTTGAACCTTTTTAGGAGTTTTTTTTTATACAAATTTTAACTAAATTTTAATATAAGACACGATAGGTACTGATAAAATTAAAAACTTAAATTAAATATTGAACGATAGAATTGCACGAACTTGCTCGAACTTGAGCCTATACATATCAAAGTGACGATTACATACTTTTTTTTATAAAAGATAATCCAACGCCTCTCCGCTCCAGACACCACATACCACGCGCATTGGGGTCTTTTTACACTGTGTACGATGGCAATTTCGATTGCTCGGAACAATTTAGAAGAGCCCTAGAACAATCTGGAACAAGTTTTTGAATTTCCAAAAAGGGGGACCAGAGCAAGGATAATTAATATTTTTATTCATTTAAAATGTTTTTTCGGGTTAAAATCAACAATTTCCAATATTTTTGAATGAATCCTTGGAATAATTGGATTTAGGCAATTTTGCACTTTTGGAGCCAATAGAGTTTTTTAAAAATTCAAAAACTTCAAGATGTTTTTTTAAAGCTTGGTTTTAGGCAGTTTTAGCTAATGTTTGGACACCATATTTCCTCAAAACATGTATATGTTATTAAGTATTGAAAATAAAAACTTAGAAACAAAATTGGGGAGCCGTAGTTTACATTTTTGAAAAAAAAAGTTTGAAAGACTATATCTTTTTAAACATTAATTCTACAAATTTAATTTTTTGGAACAATGTTTAGAACACTTTTTTAAACCAAAAAAAAAAAAAATTAAAAAGGCAAGAATTTCAAAAAAAAGGGGACTACAATTTTTTCGAATTTTACCCATAACTTTTGAAATTTTGATTATAGAGGTCCAAAAATTTGGAACAATGCTCAGAACAACTAGAACAATCTGGAACAATTTTCAAAATTTCGATTTCTCAAAAAAGGGAGGCTAGGTCAAAAACGGTTCTTTGGGTCTAAAACCCCCATTTTTTAATTTTTTTCAAAAAAAAATTTTGGAACAATCCAGAACCAACCGGGAACAATCTGAAACAACTTTTAAAAGTAACAAATTCCAAAAAAGGGGGGCTAACTTCACACACTCCCAGTTTCCACCCTTTATGATGTTGTTAAAATATAATTTAGCATTCAGCCAGTTTTTCATTAACATCCATTTATTTTTATTTCATTGGGAGGTGAAGAACGAACGTGGTGAGAAATATATTTTTTTTGTTTAGTTTCCGGAAATTTTTCTTTTCTTATTCAAAAAATTGGAGTTTATCGTTGGATGCGTTCATCGGATTCGCTGCCCATAGAAGCTGGAAGTTGTACCAGTATTTGGGGATTTCCATTATGACGAAGGAAGAGCCAAGAAGATAGTGCGTATAAGCAGAACGGTCGGCTTTTAAACTGCGATGTCTCTGATGGCAGAGAGAAGTTGAATGATGACGTGACCGAAAACTACGGTTTCTGATTGACTGAAACCAAAAGGCACTGGTGAGTTTACAAAAAAACAGGTCATCCAGGTGATGGAAAACCTGAAAGGGCTCTTCTACTGTGATCTTTGAAGAAATCAGACGTTTTATTTTTGAACGAAAAAAAAATGTTAAGAAAAATTATTAAAGAAAAAAAAAAAAAAATCGAAGAGCTAGAAAATATAAAATGTATTTGCCATTATTTAAACTACTAAAAAGTCGACTATGTTGTTTTCATAATATTTTTATTTAACAAACTTAATTTTGAAACAATTTTTAAAAATCAATTTTTTTTTAATTTTTGGTTAAAAAAAAATATTTATACTTTTTAGAAGCTTCTGAATAAAAAAAAAAAATGATGAAAATCAGTCAAACCATTTTAAAGAAAAGGGAAAATAAAAAAAAAATGATTGATAACCTTTCTCTTAAAAATGGTTTCTTATCCAAAGGTTGCCTTTACTAAAAGAAATTCATTAAATTTTTATTAAGGAGAGTTGTGGATCCGTTTTTGAGAAAAATAAGAATCAAAAAAAAATTAAGGGCAATTACCGTTATTTTTAGTTTCGTTTAAGATGATCCCATAAACTACTTCGTACTAAATTTGAAGAAAATCGATCCAGTCGTTAAGGCTGTAGCTGATCAAACAGACAGAATTGTTGTACCTACATTTTTGGTCTTCCCTGTCATCGTAATGATTAGTTAGATCAAAATCTCGAAATTCTTTACATGCGGTAAAGTAACTAGAAAACAAGTTTTAGATTCATGAGAAAAAAAAATTTCGAGATAGTAAATCAAACATGTTGATGTTATTAGGATGATAGAGAACACCAAAAAAGTGGTGGGCATATAATTCTGTCTGTCTGTCTATCTGTCTGTTCTGCTTCAGCCTAAACTGCTGGATCGATTTTCTTAAGACTTTGTTCATAGTGGTTTTTGGTGATTCTGCCCAATCGCTTTTTTCATATTTTTTTTAGAACTAAAAATAACGGTTTTGTGCCATATAATTTTTTTTTTGAAATTTTAAAAAATCTTACTTTTTTCAAAAACGGCTTCAGGAGTTTTCTTAAAAAAAAATTTTAAATTTCTACTTTTGGGTGTAAAATTATTTTTCAAAAAATGGTTGCTAATAGTATTCACCCAAAAAATCATTTTTTATTTTTGATTTTCTTCAAAACGGTTAATATTTTTTTCATACAAGACCTTCTTAACAATACCAACAGTTGTCCTTACTAAAATCTTCAAAAAAATGGTTTTTGGATTTTAAACCAAATACTATGAACATTTGATGAAAATGATTTTTTTAAAACTTTTATGAAAAATAAAAAAATAAATAAAAATATAAAAATTTACAAATAGCAACTATATTTTTACTAAAAAAATTTTTTTATGAAAGAAATTAAGATAAACTTAAAGTGTGTTCTTATGTTCGTTTTTTTTTTTTAAATTGTTACAAAATAAAAAAAAAAAAATTTATTGATGAAAGAAAAGTACAAAATTCAAATGAGCTCAACTCCATTGCGTTTCGCGAAAGGAACTATTTTTTGCAGTTCAACGTACTTTAAGTTTTTTATTATAAATAATAATAATATTTAAATTTTTGTGTTTGAATTCTACTGACGGACAGTGTGGGGTGGCGTATGTGGAACATTTTTTTGTATCAATTATTGTAGGTAGGTTAGGTGGTAGAAATATTTGTTCACCTTAAAACACTCCTTTGGGATTATACAAATACATATTTTAATATGCATATCTCATATTCAAGACTAACTGTTTTACATTTTGACCTTGGAAGCTTGTGGATATAAGGAATTCAAATTAAAAATACCCACCCCATGTGACCTTTAAAAAAACTTTGCAAAATGATAAGAACCTCCACAACACCACACTGTAAATTAAAAACCAAAAATGTTATCTTAACATCGAATTAGGTTTAGGTACCTAGATGATATTTTTCAAATATTTGATGCTTATGCTTTAGCAAAAAAGTGTTTTCCATTATGACCATCCAAGATCCAACCATCCAACCATACAAGCATCAATCCACAATGCTTCGTAATGAGGTGCTTCATGTATCCAATAACCCGTATTCAGTGGCACAATAATGAGTGCTGTACACAAGTCCTCTTATTATTTTGCTTTGTCCTGGGATTTTTCCTTGTATTTTTTGCGAGTACCAATTTCCTGAGCTTGTTCCAAGTTTTTATGTGTTTTTGACGAAAAACAGATAACGCGTTGTCGTGAAAGGGAAGGAGGGTGCTGTAGCGTGTTGTAAAGATACATATATTATATACCTCTTATATCCTTTCACTGATGCTGTTCATCCATTGTGGGAAATATGTGTGTTGTTTTTGTTGTAGTTGTTGTTTTTTTTTTGTGTGTTTTGTTTAACGGGAAACTTGAACATTATCTTACGTAAGTAGGTATATGCCACAGAGACTATAAGAGAGGATGTGTCATATCGAGAAACAAAGTGTTGATATGAGATTTCATTGTACGTACATATACATATTGTGACTGAAGTATACTCATTCAAGATTGTACTTTATATGTTATTACAAAAACAACAACAACAAACAGAACCCTCAGTTGACTGAGGGAAAGAGAATTTTGCTTGGTATTTTTTTTTCTTAACCAGGATATGAATGGAACATATGGAAAATGGATGTCGGAAATGAAAACATTAAATAAATATTTTTGTTTGTATTTTTGTTATGCTGAATTATTGTTATGATTAGTGATATAGTACTAAAAGAATAAATTGTTCTTACATTGTTAGAGAGGGAATAAAAAGAAAAATAAAAATATAAAGATTTTTGTGAAAAAGTAATAAGTACAATAATTAATTAAATCTTTTGTGTAAGCTCTGTGTGATAATTCTGGACATTTATTGCTTTTCATTAAGTATCCAGGGGGTTATTTTTGACAATTTTTTTTGTTCACACTATAGAACTTTTAATGTTACTTTTCTCCTTCAATGTCATTACCCAACTAACATTTCAGCTTCGTTTCGGCCTAACTTATTTCTTAGAAACATCTGTACATTTTTTTGTAAACATAAAAAGGAGAACATTATCGAAGTTCTAAAGTAAGCTCTTGACGGTCTTATAGAAGTTTAAACGAGCCTTATTCGAAATATTAATGAAGCTTAGGTTTTGACAGATAGCTTCAGAAAGGTTTCTATAAAGAAAAAAAATCACAAGTTTAATAGAGTTATGAGCTTTTATGGATAGGTTATATAATATCTACTAGAAGTGGATAATACCAATCTTACAGAGGTTGAAAAAAAAGGAGAACTTATTTTTTAATTTTTTTGAAGCGTTTTCTACTATTTATACCATTTGTAACCTGAAACTGTATTTCAGATACGATTAATTTTTATTTAATGTATTAATATATTGGAAATAATTATAACACACAAATGTTTTTATAACAATTCTAGGGATCGAACCCAGAAATCCTATGTGACAGACCAGCACTCACTCGGCCATCTTGGTTATGATTCAGAAGATGCCAAAACTTAATTAGCCTTTTTTTTAGAAGTTCAAAATGTTTTTAAAATTAACTCTAGATACGGGTTCATATGGGGAAACAAGCTGTAGATTTGTCTTTTTATAATGATATTTTTATATTTGGTTTTATTCAAACTAATGTATATTCTGTTTTTTTTTACTCCTTATAGAAATAGGATCGGTGTTGTGCGTGAATGTATGTCTTTTAACAAGTGATTTTTAATAGACATTAACGCAACTAGACAATAATTTAGGCAATATATAGTAATTGCTTTTAAAAAGTTTCTTTAAAATTACTTCTACAAGTTTAAGCCTCTGTAAAATAAATTGACATTTTCTTTTATAGTTCGTGTCTAAGATTTCACATTTCAATGTGGTTCGTGTCAAAGATTTCATATATCAAAGTTAACTATTCGATTAAACTTCTTGGAAATTGTAACAGAAACCTTTTGAAGACTAACTGACAGCAACTGCAATAAAATTACTATAGAATCTTCATAGAGTCATAGCTAAGTGATCCTTCTTTAAATTAATTTACAGAGGTCTATCCGAAAAAAGATACCAGCATTGATTAATTTTCTATATCTAGCTTTCAAACAATTTTATAGAAGCAGTTATTGAAATCATGACTTCTATAAGAAATTTATTTTTGATGAAAGCTTTATAGAAGCCTTATACACATCCAGACTTGCAGCATATCGATATTTCTTAGCTAATAGAAACTGAAATGTTAGTTGGGTAGTTAGGTTACATATAGGTACAAATACAAGGTGTCCCGCAACTCAACGTCAAGGTGATTCGATAGGTTATGTGTTAAAACAATTCCATCTCACTTGGTTTAGTAATAATAGCAAAATTTATAATAGTAAAGAAAATCGATACGATATATGCTATTGATTTCAATAATAAATTCAAAAATAAATATTGGAAGATTTCTTAAAAAAATTAATTTGACTGAGTCATCTATCAAAAAAAAAAAAATTGTAAGCTAAATTTGGCACTTCGTATTAATTCAAATTTAGTACCTCGTGGCATGATGGTTAGTGCGTAGGACTGTCATGCCAAAGGTCTGGGTTCGATTCCCAGGCGCTGCCACCTAAAAACAGAAATGTTTTTTTTCGCGAGGTACTGCCTCTTGCGAGGAACTGACAAATCCTCCCAGAGTATACTTGTCAAGAATAAGTGCTTTCTCATCTAGCCGTTCGGATTTGGCAAAAAATTGTACGTCACCTCGATTCCTGCCAAAATTACGCCCACAGGAATGGTTGATAGTTGTAAGTCACTAGGCCTTGGTTCTCCACGAGCTGTTGTGCCAAGAAATTTATTTTTTTTTATTAAAAAAATTTAGGTACCTTACTATCCTCGGCAAGTTATTTAAAAAATAGTACTTTTTATCAAAAGAGTACAGCACTTGCTTATAGGGTTTCCAACTTTCATTCAAACCAAAGAAGGACGCACTTAAAAAATATGAAAATATTTTATTATAAAAAAAAAAAACAATTCAAAAAAACTGTTTTGATTCAAGTCAATTTTTGCCTCAAAATATAAATACGATTCCAGAAAACAGAGGAAGCAGAACAAAATCCCATTAATTTAAATCTCGAATATAGAAATCTCCTAAATCAAAATCTTGCTTTTCGTAGTCTCGCAACTACAAAATCTCGCTACAATCAATCTCGCATTAATAATTTGAAGCCAAAAATCAACTGAAATCTCGCATATCAAAATCAAACTAACCAAATTTTCACAATTTAAAATCAGTAAACAGTAAAGGCCTGTGAACCAAATAAGGCAATTCAAAATTTCTGTGATTATGAAAATGAAAAAATGAAATTTTGTAATTATGAGACTTGGTAAAGCGAGATTTTGAGTCTCGAATACCATATTTTAATTTACAAGATTTATCAACTCAAGAACTGAGATTGAAGTTTTTTGGAATCACTTATCAATTTTTTTTTACTGTTGATTGTGAGAGATCCTATTTATTTTTTACTCGTCTACTCCCTCAAAGTATTAGATGAAAATAACAGAGCACTTTGAAATATAAGCTGGCTAACTCTCACCCTGATTGAGCTTAACAGCGGTCTTGTTTCAGAAACACGCATGCGTTCGAAAACTATGATTTTGATTTTTTAAATATTTATACAAATTTCAAATGAGATTAAAAAATATTGCACCTCAAAATTTTTAAAAACAAAATTTTTTTGTGTTTTTGAAAAAAGGTACAAATTTGATATCGCAAAGAGAAGTTGACAGTAAGTAAATAAATAAATAAATAAATACCCAGATGTAGAAATTGATGCCAAAAGAAAATAAAACGTTAACTTTGGTGCTAAAACTTGAATTAAAATGTTTTATGAAAAGCTTTAAGGTTTAAAAGTGCTGGCTGACATTTCGTGCCATTGCAAATGTCTGGCTGTAAAAAAAAATATATTGTAACAGTTGCTCAAAGAACATAAATATAAAAATTCAGTTTTAGTACTAAAACGAAAATTTCACGATGTTTCGGCAACTTAAAGGTGCCTGGCTGGCTTGAAATTAATTAAAATTTGTTTGGTTTTTACTAGCATTCCTCTTATTTTTTTCCAACAGTGTATATTACTTACTCTTCAAGGCCTATACTTCCGAACTAATGGGAAATAACACCCAAAACTCGGCTACACGTTATATGGTCTTATATTTAAAGGGCTAAGGCTTATGGCTCATTTCATTAGAGAACTTTTAATTTATTAAACATTATTTAATATCTCGTTTTATTCTCTGAACTTCGTTCCCGGTGGGTATTTTAAGTCAATTTTTTTCTGGCAGTTCTAGCATCAGCAAAGACAGAGACAGAATTATAAGTCACAATTATTTTTTCCATCTCTCTTTCACTATTTTCCGTGCCTCCGTACTTCCCTATGAGGAAGGGAAGGAATATTACTCCAGTAATATTATCACTGAGCGAAGCAGAAATAATAGAAAAAAGTAATCCTAAGCTCGTGAATAAACTTAAAAATTTTATAAACCTAAGATCCCCTATGCAAATAATTCAACAAATTGATGATGAAGTAGAACAATTTATTGTTGCTGTGCAAACAACAGGCTGCAAAAAGAAAGCACTCCAAAAATTTCGAACTCAAGAGAAAAAGAAATTAAATATCCTGTCGAAAAAATAAAGAAGCTGATATTGAAAAAACAAGAGCTCGAAGAAAATGGCAAGCTACAAGATTTCCAGGTGATGAGGCAGTTTTTAACCGTCTTAACAACGAACTAAAGAAAAGAATCTGTGAGTTTAAAAGTGATTCACTAAATAGATTCCTCAATAGTCTGACGGCGGATGCTTCTACGGAATACTCCTTATGGAAAGCAGCTAAGCGCCAAAAAGACCACAGGCACAAAACCCGCCAATAAAATCTCAAGATGGTAAATGGATCGGAAACCCAAAACAAAAGGCTGATCTCTTCGCTGAACATTTCGCGAATGTTTTTAAGCCATTTCCAGCAAGCACAGCTACTGATCCCTTACAGTTTGTAGATAGAAACGACGAATGTGAAATTCCTTTTGTCACGCTCAAAGAAGTAAGAAGTATGTATGTGTCAACATAAGTTGTCTAACAAGAAATCACCAGGGTACGATCTAATAGCTGCTCAGGTTTTGAAAAAAATGCCTTCAATAGCCTTCAAAAAACTTCAATTTATAGTAATTACATGCCTTAAACTACTATATGTGCCACAACGTTGGAAAATTGCAGAAGTCATTGTTATACCTAAACAAAGTAAGCCGCCAACAGAAGTAACATCTTATAGATCTAAATCGCTTATACCAATCATGGCAAAAGTTTTCGAAAAACTGCTTCTGAAAAGACTAAGCAAAATAATAGAAAAAAGAAGACTAATTCCGAGCCATCAGTTTAGATTTAGAAATAAACATTCCACGATAGACCAAGTGCATCGGATTACGGAAGTTGTGGAAAAGGCACTTGAAGAAAAACAAGTATGCTCTAAGATGCTGCTCAAGTCTTTGACAAGGTTTGGCTCTTGGTACTTGAGTTCAAATTGCATAGGGATCTTCCAAGGCAAGGTACTACGAAATACTGAAATCCTACGTTACGAACCGACTCTTTAGAGTACGGTACGACCAAAATTACTCGGAACTAAAGAACATTGAAGCCGGTGTACCACAAGGAAGTGTCCTAGGACCAACCCTGTATCTGTTATATACAAGGGATATTCCAGTGGACATCAACGCTTTCATGGCCACCTTTGTTGATGATACTGCAATATTGGTGCCAGATAAATCCGTTAAGAAGGCTACACAAAAACTGAAAAATGCAGTCGATAAAGTAAGTGATTGGACGCAAAAATGGCAAATCAAACTATATGAAACAAAATCGACGCATATAAACTTTACAAACAAAAAAATGAACAATGTTCCAATTCTTATAAATAGTACAACAGTACCTTACTCCAATACTGCCAAATACCTTGGAATGACATTCATTTTACATTCTTACATTCATTTTTCAAAATCTAAATAGTAACCTGCAAAAAAAAAGACGACTACAGAAAAAAAATTATTACGTTTTATTTTTAGCATGATTTGTGCACCAGCCTGATGTAGTTACGTGCACAATATATGAATTTATCTTAACTTACTTGAAGCTACCTAATTTTGCACTTCTTCATCATTCGAATTCAAACTAGTCAATAAATTGTTAAACCATTCATGTTTCACAGAAATTTCAACTACGAATGTTGTCCACTACAAAATGATTTTCAGTTCCTTACAGTAGTTATCTCACATTTACACAGTGCATATGTCATTCTCAAAGTTTCAAATAAATTTTTCCTTCGTTTAAAGTTCGAAGGAGCTAGCTAGAGCTACCTATACCGATGTTCAAAATATAGGTATTGGCATACTAAAAGTTCAGCAAACTCTTGTGTTCCAATATCTTTCTTTGTTTAATTTGTCGTTGATATAGTCCTATATGCATTATAGGATACATATAGGACTGTAATTCCGCAATAGGTACTTACTCTGATACTGCTGCATTGTTTTGTTGCTAGATGTCGCAAAAGTTTCGCAATTTTCTCAGTACCATATGAAAGAGAAACAATGCATGACAATAAGTTTTCATACAAATCAAATAAGAGAACCGAATATTTTCTCTACAACCACTAATATTTCAAAAGCTAGCTACTAGTTTTTAACCTTTATTCAGTTGGAAGATTGTTTGAAAATGTTCAATACTGTAACATGCTTGTAGTCTGAATATGAAGTATAAGACTGTAAGAGTAGTTTTTCGAAAGACAAAAGCTATGAATTTGCAAAACATCAGCCAATTGAGCGTTAAAAGTTTAATATCTACTTGGTAGCTTGCAGCAATGAAACTTTTGATGAATGTGGCTATTCCTATTCCAAGGAAGGTAAAGGTAGATATGAAAGTTTCCTTGGAAATGTGATTCGATGCTCGTTTTTTGTATGAGTGGTAGCGATTCATGGAAGTTAAATGCACACATAGGAGAATTAATGTATTTGAATTTTTTTGTTAAGGATATCAAATTGTCTTCAGAAGAAGGTTTTGCTACAAGTTTAATTAAATTTTCCGTAAGAAAATAATTTTGCATGCTAATAAATGAGAACAAATAATGTCAGCTTGCATCCGGAGGCAAAATAAAAAGGTTCAAGTAAACAAACTATTTTTTTCTAAATTTATTTCCATAACAAACTAGCCAGTGCTTCTCAGACGAAATGAAGATGAAAGGGCAAGTGCAAATATGACTCCTACAATCAAATTCTCTGGAGGTGATGCCTAACGCAACGTGACAAACAGGGCCGGCTGGATATAAATAAGCACCCTGTGCATGCTTCATCATTAGAGCCCTATTTTACAGTTATTGGTGGAAGAAATCATTTCCTCATTACCCTAGGGTAACGATAAGCACAAAAAAAATAGGATTTTACTAAAACCTAGGAAATCGAATATTATATGTCTTCCTTTACTTTAAACTTCTGTGATTTTTAGTCTAAACAAGTGGCAACACATTTTTTTATATGAATTTTGACAGAACTTTGGATTAAAATGCGTAGAACTGCACAGAAAATGACAGAAATTCACCATTAATAATAGTTAATTATAAAAATAGTTGTAAACTAAATCCAAAAAACATACGAGTATCACAAAAATATATAAACTGAAAAAAGTTTTAAAGTAAAAATTATATAAACAAATATTCAAAAACATAATCCGGCTTATTGTGAATTCCACGTGAGCAACATTCCACGCGGAAATAAAAATGACATTTAACTTTTCGCTTATTGTGAGTTTCACCCGATAAATAAAAACTTCCCTTTTTTGTGATAACTTACTTCTGATATATTTCGTTATAAGCTAAAATTGTCACTTATTTGACCTTTCTGCAAGTTTTTTTTTTTTGTTTATGTTAGGCCAAGAGACGTTCAAGCAAAACTCAAAATAGCTTTTGAAATTCCGGGAGAAGAAACATTTTCGGGTGAAAACTTTTCCATTTGAGCTCACAATTAAGCTGAATAATATAAAAATAAATAATTAACTCATTGATTAAGTGAATTTTTTAATGCTTGCGCCCACTGGGTTCAGTGCCCTGTACATTTGCACCACTTGCGCGTATAGCTTGCCCAGCCCTGGTGATAAATCGCCCAGAAAAAATTTACCTACAGCTACAAGTCCAATTTAAATTTAGGCGGTCTATGTATCATATTATGTCGTATTATGGAAATGCCAAATCACCCAAAAAATTGACATTTTGCCAGGACTAATAAAATCCTGAACTGAGTAGGTTAGGTATGGGTATGTTTTTTAAATATATAAAATTCTAATATCAATATATTCAACTACTATGTACCTTACCTATTCATATTTAGTATTCCATGTCTTGAGATCAAATTCACAAAAAAACAAAAGCGAATTAAGTGAAATGTGGTTCCTTTTTTTTTGTTTCTATTTTAAACTTGTGCTCAATCTTTTGAAACCCTGTCCCCAAATGTGGATTTTTTTTGGAAAATTCCCCGTTCAGTATGGATTTTGCACAACCATGGTCCATTTGTCCTGATGGAAACAATTTCAGGATAATGATTTTTTCATTTTTTTTTTTTCAAAGAAAGCAAACAATCAAGCAAAAGGAACAGAGAGTGTGCAGAACCAACACAAAATAAAAACAAAACACATCATCAGAGCTTGGGAATAAGGTATTAAAGTGAAAAGCACCATCACAATCGTCGCTCAACATCGTCGTGGTCTTCGTCGTTTCTTCTACTAAGCAACATCGCTAACCCCTCCACTGGAAAATTTCCTTCCACATAATCAATTTCCGTCCAATAAAATGATATTTTCATGCTTAAACCCATACAGACCAAAGAAAAAACGTCTAAAACAACAAAAAACAAAAACAAAACCAAACCAAATCCACCAACAATGTATGTGGTACGATACACGATAGGTGTTTTTGTGTTTTGTATAAAGGATAGACAGTACATCCTGTATCTATAGGGTACCATTATACGAGAAGAAAATATTGTCGTCCCTTTAAAGACATCGGCAATCGTGTATCGTGAACGTAATCGTAGGTGTTGATTTTGCACTTGGCATAAACGTTCTTTCTATAGGAACCTACGTATACTCCTCAAACCTTTATATTGGATAATTTTTTCCACACTGGCTGGTGGAATTGATCCATTCAAAAAGCAAACGACAATGTCGCATGTTCTTGAGCTTTTGTGACTAAAATTGTAAATTATTCTAGCTAAAAAAACATTTTTACTTTAATTTCAGCTGGATGATTAATTTACTCAAAGAAAAATTTGTATACAAAATATGTAAAAGCAAATAATTTTAAACTAAAACATGTTCAGTTTGGATTAAATCTTTTATATGACTTTCACAGGATCTTTATAAAATTATTTTGATATTGGAGATTTTTAACGTTTATAAAACAAGTGTTTTCAGTTATTTAAACTAATATCTATTATTTATTACACAGTAAAGAATTGGGGTATTTTTTTACAGCCATATTTAATACTGAAAATATTACTCTATAATATAAAATAAAATATTAAAAAATAATGTTTTTAATATTATAAAAATTATCTTATAAATTTGTATTAAATTCTAATTATAATTGTTATTGGTAATACCAAAAAGATTATTGACTTCGTATTCCTTTGTAATATATAAATAATTAAGCTTAAATATATTTTAAATTAACTTCATAATTTTAATATTTGCCAAGTATTAAATTTCAATACATTTTTGGTGTTGTCATATATGCCACCCTAAAAACATACAAAAATACCCCAACATTTTTAACCGTGTAGTATCTATATGACTAAATTAAATGTTGCTTATCAACCCAAATTGGCTTATTCACCATTTAAATAATATTGAATGTGTGTGAAGTTAGCAACGCCATTGTGGGTTTTCAAAAACAAAGGTTATGCAATAATGTGCCCAACTTGTGCTACCATGTGCTTTATTTAAAAAAATCGTTATATGGTTTTGAAGCACGTATTACCACCATTTTCGATTTTCAAAAAAAAAAATTGTGCTGGCTTGTGCCATAAATACTTTGAAAAATTCGCAAATTTTACGAATGAAATCCTAGCGAAGTTTGTTAAAAAAAGTTGTTCTTTGTGCTTAAAAAATGCTGCTAAGAAACCAAAAACGGAAAAAATCGCATAATTGCAACTATTAATTATTATACAAATTTTACGGATGAAAATTTCTCAAATTTAGCAATTTTGTAAAAAATCAAAGTTGTACCGTTTTGTGCTCACTTTGTGCTGCCATATTCCGAAGAGATAAGAAAATTCACTTATTTGTTTCTTTTACGGCCAAAAAACAATTTTGCGAAGCGATAAGTAAGCACCACCATTTTCGATTTTCAAAAAAGAAGTTGTGCTGTATTAATTATGCTTAATTTGTGCTGCCTTCCCAACCAACTAACAAAATTGCTTCGCATTTCAGACTTTTAAATGTTATTTGCATCTATAGCGCTCCATTTAGCCCTTTGACAGAAAGTAAAATACCTTATTGAAGCATTACTGAATCCTTAAATATTTTCTGGTGCAAATTAAATCAGCTTGATAGAAGCAAAGTTCGAATGTTGCTTTAATCACTCTATAATGCTCATACGATATAACCAAGACACTTTCGCTTCAAAAGTCATTCCGTAAAATTATTATATAATCTTTATGTAAGTCTTTGTTTCTATATTGCTTGTATTAGTGAATATGGTGAAACCAAGCTATAATCGGCCATTTTATAGTTTATAAGCACATATATTTCCTGTCGGTGTTTAAAGTTGGTATTAACTAATTAATTAATCTATTATGTCTCTATTTATTTAATTAAAAATATATGTTTGTTATAGCCATACCAATCTATTATTTTTTATTTTTCTTGAGAAAAATTTTTCTTATTAATGCAAGCTTTTTGTCCTATACGAGACAATTAAAGATACAAGTGATTCCCATTTACTGCATTGAACTGTATATCTGAGATTCGTGGAGCAGTTAGCGGTAGGGAAATTAGTTCCTGGTTCTATCAACAAGTTTTTTTTTATTTAATTTAATGTGAACTTCCTTAGGACTCTTATAATTAACTCCATAAAGGTACAATGGGAGTGAAAAAAACGTTGCATTTTTCACTCTATGGAGTTTTATGCAATGCTTATATGCATAGGTTGAATGAAAACGAAAAGCATCTATACAGGAATATAGAAGCTAAATTGTTAGTTGGGATGTGCTGTTTATAGTTAACAACTCAAACTAAAGTTTCATGAATGTGCGTGAAATAGCTAACTTTTAACTTGAAGTACCTTAGCACCACCATTTTCTATTTTCAAAGAAATCAAATGCAATTTTGTGAAGCGTGATATTAGCTGTTGTTGTGCTGTTTGTTAGTAAGTATTTAAAATTAAAATTGCAAATTTGCAAATTTAACGAAAAAAATGAATCAGTTTCTAAAATATGAAAGTTGTGCTGTTTTATGCAGCATGCAGGAAAATAGTTATATAGTTCTTGTCATGCTATTTTTTGCTCAGTTTTGCTTGTGCTGCCATATGCTAAAGCTTTAAAACACATTGTATATTTGCAACAACAATAAATTTGTAAAACGTTAAACTAGTACCGACATTTTTAATAAAAAAAAATATGACGTGTTGGGCCCAATTCGTTCTGTCTTCTGCTGAAAATATTGTGTTTTGGTGCATATGGCTGGCAGCATAGACTAAGCACAAAATAGCACAACTTTCATCAGCGAAATTCAATAAAATTTCAAATTAATTTCATCCGTAAAATTAGTGAATCATCGATTTATTTGAATCTTTTCAGCAAAAAGCAACATAAGTTGGGCACAATACAATATAACCTTTTTTTTATTTTGAAAATCGAAACTGGTGGTGCTTTGGCCGTAAAAGTAGCCAAAATAATTTTTTTCTTATCTCTTCAGCATAATTATGGCAGCACAAACTGAGCACAAAATAGCACAGTTTTAGTTTTTTTTAGCTTTTATTTTTATTTTTGTATATTTGCGATACTGGGCAGCACAGGCAAAATGCAGCACAACTTTTTTTTTGAAAATCGAAAACGGCGGTGCTAAATTCACGCTAAAAACCATACTCTAAGTTCGAGGCACATTGCAGCAGTTGGGGAACATTTCAGCTACAACTTCTTTTTCCGAAAAGGGCAGTACTAATATCACGCACGTGATTTTTTGATTAAAATAGTTGTCAAGAAGTACATTTAATGATATACCAGTTGCAAAATCATTGATTAAAGATGACTAGCTAGCTGTGAATAAACTGGCCCCTTTGTATAATACAAATGACTCCTTTTCAATAGCTTTAAAGCTATTTCTATCTTAAACCTTAAACTGCTTTTTACAAAATTGCTCTAGCTTCAGCATTCTAGGCTCTTGAATGTGGTATAGGCTGCGCCGACTGGATTCCGTCTTTTTGTACCACATTTTTCGTTTTCTTTCCTATATCGTGGGTAGGTTTGATTAAATCTCGATTTTGATTATTTTTCCAAATATAAAACATGTCCTTTATTTCATACAGTATGTATAGAACTTCTTAAGAAACGTTTTAAGTCTGCAACGGAGTTAAGCTTTTGTTTCCTAGAAATTGTTTTTTTTTTTTTGCTTTTAGTGTAAACACTTACCTATGAGGGATTCATAACATGTTCCATTAATTTTTATCTATTGCAGCATAATCCCTAAAGTTTGGTATAATTAAGATATGCATTTGGGTATTTAAGTTGTTAGAAAGGGATGAACGAGTATCTAATGTGCCGCATTATTAATTATTGTATTGGTACAAATGATTTTCTAACGAGCTAAATGGTCGACTGGCTTTGGTGTTTCCATTAAAATTCCTGTAAAATCAATAACGGAATATTAATAATAAAGGAGAGAAAAATATAACGAAGGAATTAATGTATACTTTGGACCGAAAGCGAACATAACTTGCTTTTGTTGTAGAATTTCCTGGAATTTAAAATAATCAGGCTTTAAATGTAAGCTGCGCTATGCTTTTATGACCCATCAGTGATCTTATGTGCTTCTAATAATTATAAAGGGTGTTTTGTTTTAGATATTTAGAACTTTGAAATGGAATACAACAAAGATGTTTTTTTTTAAATTGACATGAAATTAACTTTATTCGATGTATAATCATTATAATGATATAATATTTATTATATATAATTATATATTTTGTATACACATTATAATTTAAATATGATATCTGGCATATGACCGAAATGAGTGGCTCGGAAGTAGTCTAATCTGGAGGTCCAATTTTCGATGACTTTTCCAATATTTGTGGCCGTATATCGGGATCGACGCGGTTAATGTTGTCCTCCAAGTGGTCAATTGTATTGGGCTTATCAGCCTAGACAAGCGACTTCACATATCTCCACAGAAAATAGTCAAGCGGCGTTAAATTGCGTGATCTTGGAGGCGAATTCACGGGTCCGTAACGTGAAGCTATGTGGTTACCAAACGTTAACTTTAATAAGTCAATTGTGGCACGAGCTGTGTGATATGTTGCACCGTTTTATTGAAACCACAGCTCCTGCACATCATGGTTGTTCAATTGATGTAGAAAAAGTAAGTTATTATGGCTCTATAGCGGTAACCATTAACGTTCTGACCAGCATCGTCTTTAAAAAAGTACTGACCAATTATGCCACCACCCCAAACAGTTAGTTTTTGCAGATGTAACGGTGTTTCGACATAAACTTAAGGATTATTATCACTCTAAATACGACAGTTTTGTTTATTGACGTATCCATTTAACCAAAAGTGAGTTTTGTCGCTAAACAAAATTCGCACGCTGCGTATTTCGAACAGAATCATAATTTTGATGAATAAATAATACATTAATTTATCAAATAAATTTTCACAATTTGGAAGCGTTGCTCAGGTGTCAGTCTATTCACGTTGGAATGCCAAACCAAACTTCAAATAAATCACTTGACAGCTGACAAAATGGCCGCCAGTTAAAATAGTGTTACCAAATTAAAGTTCTAAATATTTAAAAAAAAAAAAACACCCTTAATTTGCTAAGCAGGCTGAAGCTCCCCTTCAAATTCAATTCCAAAGAGGTTGGAAAAAAAGTAAGATACTGATCAGTTAGGGGTTGAACAATTTTCACGTACCTCATTTCGTTGTAAGAATGACGATATTTTCAGTATACAAGGTTTGTGGATAAAATTTGTCACCAATAATTCATTTGTCATGAAAAGCAATAATATCAGAATAAATAAATAAAATATCCTTGGGGAAGTTTTGTTTTTAGGTAGTAGGTTAGCGAGCTAGTGATGGAACCTGTGACAAAAATGGTGCACTCTTAAAATTTGGTAAAAATTTGTTATGAATGAAAAATCAAAAAAAAATTATAAAAATATCTATTGGAAAAACGCGTTTTTTGTTGTATGTGATAGAGAGTATGACATTTTTTCCAAAAATCAATAACACCCCTTACCCAAATCCCCAAAAAATACCCTTTCAACCTTCATGTTCTTGTAATCTTTTTTGATTCTTCCTTCTAGTAGTAAATGAAAAATATTTACCAAGTTTCGCGAGCGTACCATCTTTTTCAAAAATGTATTAAAAAAGACACCACTCTTCACTCTACCTTCAAAAAACACCCTTTCATGCAAAATTTTGTGTATAAACTCTATTGATTCTTCATTCTAGTTGTTTATAACACCTTTTTACCAAGTTTCATGATGTATCCACTACCCCAAAACAAAAAAAAAAACACCCTTTTACCACAGATATTTTTATGGATTCTTCTGATTATTACTTTTCATGACAAATGGTACATACAGATGCTAAGTTGCTTCAAGGAACCATAATTTTCTCTTTTATGGCGGTCGTATCGACTTGGTTTCGTCTCGTATAACTCGGTCTCGTATTAATCAGTCTCGTATGGTCTCGTATAACAAAGTCTCGGTTCGGTATCGTTTTGGATGCTTTGGAGCTCATATCGTCTCGGTATCGCTTTGGTTTCCGATACTGATACCAAACGATACCGAAACTTTTCTGGTATCGTGGCCAGCTCTACAGAGTAGCTCTCACTTAGAGTAAGGTGCCAGTTATAGCTTTCATTGAAACAAATGAAGTTCAAGACTTAATTTATATTTCTAGTCAAAAAAAATTCAAATAGGCCAAACTTTCAACATAAAATGACTTTTAAGATTTCAATGATCATTGGTAAGGTATAGTTCAAGCAATTATTAAAATAAATAAAGTCTTTTTATGTCGAAAGTTTGGCCTATTTGAATTTTTTTTTTTTGACTGGAAATATTAATTAAGTTTTGAACTTCATTTGTTCATCAAAATAATAAATGCTTTCTAAATGTCTCAAAATCTATCATTAAAGTTTTCAATGATGAGTTTCAATGATAGCTATAACTGGCACCTAACAGTGTATGTGTCAAAATCGAAGCCGTGTATACACACATCTGAATTTTCTAAATAAGCAAACCATAAAATAAATAAAAAAAATATTCAAAATCAGATTTAATACAACCCAGATAAATAAAATAATAGTTCTATCTCATTTATGACCATTGTCTTCGCCCTTGTATCGTACGTAGTTGTGACCTTAAAAGTTTTGTAGGTACTTCGTAATTGTTTACTTAGTAGTTGTGTCGCTAGTAGCTTTGGCTTTCGTTGTTGAGACAGTTTCCTGAAAAGTGGCAACCCTTAAATTGTTACTGAAAAAATGTTTTCTCAACACCTACCTTTTAAGGCATCAACTGTTATTTTAACAAATTTGCCAAGTAATTAACAAGTCTTTTTCTCTATTTAAACATTTGGCCTCTATTTTTTTTAAAATGCGTCCTAGTGATTGAATTACCAAAACGACTTCCTTAGTGTGTCAAAAATAAAATGAAAATAAAAACAAGATCGGCCCCCCAAAAAAGGGCAGATTTCGGTTTTCTGACCGCACTACAGATTGGGCGCCATTTACAAAAATGACTCCTAACCTAAATTTCATTCTAGTTTGTGAGAAATTAATTCCAATCAAAAAAAAACGTCCCCCACATTTAAAATTTTCACATTTAATAAAAATAATAAAGAAAATTACTATTACACGTTACGTTTTGTTCAAATATTTCATATTTCTTAGTTCTTAGTTTCACCTTCCACCACTTTTCATAAGATTGTCTGTGAATTTAAATTGCTGAATGGTTTATTCCAGTAAAAAATTGACTTCGAAAACATAACTTTGTTATGCTGATATTCGTTTTGATATGTTTTTAAGTGCAGTACAACTACGAGTAGATGCAAAATTTTGTATTACATCAACAAGTTATAGTAGGTGTTCATGTTTTATTTCATTTCATTTTTGATTTAATTTAACTTTTTTTTTTAACTCTGCCCTGCGAAAAAATTTCCACCGCACTATTTTCAGAATTTCAAGGACTCCATTTCAGAATTTGCTTTTTGCATCCTCAAGCACAAAGATATTGTCCATGACAATCTACAAACAAATTGCATTCTGCAAGCTTTAGCTTGGAGGTCCTTGCCGGTTTTTTTTTTTTTTTTTTTTTGTATAAAGAAGAATGCATTAAGTAAATTTTCAAATTTCACAAAAATTGAATATGAAAACACTGTTAAAAAAAAAAAACAAACATAGTGAAACACAAAAAGAAAAAAACACTGCTCCAAGCTATGTAATGTAATGAATGTTTTTCTCTTTGAGTGCATCAGTGCATGGGATTTTATTCTTATTTTAGCAACTCTTTCTTTTGTTGTTATTGTAGCTCAACATATTATTTACCACCCGGAAAATAAAGTAAAAAAATCTAGACCCAGAATCCAGGATTCAGAATGGCAGAATTCAGAGACCCACTTGCATATTTTTCATTACGCGTTTGGTTCGTTATTCTTTTCACTTTTTGGTCGTCTGTAACCAATTTTCATGATAAATGTGACAGCGAACGTTTTTGCAGTATTTACCATCATGAGGATGAGAAAAGGATTGCTTCAGTGGGTGGTGGCTGCGCGGTGCGGTGGGTGTGGCAAGGTGGGGGTATAATGTGATTTTATTTTTTTTATTTTTATTTTTTTTTTGTTCAACATCCTTCCCAGCATTTATATTCTTATCTTGTTTTAATTAATTGAATTACTGCACGACATAAGGGATTGCAGTGGAGTAAAATCGTGCAGCTGTCGCCAGGGTGCAAAAGTGCAAAGTAATGTTTTCATTCTGAGGATGATAATGTTTTTACCTTCTTGTTTTTTTTTTTTTTCTGTAACTTTATATCAATATTTACAGAAACAATGAATTAATTTTTGACGAAGAGGGTTTTGTGTTTAAGTATAATGTACCTACACATAGGGCCATCAATAAATTACGTGACATGGTAATGGGGGGGCATCTCAGATTTTTGAAAAACGTGACAGAGAAGTTCGAAGGATCTTAATCACTGTGATATCAAAAAGTCACTATTGCTAGGTTTTCATGTTGCTGCATGCTTGGACACTTCTTATCCATATCAACGATATAGAATAGAGGTTTAAAAAAATTGAGGAAATTAAGAGTTTTGGAATATTAAAAAAAAATATTTAATTGCGATAGCTTGAATTTTGATTTAGAGTTTTGGAAGAAAATTGTGGAAAAATTTGAAGAAAGATGTAAAATTTCATCAAACGAGCTAAGTACATTACCTACCAGCAGAAAGCAGGAAATAGATTTTTTAGAAGAAAAGAATTAGCCATAGTCTTTTTTGTGTCTACGCGAATCGGAAGTATTTAAAAAAAATTCAACCCGTTTTCGAGGTACCGAATTAAAAAAAAAAAAAATTTTAAACATTAAAAAAATATTTTGTTGAAAGCTTTTATAAAGAAGGTAGGTATGCAATTTTTATTTTAACCTCATTGAAATTTGTTAAAAAAAAATCTAAGTCCGTTCAGCCGATATGGAAAAAAAATCTAATAAAAGAAAACATTCTATGGTAGGTACAATTAATAATAGCTAAGTGAAATTTTTTTAATTTTTGAAAAAAGACTGCCAAATATTCTCTCTCAAGGAGTCAATAGTCACAGCCTTATCCGTGTAGACAAATGACTTCACTTAACCCCGCAAAAAATTTGAATTCATCGAACTCAGGTAAGACTTCCAGTGGAAGGCATTCAGGCAGTGGGTGCATTCAGGCACCTAATCACCCCAACTCTCTTTGCATTTTTCCCCTCCAATTAAAAAAGAATTTAGTGGAATTCGATGTAAAGCCTGTAACAATTATTATTTTTAGTTGAAGAGGAGAAGTTGGTAGTCTTTTCTCACTTCACGAAACAACTCTACTTCGTTGGGATTTTGCGCAGATTTAGGGGTCCCCCTTGGTTAACATTCCATCATTTACATATAAAAATTTAGATTTTGAAGTAGGTTGGGCAACCAGCCATTTTCTAAAGAGTAACCTCAGGATTCGGCGACCAAGTGTCACCCGTGCTTTTCTTGGATTTAGGTTTGATCAGACCACCCGTCTGTCAAATTTGGTTGTTGGATTCGGGGAAAAACTCTTATCCACGCTTTTGGGTAAAACAGACCGCTTGTCTGTCAATGAGTGGAACACATCCACTTTTGGTGTCAACTTTGACACATCGATTTTGTTTCTCAAGATACTGAAAGATACTGAAAGAGTGAACCGATGGCTGATGGACCATGGCTGTCCTTCTCTCTCTCAGTAGGTTGAAAGAAACACCTGAAAAAAAGAAATTTGGGAAGAAAGGAACCGAGGATCGGGAGTCGAAATTGTTGCGGTAGATTTTACCGTAACACGCTTATACCTACAAAAAACTAATATGAGGCAATTTTTAATCAAAATATTTAATGACCGTTTTTATTAAACTTTATAGTCTAAGAAGTACTTCGTGCTATGATGGTTAGTCCGTTTGACTGTCTGGGTTCAATTCCCAGCCGCTGCCACCTAAAAACTGAATCTGTCTCTTGCGAGGAACTGACAAATCCTCCAAGAGTATATTTGTCATGAATAAGTGCTTCTCATCTATGTAGTTGTTCGGTATCGGTAAAAAGTTGTAGGTCCCCTCCATTCCTGCCAATCACACGTGCACAGGAAAAGTTGAGAGTTGTAAGTCACTAGTCCCTGGCTGTTGCGCCACTACATTTATTTATTTAATGTAAAAGTAATACTTTTCGTTTATCTTGTATCAATTATTGTTATTTTTTCTATTATTTATTTGCTACAAATCATGTTCCTTTACAATTTTTCTTATACCACCTTCTCATGTGTCATTTTGACAGACAGATACAAAACTAGGCCAAAAGGACTACAATTACGTAACTATATTTTTATTTCATATTGTTATTTATCATTGAAGTCAATATTTTATTCTATAATAATTTATTAAGATTTCTAAGAAAGCTTTGTATTGTGTTATTAAGTGTTGAGTGCAATTAATCATCTAATCAATTAGATAGTTAAGCTCTCAGATTGGTGAAAATGCCAATAATGATTTGCCAATACCTTCACTTTATTTTTTTTTTTCGAATAGGTACTTAACTCAAAAGGCATTTCAATACCAACAGTATTGGCAAACCATTTATAACTCTTCTTTCGAACTCTTTTATCTTAAGCCACGAATAACAAATATTTTGATTGGAATCTCCTCCCCTAATCAGTGTTGAAGTAGTTTCTAAGCGCAGATAAGAGTACCTCAATAAAAGAGAGTAGGTAAGGTACTTATATTATATCCATATAAATTTATGAGAATAAACCGGCAATTGTACGGAATCACATCATGAGAAAAAAAATATATGTAAGGACACTCACTTTCATATGCTTAAGTCCTTCAACTAAAGATTACTATTGGCTACTATTAACCAACACTTCAACACTCCGCATATCCATAGTTATAGAGTACGGAGACCAACACCCAGTTTAGTTGGTCTTTTCAAATGCCATTTAAAGCGAGAAATAGAAAAGAGTTTTCTCATTATGACATTTAATGACAGTCATTTAGTTGGAGTACGTTGTTTAATTACAAACTATTATTAGGCAGTATAAACGTAAAAGACAATGAATGAACGAAAAGATGGGACGTACAAACGAAAGACAGTGGACAAAAATCGTAGAATTCTGAACTAAATTTCGAAGTTGTGATATAGTGATATAGATGTAAGTGTATTGGGGCAGCCCTGCCTCTAGCAAAGAAGAATAAATCGGTGAACTTGTTCAAGCTAACAGGCTTGTCTGTGCTCTAATACTCTTTGAAGAATACAGCCACAGAAAGAATCGGTTGGAATACGCCCTGCCTCTAACAAAAGACTAGAGAATATCGGGTGGACAAAGCCTAGACTACTCTTATATGGGTGGAGGTATTTAATCAACTCAGGGTTCGGTAATTAATATTACAGTTCGCTAATTGTTGTATATCTTTCCAAAAAAAATTTTCAAACAATTAAATCATTTTTAAAATTTTGTTTCGAATCCAAACTAAAAGAACAAATATTTTACTGTTGAAACTTGAAAAGTCGGAACTCTTCACACAAACGTCATAAATAAAGCTTATTATCAACGTGACCTTATACTCTTATATAATTATCTCTTCCTTACTTCATAGTAAGCTTACGATACGATGCAACGATGGCAACGTTTTGATTCATTTCAAATTATATAAAGACGTTAGAAACAAGTATCGCTATTGTTCAATTTTAAGAAAAATGAGAAAAGGTTTAATGGTTAGAGATTAAACCAAATAATTAAGGATGAGATAAGTAGGGGATGGAGCGAAAAGTATAACCATTCCGCATCCGCATAGAAATGATTATTTTTTTATTAGGAATAGAACATTATTACAGTAAACTATCAAAAAATTTTACATTAAATAGTAGATTATGATTTAGAAAGTACTTACATTAATACAGGGTGGTCCTGATAAAGATCATTATTTCTTAAAAATAAATACAAAACAAAAATGCTGTAAAATGTCAGCTCATTGGGTCAATAGAAATCAAAAATCGGGACTTTGGAAAATAACATGAAATTTTTAACATACAACACATATAGAAAAATGTTTTGTAGCCTACATTTATGACAAAAAGGAAATATGTAATAAGATTTTATCGAGAGCTTTCAAGGCTCATTTTGGTAGCTAATTATCTGCAGGTAAATAACTTACTTATGAGAGATTTGCAATTCTGATAAAATGTTAATAGCAACCCAGTTTGTTTTCTTAAGCCCAGTTTTTCAGTGCAAGATCATCCTAATCTCTAGGTTAAACCTGACTTAACTCCAGAAACTAGTTTTTCCGTCAAATGAAATCCTAGGTTAGCTCGCAGTTAACTCACCTAACTCCGGGACCATAATGAGTTTTTGCGCCCGCCATCTCAATTTCAATAGTTAGAGTTTTTGTCAGTGCAATTCCGTTGTGGCGCCATTTCTATTCCGATGCATGAAAGACGTAGAAGGATGGTATCCATAGTGTTGCAGATCTATGCCCTTAGATATTTGACAACTGAGAGATAAAATTAATTCTCAACTGAAAAAATGTTTCTGAGTTGACTCAGGGTTAATTTTATTTTCAGGATAAGCTAACTTTGATTTAAGTCAGAATAAACCCTTAACTGAAAAACTGGCCCTTAGAGCCAGTGTTCCAGTACATGATAATCCTAGTCTCGGGGATATAAGTAAACTCCAGAAACATGTTTGTCAGTCACCTACTTCCGGGAGCTAACTCCGGGGCCAAATTTAGTACCTTTTTACTTGCGGTGTCCGCCATCTCAATTTCGATAGTGAAAGTAATTGTCAATGCAATTCCGTTATGGCGTCATCTCTATTCCGATGTGTGAAAGGCGTAGAAGGGTGGTATTCTTAGTATCACATCGATGGCCCAGATTTTTGACAACTGAAATATAAAGCAAATCCATAACTGAAAAACCATGTTTTTGAGTTAGCTCAGGCTAATTTATTTTCAGGATTAGCTTACTTTGATTTAACTCAAAGTTAACCCTGAACTGAAAAACTGGCCCTTGCTTAGTGTCATCTAGGGTTTAGAGCTTGCCTGTGGCCACGCTTCCAAACGAAAGGATACTTTTATTCTCATTTCAACGTCAAGAGTCAAGAGTCGACTGAATTTCTCATCGTGCTACAGAAAATCACAGGTGCGTTTCCTGGTCAAAGTATGCTATATGTTTGCAAATGACTGAACCGAATAGGTTAACTGAAAACAGTTGCAGACAAAAAGAAATGTATTAAAAAAATTAGTTATGAAATTATTATTAAGAAAAAAAGATGTTTTTTTTAACGAAGTTAAGCATGAAGTCAGAAATGTAGCACCGGTATTCATAAACTCAAATAAAACAGTGAGTTAAGTGTCAAACATTATCAATAAATTAAAATTCAAGGTATTAAACTAATTCACCAAAATAGGTAAATTAAACGAGTAATTAGGTTTAAATACTTCTGTCATTGTTGCCAAAAACTAGAAATAAAAGGAAACAGACGCTAGTGACACAAATGCTTCTTAAAACTTCAAATTAGAGTGCATGTGCAAAAGTTCACATTTTGTGAGAAAGTATATGTGCAGTTCAAAAGTAGTCTTTGGTAACAGCAGAGTTCTTGTTGAATGTAGTAGATTTTCGTTAAGATTTTGAACTTAACGTGGATTAGCAGTTTATAGATATTTTTATTGATATGAAATTTTAATTCGTGAACTGCATTAATTGTCTGCAAGATTGGTTTACAGTTTCATGCGAAAAAAAACTATTGCCGTCACGAAATATCATGCAAAAGAATGGACCTGCAATTGTTTTGCATGAATTCGTTTACACTTCCAAAAAAAATATTTTTACCTCATGGCATTATTTGCATGCAAATGGTTTTTGCATCCAAAAATAAATATTTACCATTTTAAGGCATTTATTAATTTAAGGGGGCTTAGGCCAATATAAACATTTTTTGCTTTGAATATTACACAGTTGTATGCACAGAATAGGAGGAAAATTAAATTTTTTTTCGTATGGGAACTGTTAACTAGGCTTTAGCCAATAAAAACTTGGACCAAATTTTACCTTACATTTTTGCTTGTTTTATAGCATTGATAACAATTTGCAGCTGTTGGTGACTTAACAAATTATATTTATGTGATAAAATGTTAAATTCGTGACAATTGAGCATGAAGACAGAGAATTTGTAAGGAATTTCACCATACCTAATGGTGAATCTCAGTGTTCTTGTAAACTCTTCAGTTCGTGTGAATTTCGCTGCAATTGTAGTACCTAATTGCCACAAGTGGCAAGAGTGACGTCTTCAATAAAGGTGTGTCAATGAATACTTAATTTGTAATGAATTTAACAAATTGTTATAGTGAATTTCACTATATACCTGATATTGAATTTTACTGTTCGTGTAGTTAATTTCACTAGAATTGTAATAAATGCCACAAGTGTGTCGCGATAAATTTTACCACAACAAATTTCACCTTCCCATTCCTTTCTTTTTTACACTAGCCCCCTCCTTTTCTTGTTGCGGCTCCAAAATGCTAGCAGAGTTCAGTGCGAACCTGGTCCATCAGCCAGAGGCCTGCTCCTAAAGCATCTTGGAAAAACAACTCCAACAGGTTTTCGAAGAATAATCGTGTGACAGGTGGTGCGCGAAAATCCGTAAACACAAAGTGAGACAGAAGGTCCACTTTTCCTTAAGGCATGCGACGGATGGTCCTTGCCCAACGATATGTGTGTGACAGGTGATCCACACCAACGATGACATGCGACTGATGGTCCATTGTCCAACGATGACATGCGACAGATGGTCCATTGTCCAACGATGACATGTGACAGATGGTCCTTTGTCCAACGATGACATGTGACAGCTGTCCACATATATGTTTACACTTACAGATATGTCAATACTGGCAACGTCAGTCAATATTCAACGAATGGCCGAGGGCCTAACCTAGCGTGCCGTTGTAGGTAAAGAAAGATCATTGTGTTAGGTGATTCCCCAAGGTCTATGGTGTTAGGGAAATGTTAACTTCAGGTAAGAAATCGAATTCTTCCTCACCATTTAAGATTGGTAAATGGTGAAAGTGCATTCGTTAAAGATATTTTTCTCGGTCTTAGTCTGGTTCGGTTGGGACGGGGACTTTGATCGTGTAAATTTGATTTTTCTTTTACTTTTTTTGTGTGGCATAGTAAGACGGAGGTGGTCTGGATGCATTCATTGAGCTACTTCCCATTGTGAATGATCCCTTTCACTAGGGATACTTAAAGTGAGAGAGTGGGTTGGGTTCAACAACGGGGCAGGCTTCCAGCCAATAGGCGAAGTCCTTGCATAAGACTCGTGATCGAATACAACCACTACTGAGTGGGTGCGAAAGAGAGGTCGACAATTGGAGAGTGCGAAAGTGAACGCAAAAAGCCGCCATTATGACACTTTTTGGTAAGATTCTGTAGAAGGCAGATCGTTTTAGAAAAGTTTAAGAAGGAAAAATCAAATCCGCATCATATAACGTTTAATTTCAAATATTGTGAGATTTTCTTTAAAAGTAATAAATAATTTCCAGTGAGGGAAATTCTCAATAGTTTGTTGTGAGGAGCTACATTTCTTTGAACGGAGCGACTTCAGGAGTCAGGGCCAGGTGGGCCAGAGAACTAAGGGAAAATTCGATTTCGTTTGGAGAATTTTACTAATTAAGGTAGGAAATTTCACTACATCTAATATAGTTAATTTCAGTGCTCGTGTAGTGAATTTCTCTGCATTTGTAGTAGATAATTCTCCTAAGCGTTTTAGAAAATTATTTAACATCTGAATGTATTGCACTCGTAGGGAAATTTACAAAATTTCAATTTCACTAAATCTGGTAGTCAATTTTACTGTTGGTGTAGTGAATTTCATTTGCAGTAATTGTCACAAGTGTTGATAAAAATATATCAATTGTATCCTGCATTCGTTTTTCATTTCACTTCATACCTGATATTGAATTTTCCTGTTCGTGAAGTGAAGTTATTTTAATTGTACGCTTTAGTGAACTTCATATTGCATTTTACAAACCTACATAAGTTTGAAACCTTTTTCATTTTCAAAAACAAAAAGTAAAGCTCATCAATTAACTCTATCTAAACAATAAAGAGAAGAATATTAAATAAAAACTAACATCAAATTGACGTGTCGTTTAATTAATACCCTACCTATCAATAAAAAAAAAAACTTTGTAAAAACTTCCAATATTGTAAAAATAAAAGTGTGCTCTCAAACGACACAAATCATTTTTATTTCTAACTTTATTGGACTTTCCCGACAAACTTTTCCTATAGTGTCTTTTTCCCACAAAATATTTATACTGCTCGTGAAAGAGCAGAAACGAACCATATTTTCAATATACAGTAATAACATTCCACATCACTTGATTGGGTTCTTTTGAGTACATTTACCAATACTGTTAAGTTTCAAATTGTTCAGTAGGTAAAAGAGTCGATTTGGGCTCACATCGAAATATAGTTTTTATCTTGCTTTTAATATGGCAAGTCTGTCGCGCAATGGCCGAACGTAGGAAGGATAATTTTCATTTTTGAACTAATCTTTGTTCCATTGTACATTTAAGACACTTTTAAAGGTCATATTAACTTTTCTAATAATGGTTATAAATTTAAGTTGTGTTTACCTCTTCCGTGCCGGTGTCAGGACAAAATCTCATATTCTTTTATTGCACTGACCAACTGATTTGTACAACAACAGGGTTCAATCAAGTGATGCGGAGTATATGTACTGCATCGAAAGTGTAATAAAATTGAAGCATATCGGACGATAGCTGGTGCATTGATGGTATTTTAAAGGAATCAGTTTTGTTTTTGTCGTTTATGTGTATGTATGTATACATTACATAATATGTGTGTTGGTAACATATAGATATATATTTTTATCATTATATTATTATGTGGTTTTTTAAATTTTTATAGCTGAAGTTTTGCACCGATATAAACTAGACACTGATATTTCATTGAAGTTTTAGTATGAAACTTTGCTTGTCAATTTTGTGCAAAAATAAGAAACGGAATAATAATCTTCCCTTTGAATTTTGTATTTTTTATTTGTATGAGTGACTTAAATAGGACAGGTGTGACAATATAAATAAATGAACGGTGACACTTTGTTATATTGGAAAATAAGATATTTTTTCGTCTAATGGGATATAGAGTTATCGCCGTTTCAGTAGAGAAACCTCACTATCACTCACTTTTCAAATTCTTGTTTTGAAATGTAAAGTAAATTTAACTGCTTATGTGATGGTAATGAAGCTTTAGAGTCAATTTGGTAAATAAATACCTACACATAAATAAAAGCAAGAGGAACGAGTTGACGTTGATCCGTTATCACTGAAACATTTGGCAAAGCTGTACCTGTTAATAAAACATAACCTATCACCGACTTAAGGAATCGATGTCAGCCCAGAAACCGTTAGGGGAGTTCTGTGACAAACCGGAATGAAAGAAAAAGAAAAAATTATATGAAATTACTAACGGTTCGGCATACAAAACTGTGCCTATATACAATACGAAGAGCTAGTAATGAGGTAATTCAAAATACAAGAAACATTCTATGAGAGGTATGTAGTTAATAATTGCTTAGTGCAAATTTTTATAATTTTGGTAGTAAACAGCTTTAAATTCATCATACAGAAAAAAGTTTAAATCGTTTACCGAAAAAAAATATTTTCCCTAACGATTTTTTAAACATTTGCGTGTTAAGTATGTCCCTTTGTTTTTTCATAGAAGTAATTTTTTTTTTTAATATTCTAGAGACTTGAATTTATTGTGAACAATATGGCAGTACTTCAGTCTTACTGCCTGACCAGAATAAAGTGCTGCAACTGGAGCTGCATCTGCAACTGGAATAGCTGTCAAAAAATGCTGTACGTAATTTTTTTACTCGCCCAGAATGTGCTGTACAGCTTTCTGACATTTTTGGCTTTTCAAGTCTGCTGTGCAAACTGAACTCAACACAAAAATTAAAATTAAAACAAAAAAACATAAATAGTGATGAAATGCAAGCTAAAATTACTTTACGCTTTTATCAGAAATTAAAAAGAGTTTGAAACTCTCTTCAACCCCCATGTAAGCACTTGGTTGCGCTCACAATATTGAAACGTCAAAAATGCTGCATGCAAAAGTAAAAAGTTGGTCAACTTGTGCAGCTGCGTCTGCAGCTCCGTCTGCAATTGCGTCGTGTTCTGTTCATATTATTGGATTTGTGTGTATTCAACATTGTGACAGCTATTCCAGTTGCAGCTCAGTGTCCATTCTGTTCAGCCAATTAAGATATCCGTCGAACTGAACGGACGTGTTTCAGCCAGTCTGATAATAATTAAATTAAGTTAAGTTAATTTAAGTTAAGTTAAGTAAGTTAAGTTAAGTTATGTTAAGTTAAGTTAAGTTATGTTAAGTTAAATAAAGTTAAGTTAAGTTAAGTTAAGTTAAGTTAAGTTAAGTTAAGTTAAGTTAAGTTAAGTTAAGTTAAGTTAAGTTAAGTTAAGTTAAGTTAAGTTAAGTTAAGTTAAGTTAAGTTAAGTTAAGTTAAGTTAAGTTAAGTTAAGTTAAGTTAAGTTAAGTTAAGTTAAGTTAAGTTAAGTTAAGTTAAGTTAAGTTAAGTTAAGTTAAGTTAAGTTAAGTTAAGTTAAGTTAAGTTAAGTTAAGTTAAGTTAAGTTAAGTTAAGTTAAGTTAAGTTAAGTTTAGTTAAGTTAAGTTAAGTTAAGTTAAGTTAAGTTAAGTTAAGTTAAGTTAAGTTAAGTTAAGTTAAGTTAAGTTAAGTTAAGTTAAGTTAAGTTAAGTTAAGTTAAGTTAAGTTAAGTTAAGTTAATTTAAGTTAAGTTTAGTGGAGTTGGACTTGGACTTGGACTTGAACTCTTCAAGGACTATGCAGGTATTGACACTTATTTTATTTTGATTGATTTTTTTAGGAGATATTTCAAAATTAGCATAGAAAAACGACGTTTTTCAAAGTTATTCAAATAAATCATGCTGCATATCACTGGAAATGTCTATTCAAGCCATATGCAGGTATCGAAACTAATTTAGTTTTGATTGATTTGCTTAAGAGATATTTAAGAATTTGCATAAAAAAACGACTCTTTCTATACATTCAAGGCAAAAAATGATTACATTGACTTAAATCGCATCTATTGAGTCATTAATTTACCCTAAATTAATAAACTTTAGGCCTTTAAATATGGTAAACAATTATTTTTGGATGCAAAAACTATTTGCATGCAATTAATGGCTCGGGGTGAATATATATATATTTCTTCTTGGTTGTGAAAGCCGACCACACAAAAAAAATATTTTATTCACCTCAATTTTTTTGCATGACATTTCATGACAGCAATGGTTTTTGATTCTGCATGAAAGAATTAATTTTGCATTTCACCTCAATTAGTAGTGTAAACTAAGTTTTAAGGAAATTTTATAATTGTTTTTCAAGAAAAGTTTTAGAGCTGTTTTTGAGAAAAGTAATATAATTTGGTTACAACTGACAGACAGCCATATAAATACACTATGCATAGCAAAAACACTATTTTGAATGGATATTGCGTTACTAATCTAAAGTATCGATTTGTACAGACAAGTTTCATGTCCTGCCTATTCCAAAAACACAAAAATATGTATTTTATTTTTCTATTTTTTTAATATTTCTTTTCCTCACCTTAAAAATTGGGTTGTCTTAAGCAGAAAAGAGTGCTAAGAGCGTACGCTGAATATTTATCAGGAAGGGAGGGATCCTGATTCATTCCAAAATTAGTACTGAAGACGAATTGTATAACATTTATGAAATATATTTCGATTAGGAAGGGGGGGGGGGCAAGTACTCTTCCCTTTTCAACCTTTTGTATTCCCTTGAAGAGTGCTCACCCAATACTAAAACATTTCCCCTTCCTTAAAAATTTCGCCCAACAAATTTATCTGGGCAGCAATTCTCTGGTCTGTCAAATGTTGCCGAAGTTCAAAAATGTAATCAGATACAAAAATTCAAAAAAATTATCAAAATCAAAACAGAATGCCATTTTCTACCGAAACATTTTCAGCTATTATTTTCAACAAAGAACTGGGCAAGTGCTTTCAATTTTAAGGAATATCAACCAAAGTTTTGTTTAAGCATTGCTGTGCCAATTATACAAATGAAAAGTTTTAAGGAAGTTCATCACTGCTGTCTTAAATGCAGATACGGGTTTTAATACTTGTTGAGCAATAAAATGCAGTAATGAATGGCAACACTTCAATTATTTCAAACTTCCTGAAAACGTAGACGTATGAATTGATGTATAGAGTCTTTTAACTTCGTTGTCTGCGAAATAAAAAAAACTAAGTTTTGGAAAATGTTCCTCCGCTCTTGTTCTCCTACTGACTATTCTAACTATTTTTGTTCTTATCTATATTTTAACGAGCTATATAACTCCCTTTACCAACGATATCTAGTTACCACGGAAAGCAACCTTATCAATGTTTTTTCTAAGTCACTTTTTCAGTTTGTCAACTATTAACGAAAATCCGATTACTAAACTTTTCAAACAATCTTTTGCCGATGACGCCTTTGCACCTGATTCTGCATATTTCAATTATCTACAAAACTTTTTTCTTAGACCGCTTCTCCCTCGTACCGTCGATCCGTATCTCTTCGAAACTAAATTAAATTGACTAAACGATGAATTTTATCCTAGTCCTGATGGTCTTCTTGACATACTTCTAAGAAAATGCTCTTCAGCCCTTTCTCTTTCTTTCTCAAACATGTTTAGCCATTCCCTAAATTTTGGTGAATTTCCTCAGATATAGAAATCATCTTTCATAATCCCAATACACAAAAAGGCTTCGAAGGTTGATGTTAACAATTATCGTCTAATTGCCAAGCTTTCTTACATACCCAAGCTCTTTGAAAGAATTTTGTATGAAACGCTAAGTTTTCACGGCAAATCTCTCATTTCCCCCAGACAAGATGGCTTTCTCAAATGCAGATCTACAACCACTAACCTCGTTGAATTTGTGTCTTTTGCACAATCAGCCATGGAGAAAGGTTACACAGTCGATGTTATCTCAACCGATTTCAGTAAGGCCTTTGACAAAATTTGCCAAAAACTAACTTTTAAAAATTTTCTACTGTCGGCATCGAAACTTCTTTGTTTAAATGGATCTCCTCTTACCTAGATAATCGTTACTACACTGTTCGTTTTAGAACTGCCACCTCTTGCTCTTTCTTAGCTACCTTCGGTGTGCCCCAAGGCAGCCACCTAGGCCCACTTTTGTTCATTCTTGTTATTAACGATATTGGAAAGGTCATCAAACATTCTTCTATTTCACTGTACGTTAATGATACCAAGTTTTCAAGATTATTTTGACGACTCATGACTCTTCCCTTATTCAACAGGACATTGACAGTTTTTCAGTTTGGTGTCTTAAAAATTGCTCGGAGCTTAACGTTAACAAATGCCAATCAATCACTTTTACGCGTAAACGTATTAAATCTCCTCCCCGTTTTTACCTCCTTCATGGTCAACCCTTACCCCCCGTTGATAATATTCTTGATCTTAGCATCATATTTGAACCGGAACTTAATTTTCTCTCCCATAAAGATGATATCATCCTCAAGGCAAATTCAGCGTTCGGCTTCGTCAAAAGATGGTCAAAGGAATTCTCTTACCTTTATGCAACTCGATCCCTATACATATCCTTTGTTCGCCCTCTCCTTGAATACGCTTCTCAAGTTTGGTCCCCTTATCAACTTATTCACATTTCCCGAATCGAGAGGATCCAGCGTTTGCTCTTCGATGCTTTGCCGGGAACAATCCCCTGATCCTGCCTCTCTATCTAGACCACTTTAAACTAATCAACTTGAATTCTTTTAAAGAAAGTAGAGAAATATCAAACATTCTCTTCATTCATCGGTTACATTCTGGTTCCGTTGACTCCACAAATCCATCTCCTTTAACATTTTTATCTTCCCACTCCCCTGACCTTCTCTGGCTCAAACGAACCTATTTCTCAAATGCTGCGAAGTGTTTATTTGAAAATGAACTCCTTTGACTTTAACCTCAATACTTCTTCCCAAAAACTCCGTCTTCTGAATCGCCCTCCTTCACACTTACCTTAGCTTAAGTTCCTAGTTTTAAAGTTAGATTCAGAATGAACTTGTATTAAGCCGAATAAATGGAGGTTTTGCCGCCACCAATATTTAAATTAAATACATTCCACAAGAAAGTAGAAAATCCCCTTGGCCAGTGCTGCTACTGAAATGAACTAGAAGGGTTCCTTGACAAAAAAACGGCCCGTACAAAAAAGTGCCGAAAGGAGAGAATACAAATAAACAATATGTCTTATAAAAAAATCGATTTTTAAATCACATCAAATTTTAAAATAGAAGCCAATAACTCGTAGTTTTTTTAAAGAAGTGGGGGCTAAGGGTCCTGAACGCAAAAGACAAGGAGACAAGAACAAGGAGACATTCTTTAAATAACCTTACAATCTTACTGATGATGGTATTTGGTATATATTTTAAATTTTGGAGATAAGCTTCCAGAACAGTAAAATGATTAGACTCTTGCATAAAGAAAGCTTTAATATTATTGATCTGTAATTATTAAATTTAAGTCATTAAGTCACTCCATCTGGAAAGTTTGCAATAAATATTTTCAGCATAAACGACTTCATTCCTTGATGTAAAATCAAATAACAAAAATGTATATCTACCAATCATTCCGCCAGATACTACTTTAATGTTTCAATTTGTAGTCATTAACCGATATACCCAATAGGCAGTATCGAATTTAAATTGAAGTTGGCATCGTGTAATGTAGCACTTGTAACATGGCGTATAGCCTTTATTATAATATATACTCGTACATTGGGGAGAAAGTCGATAGGAAATTTCTTAATAAAACGGAAACATCGAACGGAAGAAGCAAGGGAGTAAATTGAGAGAGTTCTTTAATAAGATGGCATTCCACCAAAGACCAAAGTGGAAGTAAGCTTCATTATATACCTACCTACCCTCAATGAGAATGAAAAAAATAACCAGAAAAGGTTTTAAGTCTCAAGAGGCAACAATTCTGGATGTAGTTACATTTACAAATGATTCCTTTTCTTCTTTGTATAAATATCCATCGATGAGATTTCAAATCGAAATAAGAAAACTTGAATCTGAAATTGGAATTTATACTACGAGTATAATGTTCAAGGAAGAAAGACACTAATGCTTTTGTGGTATTAAAAAATAATTATTGATTAGTTATTAAAGAAAAGCAGAGGACATCATTAATTAATAATATTTTCATGTCAATATGGTCTTAAGTTGTTTTTGAGGAGATATTTTGAGGAAGAGAAACGGCAAATTCATTTAAAAGTTCAAAAATAAATAAAAAATTGGCTTAAATTGAGAATACCTGCCATCTTGGGCTTACCATATTTTAAGAAGAAAGCTTTAAAATAGGGTGGTAGATACTTCAGAGCTCTGAGCAGGTCCTACCCCAATGCTATTTCCAAGACAATGATTTTTTTGTTTATTAATTTGGAACATTTAGAATATTCGGATTTTGGAATAAGCATTCTTCGTTTATTTATCCCATGAAATATTCGCAATGTGAGTCTGTTAGCGGAGAGGGCTATCTTGAAAGGTCAACGGTAGCAACAAGAAGCTTGTGTATCACATATTTGGCAGCTACAAATGGCATCTGTTTCCCATGTAGTGCGTGGCCTAGTCTTAGAATGTGAACACTCATCAGCTTGTGGTGGTGAAAACTAATTGCTTCCGCACAAGACCTGCCTGGAATCATTCGGATGGTCGAACAAAAAACCCAAGTGACCAATTCATAATACAACAACGATGAAGGAAATCACTTTGTCCTTTACATAATAAATGCCGCTCTAAGGTTAGAATATGTTTCGAGCCAATGGAAAGTTGCGGAAGTCATAATGGTATTGAAACCAGGCAAACCATCTCACGAAAAGAAGTCTTACAGGCCGATTTCGCGTCTTCCTATTATATCAAAAGTTTTTGAAAGAATACCGATAATAATATAATTGAGAGAGCTCTTGAAGAAAAGAGAAAGAGAGCTCTTGAAGAAAAGAAAATCTGTTCGACTGTCTTTTTGTACGTGTCGCAGGCGTTTGACAAGGTGTGGCACGAAGGCCTCAAATTCAAATTAAGACAAGTTCTGCCTGAAGGACTTTACAACATTCTAAACGGATATCTAAATGAAAGACTTTTTCGTGTAAGACACGGAAATGACTATTCTGATTTCAAAGAAATAGTGGCTGGGGTACCACAAGGAAGTGTATTAGGTCCAGTTCTGTACATTTTATTTACACGCGATATACCTCAAACAGATGACACTATTGTAGCCACGTTTGCTGATGATACTGCAATACTAGCAGTAGGCAAAACGATTAGCGAAGCTACAATTAAATTACAAAATGCTCTTAATAATGTTAATGAGTGGACGAAAACATGGCGAAAAGCGCTCAATGAACAAAAGTCAGTCCACGTGGACTTTACGTATAAAAAATAAATAGATTACCCGTCTTTCTTAATACCGCTCGTGTTCCGTTTGCAAATGAGGCAAAGTATCTGGGAATGACTCTAGACGCAAAATTAAAATGGAAGCCGCACGTGAAAAAGAAATGCGAAGAACTAAAAAGTAAATTAAGAGATATGAACTGGTTACTCGGTAAATATTCAAAGCTTAGTATTGAAAATAAATTGATTTTATACCGACAGGTTCTTAAACCTGTTTAAAACTTATGGTATACAACTTTGGGGTTGTACCTGCGATACAAACTTAAATAACTTACAAACGTTTGAAAATAAATTGCTTAAATCATTTGTAAATGCTCCGTGGTATATAAGAAACGAAGATCTTCATAGGGATCTCGGGATTCCTACGGTGCGGGAGGAAATAAAAAGTTTCGCGCGAAAACATAGAAATCGACTATTAGAACACGCTAATTCAACGATTATTGACATTCTTGACGAGTCGAATTTAGTACGCCGTCTGCGAAGAACAAAACCCTCCGACTTGGTGCGGTGAACAGAAAACCGCTTTAAAATCGCGGATTAAGCAGGAACTTTCACCGGAAAGTAACCTGCAACACGTTACTTAACTTCGTTAAAAATAAATTGCTAGATACGAGTAAGTTTCAACTTAGTTGCAATCGGGAAGTGGAGGTGGTTTTAGTGTAGTAAGAATCTCACACTTCTATGAGCACGAGTTTTTCGGTCCTCATAGAGCTTGAATAGCAGGTTTTGCACCTACCCACGGGAAAATAACCACAAAAAAAAAAAAAAAAAACTTTGTGATGTTCGGTTTGTTTATAATGCTGATGATGCTGGTAGTGACAGTGGCTGTTCAGAGACACTCAGACTCAGAGGTAATAGCAAGGAGAACAAGACTTAAAACTAGCGTTTTAATTGATCCAAGTATATATCGCAACTATACCGTTAAGCTCATGGAAGCAGTGTAGAACATAGTTGTAAGGGAAAATTTGTCTAAAATTGACTAGTAGGACCAAGTAAAGAATATTGTGGAAATCATTCTGAGGCAGACATAATCTAGAAATCCCTGGATGTTCCAAGTCACGTGGTACAAAATAACGGAAAAAGGTCACAATCTCACCGATCAAAATCCCGCCGATCGAAATCCCACCGCAAGAATCCCGCCAGTAGCCTGCTACTATTCGGCGGGATCTTCAATACTTTTTAAAATAATCCTAAATTATCAGATGATTCAAAACAATACTATATCATACTTTTGAACAAATATTTTGTGAATTTATTATTTATTGAAGCCACTCCCCCTCTTGAAAAGTATTTAAGTAGTAGTGCCTTCGCATTTATTTTCAGTTCTTCTTAGAACTCGGTAGATGTCACACCCCGAGGTAAAGAAATATCAATTTGATTGCAGTTTGCAAAGTTTGGGGGATGGTTGGGTGTGGACAATGGTTGGTCTGGATCTGGACAGAGGTGAGTCTAGATCTGGACAGAGGTGGGTCTAGATCTGGAAAAAGGTGGATCTGGACGGGTATGGATATGGATCTGAGCACAGGTGGTTCTGGAATCTGGACAGAGATGGAATTTTTTTTTTGAAAAATTAAAAAAAAACTGTTCCTAAATTTCAATTAAAAAATTGAACTAAATTTTTGGAAATTGAGTTTATGTTTTCACTCAACTAAGCGTCCTAGATGCATCAAACTTTACATCTTTAAACATGATTTGCGGCTAAACTGAACGTTCTAGTGACTTATAAATCCAGATTCCCTTAATGCAAAAGAAACTTTACATACCCCAAATCCTACAGTGATACCAAGCAGAAGGTTACAGGGGGGCAGCATGCCCCCCACATGCCCCACTATTTATTTGCGGTTATTCGTAGAACCCAAGCTTCTGTTGCTAAAGAAAACTTGACATTGCCGCTCAATTGATGCTTCGAATTACACGAAAAATTGACTTTTATCTTTAAACGGGGTGTGTGACTAAGCTAGGCATCCTAGAGGCATCAAAGTTGACACCTTTAAACTTGATTTGTGGCTAAACTTAGCGTTCTAGTGACTTATAGAAAGCATCTTAGTGATCTAAAAATGTGCCAGTTCTAAAAAATCAAAATTTAGTTGGTTAAAAAACTTTTTTTTTTTCCAAAATTCTCCAAAAATTAAATTTGATATGAATATACGTTATAAGGTAATTTTGTGCGCTTCTGAGCCCCACTGGGTACTGTTGATAGTGAAGTCCTCTGCATACAGTGAAAATAGCACTATAGTAGGAGTGTTCGTTCTTGTTGATTCCCATGCAATGGTGTCACAAATTGCATAGGAAAACAAAACATTAATGCGCTGTCGCATTGTAGTAGAAACGGCGGGATTTTGATCGGCTTAGACTTCGGGGGTTTTGACACGCGGGATTTCGACATGCGGGATTTTGATTCGCGGGATTTTGACCCCAACCCCAAAATAACACACCGAAGATTATGGAATGTGAGAATTACTGCTGTAAATATCGTGCATCAAAAAGATACTCAACAGAACGAAAATAGTGAGCATAACACAATTTGACACGTGACACAATAGTGATGATAAGCAAGCTTGCGAAAAGTTTGGAAAATGCTGCAGTAAGAGAGGACACAATAGAGCTGTATAGAATCAATCAGGAAATTGTTGGGCAACATAACACATAAATGGCAATATTTTGGTAACAGTAGAATATCAGCTTCCTAGTGGCATAATGGTTAATGTGTTGGACTCTAATGCCGAAGGTCTGAGTTTGATTCCCAGCTGCTACCACCAAACAAAAAAACAGAAATGTTTTTTCCGAGGAACTGCCTCTTGCGAGGAACTGACAAATCTTCCAAGAGCTTACTATACTAGGTAGTGATGAAAAAGTGGTTTCCATCTAGCCACTCAGACTAGACAAAAAATTATAGGTCCCATCAATAATTCTTGCAGACAACACGCACACAGGAATAGTTGAGAGTTGTTAGTCACTAGGCCCTGATTCTCCACAAGCTGTTGCGCCACCAAATTTTTTTATTATTTTATCAGCCGATGATTTATGGATCATTTAGTGCACTATTCAATGACGACTAGAATGTGAAGGAATATCCGCAAAAAGGTGCAAATGCATAGATCTTCTAGGGGCATCGACACCGGCCCACCAACCTTTGCCGAACTTAAGCTTGCGAACCTTCTCCTTAAAACAAACAGATTGGCTGGAACTGATCGCATACCCACTGATGGCTTGAAAGTCATGGATTTTTAAACAACGGCTGCTATTATCTGTTGAAATAAATAGCCACTACTGTTTTTAAGTGGATAAGAAGAAGGATGGAGTAATCACCCAAGAGGCAACAAAACAAATTTCGCAGTGGCATACCCAGCGTTGATCATATTATCAGTTGTCCCCATACCTCATGTTCGTCGATATTGGGAAGGTACTCAACAGGGTTAATCGCAAATGAATCTGGCGATCACTTATCATCAGCGGTAACATAGTCATAAAACAATGCAAAGTTCTGCGTGCTACATAATGGACAGCTTTCTTATTCATTCAAGGTGTATCGAGGAGTAAGACAAGGAGAAGTAATTTCACCAATTCTGTTTTTACTATAAGTAGGTGAGGAATAGAATTTAATGGAATCCTTTCAAAAATCTTGTCATTCGGACTATACGTGCACAATTTATACATAATACATATCAAACATTGTGATTGGATTGGAGTATCATATTATTCTGGGGCAGAAAGTTATTGAAAACGTCACACAAAATTCAACTATCTAGGCAGTATCGTATCAACTGAAGGTGGAACGGACTTTGATGCTGTCAATAAGATGATCAAAGCTCGTAGTCCATTTAAAATGCTCTCTCCGGTTCTACAGCATAGTGAAACTGAAATTCTTAGAGGCCAACGTAAGATCCATCCTTCGGAGGTTGGCCTTAAAAACCTGGAAATGTTCCACTGACATCTCGAGGAAGGTTACCAGAATTTTATGAACCATTGTCTTTGATACATTCTAATGATTTGTTGGCCACAAACCATAAAAAAAAGTTGAGCTGTGGAATAGAACTCATCAGAGAGGAGTCATCCATGATATCAGTCAACAAAAATGGCAATGGATTGGCCATAGTTTGTGGAAAGCAAACAACAAAGCCGTCTTCCGTGTGAAATCCTCAGGTTACAAGGTGAGTTTGAAGACCAAAGAAACTCTTAGAGATCAACTGTACTTAACGAAGCTCAGTCCATCAATATTCAAGCTAAAGCACCATGCCACGAACCGGGATAAATAGAGGGGATCTATTACGGGCCTTGGCTCCGGGAGAAGTTAAAGTAATGCTGCGAAGACTGCAGTAACCGGAATACATATATCCACTTGGAATTTGCAAAAATGTCAAAATTCTACGGTTTTGGAAAGTACTTCAAAATTTCCATAATCTGTAAGCGAATGGTAGTGATAAGTGAGTCGGTTCCGATTTTAGTGATTTTTAAAGTCAATATATGCAGTATGCAGTAATATTAAGAGACATTTAAGAAGGTGACTTTTAGTCCACAGAAAATTTTATCGAATGGTTGTTTATTCATAAAACTTGATATCATTTCGGTCTAAATAATTTATGACAACATAAAGAACAGCAAAATCAGGACGGAAATAATTATTTATAGACAACAACTAACGAACTCGCCAAACTCTGCCTCAGCCAGAACTTAAACCTATTGAAAATTTTCCGTCGGGTCGGATTTGTCTTAAAGTTATTTAGTTTCAGGAATTTTTGTTCTGCGGATACTTATTAAATATGCAAAATGAAGATTTTATACACAATATTTTAATACTGATTCCTGGATCTCAAAAACTGATTAACCCTAAAGTGCACGGCTAAGTAGCATGAGATACCTAATTATTTCAATGTTTTGTTGCGATGCAACTTTTGGCATAAACATTTCAAGGAATAAACTTCATAAACACTTAATTTGTGAAATTTCAACTAGAAACAATTTTCACTAGAATAATGGAGCTAGTAGATATACCCATCTAACAATATAGCAAAAATATTTAATGCCTTAATGTTTAATCAAATCGAAAATAATGATAATAAAGTACCTGTAGTTAAAGTCAAGCAAAATATATAAAAATGGAAGGAGGGACTTGTTTGGAATTTGTTAAGGAGTAAGGAATTTACATTTATATGTATTAAATTTCTATTTGCATCTGTGAATTTAAGTAATTTTCAGTAATTTTACGTCATTTACAGGTTTGGTTACAAGTTCATAAAATAGAAATAATATGTATGTACCTACATCTGGGAAGAGTCATAAATTGAAAATAAAAATAATTTGGTTTCTTGTAATTAGACATCCTGGAGGGGCCTATAACACAAAGCTACAAGTCTACAAGTCAGGAGTAACTATCTTGTAGGATTACGTAAGTCTTACATGCGTAAATTATTTCTGTGACACAAAAAATAAATTTAACAGTTGTAGAAAACAAAAATTTCCCTACACTTATAAAGCATACTATTCTTCTGATAAAGAGCGGAGTAGTTGTTCGTCGTCGGCTTTTGAGGAGGTAAATACAAAATTTCATACTAACGGGTGATTTTTTAAGAGGTTTAAAACTTAAAAAAAAAAAACACAAAAAATTCGAAAAAATGAATGAAATATTTATTTGAATCGATAGTTTGAACCTTTCAATTTAATGTTTAAAGATAATTTCATGCAAATGTTGACCGCGGCTGCGTCTCAGGTAGCCCATCCGCTGAGTTCAATTTTGGCATACTCTTTCACACATATCGGCCGGTATCTCACGAATGAATGCATGGATGTTGGCTTCCAGTGCGTCAATCGAAGCGGGCTTGTCCCTATAGACATTAGCCTTGACATACCCCTACAAAAAATAATCTAATGGTGTCAAATCGCACGATCTAGGCGGCCAATTGACCGGCCCGAAACGTGAAATTAACTGTTCACCAAACTCGCCTCGCAATTGCGCCATTGTTTCGCGTGCTGTGTGGTATGTGGCACCGTCTTGTTGAAACCACATATCATGCAAGTCAAGAACTTCCATTTCGGGCAAAAAAAAGTTTGTTATCATCGCTCGGTAGCGTTCACCATTGACAGTAACGCTGCGATTCGCATCATCTTTGAAGAAATATGGCCCAATAATGCCGCCGGCCCATAAACCGCACCAAACAGTGGCTTTTTCGGGATGCATTGGTAGCTGTTGCAATGCTTCTGGCTGATCTTCACTCCAAATGCGGCAATTATGCTTATTTACGTACCCATTCAACCAAAAATGAGCCTCATCGCTGAACAACAAGCAGCGCGCGATGAACATTTCGAACCGAGCACGAATTTTGATAGTAAAATTCAATAATTTGCAAGCGTTGTTCATTTGTAAGACGATCCATGGTTAAATTGCAAACCAAACTGAAGCTGTTTGACAGTGACACAAGGTACTAAACACACGTCAGCTGTCAAAACCAGTGTTGCCAAAACCAAACCAGCTAAAAAATCACCCGTTATGTATTTGTTTTTCAAAAAAAAAAAAAAAAATGTTTACAAAGTAATTGCCCCAACCCTCTTCTACGAGCTTGTTAGTAATCTGCTTAGACTTAATGCAATGGGAGAAAGAGCAGGGGCATTTCAATAAATTTTCCACTTAAAAATTGATTTTAATATAAAAAAGCAAAATCGTGGACAAACGTCGATTTTATCAGCCGAATATCTCGTGAACTCCATGGCTTAGAGCTTAACGGCAATATAATAAAACGATGTACTCACTATAACCTTTTCAACGATGTATGACACATTCTTATTAAGAAATGCACCAGCTCAAATAAAAATGTTTGGCTATTCTCCCTTACATTTGTATTTATATCATAAATTTAAGGCTTTCAATTAAACAGTTTTTCAGAGAAAACATTAGTTATTTTAGAAACCATTACAGATTTTCTTGAAACAATTTACCTCGCGTTACAATACAACTTTGAAAACAGCAAAAAATGTGTTTTTGATTTTATAATAGGAATATCTCAAAAACGTAGCCCGATAGAATTTTTTTGACTTCAGATTCGAATTCAACACATCAAAAAGCTATAGAAAAGTATTATTTGGTTTCTGTAACAAAAACCTTGTTGACCAGTGTTATTGAATTCCTTACCTAACGTCTGTTTCCATTCAATTTATCTAGCTGATTTGAGTTTAAACTTTAACATTTTTTCAAAAATGTTTTCTATTTCTCTAGCAGCTCTTTCATGGCTATTGGGCAACGTCAAAAACTAATAAATAGAAAGATACTCGGACCTCATCAAATTTTAAATTCATATGAAAATTTTGACAGTTGTATTGCTCTCAAAATAAGATGTTTGACGATCGATCGATGTTCAATGCTCGATGTTCAATGTTCAATATTCCATGATTGATGTTTGAAGTTCGATGTTTAATATTTGGGTTTCGATGTTCAATGTTTGATGTTCAATGTTCAATGTTTGATGTTCCATGTTTGATATTCGACGTTAGATAATCAATAATCGATGTTCGATGTTCGAAGTTCAATATTCGATGTTCGATGTTCCATAATCAACGTTTGTTGTTTGATGTTTGATATTCAATGTTCAATGTTCGATGTTTGATATTCGATTTTTGATTTTTGATGTTCGCTCTCAAACTGATTTTAAACCGATTTCAAACCGACCTCAAAGCGATCTCAAACCAATCTCTGTTGGGAATAAAATATAACGCCGGTACTTTTGTAATATAGGATTTATTAAGCAAATGAAGTTGTGACGACAACTGACAATTTATAATAGTATTTCGTGGTATTTATAGTTAACATTATGTAGTCCTTGTTTTGCAGCTATATACATACATGAATGTGTTTGTGCATTGCAAATTCATATTTATGTGTACAATTTTTCCCTCAATAACTACATCTTTAAGTCATTGGACAAAAGAAAAATTTTAATATTACAAATTTAAAAAGGTTTATATAATACAAGAAACAATTCAAAAATATTATTAAGCATTTTTAAAATGATAAGCCAAGCGATGAACGTAATTCGGAATGTTTGGTCTTTTTTAAATTCTTTGTAAAAATGTCGGCAAACATACCACCGGTTGGAATATATTTTAAATTGATAAGACTTTTGGCAGATACTTCTCTAATGTGATGGACTTTTATATCTATATGCATAGCTCTATTCTATACATGGGATTCTTCACCAAATTTCGGGCACTTATGTTATCTGCAAACAGATCAGTTGGGCCATAGATAAGATCATTAAAACCAAGTTCAGCAAGAAAACATCTTAGGTATACAACCTCTTTTGAAGATGTAGAAAGCGCAACGTACTCAGCCTCAGTACTGTTAATAGTGCAACAGCTTGTTGTTTTTTTACTTTCCCATGATGCGGCCGCACCAGCAAGGAAAAATACAAAGCCAGTAAACGATTTTCTGTCATCTGAGCTGTCAGCCCAGTCAGTTGTTTAGTCTGAAAATAATTTATTTTAAAATTTAATGTGCCACTAAGATACCTCAGAATGTGTTTCGCACCATTGAGATGTTCAGCATGTGGACTCTTATTGAATTGAGCAAGTTAACACACTGAGTGTATGATGTCTGGTCTAGAGCAAACACCCAGGTACATCAGAGATCCGATAAAAGATTGATAATGTTTTTCATCGACCAACGAGCATTTCGATTTGCAGCTATCAAGTTTTACATGGTCTGCATTGTACCCTCCCAAATTCGACAAGCAATTTCTGTATAAATTGGGTTTGTGAAATTTTGAATTCTATTTTTACTCTTGATGATTTCCATTCCAAGTAAGTAGTCCACTGGACCTTTGTCAACTACCTCAAACCTTGAACATATTGCTGCCTTTATTTTATTTAGATGTTGTTAATTTGAACATGCCAACAATATGTCACCCACATATATTGCAATCAAGTTTATACCATCATCAATGTTCATTTTAGAAACACAGACATCACCATTGCATTTAGAGAATCCAATCTGTCTTAAAACAGCATCTAGCTCGTGATTCTATTCTCGGTCAGATTGTTTAAGGCCGTATAGGGGTTTCTACAAACTGCAAGCTTTCTGTTGGTTTTCGACATCAATAAAACACTCTGGTTGTTCCATGAATACCTCCTCTTGCAATTCGCCATTAAGGTAGGCAGAAGAAACTTCTATTTGAAGGACAAATAAATCAAATTCTGCAGACAAAGCAGGTACGATGCGTATAGATTGGTATCTCAAGACGGGATAATCCAGCAATACCTCTGGCTGCATCCCTTCGCTACCAGTTGCGCTTTTTACTGGGCAACCTTGCCGTTTTTGTCGTATTTGCATTTTATGGCTAGGCGATTTCGTCTTGCATCGCTTTTTTCCATTCGTCTACGTCATCTCTGCCCATTGTTTCACTTACATTAAGTGGATTTTTTAATGTCCTAGCAATAAAAAACTTTTCATATGAAAATGTTTTCTAGATCGCAAGTGAACTTTTTTACTTTGGTTATCCAAACGTGGATTGTCACTTTCCTCAGCACCAAAAACATCCAAAACAGCAGTATTTTTTCCAACCACGTCAACCTCTTCTTCTGGTTGCATCAATTTTTCTTCAATGGCAGCAGCAACGTCTTCTTCTTTACCAGCATGAAGACCACCAACAGCACCAACAACAGCAACCTTTTCTTCGTTTACATTATCCTTCACACCCTAAGCAAATCGTCAAAACAAGGTTGATGCTTCAGCATCATTTTCTACGGATGGTGTGAAGGAGATATAGTTTTTTTCAGCCATCACAACATTATTACCAGGATTCAATAGAAAACGTACATCTCGAGTCGTGTGAATCTGTCTACTTTTTGATTCATTCAAAAAATCTATACGTTTTTGAAGGAGTTGAGTATCCTACCATGAAACCCTCGAAACCCTTAGAAGAAAATTTTGATTTACTTGGACGTTTATCCAAAACAATTGCTTTTTGGCCAAAAGCCTGAAGATGCGCTTGGCTTTTAGCCCAACCACATCTCATGTAGAGTGATGTTTTCCAAGGTTTTTGTTGGCGAACGGTTTCGCAAATAGACGGCCGTATTTATCGCCTCCGCCCACAGAGGGTCCGAGAGCACCGAATCGATTAACAAACACCTCGACATTTGTACCATTGTCAAATTTGCACGTTCAGCAACACTGTTTGATGGGGTGTATATGGCGTGGACACTTCTATTTTTATACCCTCGAGTTTTAAGAAATCATGCAAATCAGCTTATGTTAAATGAAGCAAATGAAATTGTTATGAGAAATAACCGTTTTTAATAGTAATTCATGGAATTTATGGTTAACATTATACAGATCTTGTTTTGCAGTTATATACATACATGAATGTGTTTGTGTTATGCAAATTGTTATTCAAGTATACAATCTCGAACCGATCTCAAAATGATCTCAAACCAATCTCAAAAAGATCTCAAGCCGGTCTCAAACCGATCCTGAACCGATCTCAAACTGTCCTCAAACCGATCTCAAACCGATCTCAAACCGATTTCAAACTGATCTCAAACCGATCTCAAACCGATTTCAAACCGATCTCAACCCGATCTCAAACCGATCTCAAACCGATCTCAAACCGATCTCAAACCGATCTCAAACCGATCTCAAACCGATCTCAAACCGATCTCAAACAGATCTCAAACCGATCTCAAACCAATCTCAAACCGTTCTCAAACTGATCTCAAACCGATCTCAAACCGATCTCAAACCGATCTCAAACCGATCTCCAACCGATTTCAAACCGATCTCAAACCGATTTCAAACCGATTTCAAACCGATCTCAAACCGATCTCAAACCGATTTCAAACCGATCTCAAACCGATTTCAAACCGATCTCAAACCGATCTCAAACCGATCTCAAACCGATCTCAAACCGATCTCAAACCGATCTCAAACCGATCTCAAACCGATCTCAAACCGTTCTCAAACAAATCTCAAACCGATCTCAAACCGATCTCAAACCGATCTCAAACCGATCTCAAACCGTTCTCAAACCGATCTCAAACCGATCTCAAACCGATCTCAAACCGATCTCAAACCGATCTCAAACTGATTTCAAACCGATCTCAAACCGATTTCAAACCGATCTCAAACCGATCTCAAACCGATCTCAAACCGATCTCAAACCGATCTCAAACCGATCTCAAACCGATCTCAAACCGATCTCAAACCGATCTCAAACCGTTCTCAAACCGATCTCATACCGATCTCAAACCGATCTCAAACCGATCTCAAACCGATCTCAAACCGATTTCAAACCGATCTCAAACCGTTCTCAAACCGATCTCATACCGATCTCAAACCGATCTCAAACCGATCTCAAACCGATTTCAAACCGATCTCAAACCGATCTCAAACCGATCTCAAACCGATTTCAAACCGATCTCAAACCGATCTCAAACCGATCTCAAACCGATCTCAAACCGATCTCAAACCGATCTCAAACCGATCTCAAACCGATCTCAAACCGATCTCAAACCGATCTCAAACCGATCTCAAACCGATCTCAAACCGATCTCAAACCGATCTCAAACCGATCTCAAACCGATCTCAAACCGATCTCAAACCGATCTCAAACCAATCTCAAACCGATTTCAAACCGTTCTCAAACCGATCTCAAACCGATCTCAAACCGATCTCAAACCGATCTCAAACCGATCTCAAACCGATCTCAAACCGATCTCAAACCGATCTCAAACCGATCTCAAACCGATTTCAAACCGATCTCAAACCGTTCTCAAACCGATCTCAAACAGATCTCTAACCGATCTCAAACCGATCTCAAACCGATCTCAAACCGATTTCAAACCGATCTCAAACCGATCTCAAACTGATCTCAAACCGATCTCAAACCGAACTCAAACCGATCTCAAACCGATTTCAAACCGATCTCAAACCGATCTCAAACCGATTTCAAACCGATCTCGAACCGATTTGAAACCGATCTCAAACCGATCTCAAACCGATCTCAAACCGATCTCAAACCGATCTCAAACCAATTTCAAACCGATCTCAAACCGATCTCAAACCGATCTCAAACCGATCTCAAACCGATCTCAAACCGATATCAAACCGATCTCAAACCGATCTCAAACCGATTTCAAACCGATCTCAAACCGATCTCAAACCGATCTCAAACTGATCTCAAACCGATCTCAAACCGATCTCAAACCGTTCTCAAACCAATCTCAAACCGATCTCTAACCGATCTCAAACCCATCTCAAACCGATCTCAAACCGATTTCAAACCGATCTCAAACCGATCTCAAACCGATCTCAAACTGATCTCAAACCGATCTCAAATCGATCTCAAACCGATCTCAAACCGATTTCAAACTGATCTCAAGCCGATCTCAAACCGATTTCAAACCGATCTCAACCCGATCTCAAACCGATCTCAAACCGATCTCAAACCGATCTCAAACCGATCTCAAACCGATTTCAAACCGATCTTTAACCGATCTCAAACCGATCTCAAACCGATCTCAAACCGATCTCAAACCGATCTCAAACCGATCTCAAACCGATCTCAAACCGATCTCAAACAGATCTCCAACCGATCTCAAACCAATCTCAAACCGATCTCAAACTGATCTCAAACCGATCTCAAACCGATCTCAAACCGATCTCCAACCGATTTCAAACCGATCTCAAACCGATTTCAAACCGATTTCAAACCGATCTCAAACCGATCTCAAACCGATTTCAAACCGATCTCAAACCGATTTCAAACCGATCTCAAACCGATCTCAAACCGATCTCAAACCGATCTCAATCCGAACTCAAACCGATTTCAAACCGATCTCAAACCGATCTCAAACCGATCTCAAACCGATCTCAAACCGATCTCAAACCGATCTCAAACCGATCTCAAACCGAACTCAAACCGATCTCAAACCGATCTCAAACCGATCTCAAACCGATCTCAAAGCGATCTCAAACCGATTTCAAACCGTTCTCGAACCGATCTCAAACCGATCTCAAACCGGTCTCAAACCGATTTCAAACCGATCTCAAACCGATCTCAAACCGATCTCAAACCGATTTCAAACCGATCTCAAACCGATCTCAAACCGATCTCAAACCGATCTCAAACCGATCTCAAACCGATCTCAAACCGATCTCAAACCGATCTCAAACCGATCTCAAACCGATATCAAACAGATTTCAAACCGATCTCAAACCGATTTCAAACCGATCTCAAACCGATCTCAAACCGATTTCAAACCGATCTCAAACCGATCTCAAACCGATTTCAAACCGATCTCAAACCGATCTCAAACCGATTTCAAAACGATTTCAAACCGATCTCAAACCGATCTCAAACCGATCTCAAACCGATATCAAACCAATCGAAAACCGTTTGAGTTCGGTTTGAGATCGGTTTGAAATCGGTTTGAGATCGGTTTGAGATCGGTTTGAAATCGGTTTGAGATCGGTTTGAGATCGGTTTGAAATCGGTTTGAGATCGGTTTGAAATCTGTTTGATATCGGTTTGAGATCGGTTTGAGATCGGTTTGAGATCGGTTTGAGATCGGTTTGAGATCGGTTTGAGATCGGTTTGAGATCGGTTTGAGATCGGTTTGAGATCGGTTTGAAATCGGTTTGAGATCGGTTTGAAATCGTTTTGAAATCGGTTTGAGATCGGTTTGAGATCGGTTTGAAATCGGTTTGAGATCGGTTTGAGATAGGTTTGAGATCGGTTTGAGATCGGTTTGAGATCGGTTTGAGATCGGTTTGAGATCGGTTTGAGATCGGTTTGAGATCGGTTTGAAATCGGTTTGAGATCGGTTTGAGATCGGTTTGAGATCGGTTTGAAATCGGTTTGAGACCGGTTTGAGATCGGTTTGAGATCGGTTCGAGAACGGTTTGAAATCGGTTTGAGATCGGTTTGAGATCGGTTTGAGATCGGTTTGAGATCGGTTTGAGATCGGTTTGAGTTCGGTTTGAGATCGGTTTGAGATCGGTTTGAGATCGGTTTGAGATCGGTTTGAGATCGGTTTGAGATCGGTTTGAGATCGGTTTGAAATCGGTTTGAGTTCGGATTGAGATCGGTTTGAGATCGGTTTGAAATCGGTTTGAGATCGGTTTGAGATCGGTTTGAGATCGGTTTGAGAACGGTTTGAGATCGGTTTGAGATCGGTTTGAGATCGGTTTGAGATCGGTTTGAAATCTGTTTGATATCGGTTTGAGATCGGTTTGAGATCGGTTTGAGATCGGTTTGAGATCGGTTTGAGATCGGTTTGAGATCGGTTTGAAATCGGTTTGAGATCGGTTTGAGATCGGTTTGAGATTGGTTTGAATTCGGTTTGAGATCGGTTTGAGATCGGTTTGAGATCGGTTTGAGATCGGTTTGAGATCGGTTTGAGATCGGTTTGAGATCGGTTTGAAATCGGTTTGAGATCGGTTTGAGATCGGTTTAAGATCGGTTTGAGATTGGTTTGAGATCGGTTTGAGATCGGTTTGAGATCGGTTTGAGATCGGTTTGAAATCGGTTTGAGATCGGTTTGAGATCAGTTTGAGATCGGTTTGAGATCGGTTTGAAATCGGTTTGAGATCGGTTTGAAATCGGTTTGAGATCGGTTTGAGATCGGTTTGAGATCGGTTTGAGATCGGTTTGAGATCGGTTTGAGATCGGTTTGAGATCGGTTTAAGATCGGTTTGAGATCGGTTTGAGATCGGTTTGAGATCGGTTTGAGATCGGTTTGAAATCGGTTTGAGATCGGTTTAAGATCGGTTTGAGATCGGTTTGAGATCGGTTTGAGATCGGTTTGAAATCGGTTTGAGATCGGTTTGAGATCGGTTTGAGATCGGTTTGAGATCGGTTTGAGATCGGTTTGAGATCGGTTTGAGATCGGTTTGAGATCGGTTTGAAATCGGTTTGAGATCGGTTTGAGATCGGTTTGAGATCGGTTTGAAATCGGTTTGAGATCGGTTTGAGATTGGTTTGAGATCGGTTTGAGATCGGTTTGAGATCGGTTTGAAATCGGTTTGAGATCGGTTTGAAATCGGTTTGAGATCGGTTTGAGATCGGTTTGAGATCGGTTTGAGATCGGTTTGAGATCGGTTTGAGATCGGTTTGAGATTAGTTTGAGATCGGTTTGAGATCGGTTTGAGATCGGTTTGAAATCGGTTTGAGATCGGTTTGAGATCGGTTTGAAATCGGTTTGAGATCGGTTTGAGATCGGTTTGAAATCGGTTTGAGATCGGTTTGAGATCGGTTTGAGATCGATTTGAGATCGGTTTGAGATCGGTTTGAAATCGGTTTGAGATCGGTTTGAAATCGGTTTGAGATCGGTTTGAAATCGGTTTGAGATCGGTTTGAGATCGGTTTGATATCGGTTTGAGATCGGTTTGAGATCGGTTTGAGATCAGTTTGAGATCGGTTTGAGATCGGTTTGAGATCGGTTTGATATCGGTTTGAGATCGGTTTGAGATCGGTTTGAGATCGGTTTGAAATCGGTTTGAGATCGGTTTGAAATCGGTTTGAGATCGGTTTGAGATCGGTTTGAGATCGGTTTGAGAACGGTTTGAGATCGGTTTGAGATCGGTTTGAGATCGGTTTGAGATCGGTTTGAAATCGGTTTGAGATCGGTTTGAAATCGGTTTGAGATCGGTTTAAGATCGGTTTGAGATCGGTTTGAGATCGGTTTGAGATCGGTTTGAAATCGGTTTGAGATCGGTTTGAGATCGGTTTGAGATCGGTTTAAGATCGGTTTGAGATCGGTTTGAGATCGGTTTGAGATCGGTTTGAGATCGGATTGAAATCGGTTTGAGATCGGTTTAAGATCGGTTTGAGATCGGTTTGAGATCGGTTTGAGATCGGTTTGAAATCGGTTTGAGATCGGTTTGAGATCGGTTTGAGATCGGTTTGAGATCGGTTTGAGATCGGTTTGAGATCGGTTTGAAATCGGTTTGAGATCGGTTTGAGATCGGTTTGAGATCGGTTTGAAATCGGTTTGAGATCGGTTTGAGATTGGTTTGAGATCGGTTTGAGATCGGTTTGAGATCGGTTTGAAATCGGTTTGAGATCGGTTTGAAATCGGTTTGAGATCGGTTTGAGATCGGTTTGAGATCGGTTTGAGATCGGTTTGAGATCGGTTTGAGATCGGTTTGAGATCGGTTTGAGATTAGTTTGAGATCGGTTTGAGATCGGTTTGAGATCGGTTTGAAATCGGTTTGAGATCGGTTTGAGATCGGTTTGAGATCGGTTTGAAATCGGTTTGAGATCGGTTTGAGATCGGTTTGAGATCGGTTTGAAATCGGTTTGAGATCGGTTTGAGATCGGTTTGAGATCGATTTGAGATCGGTTTGAGATCGGTTTGAAATCGGTTTGAGATCGGTTTGAAATCGGTTTGAGATCGGTTTGAAATCGGTTTGAGATCGGTTTGAGATCGGTTTGATATCGGTTTGAGATCGGTTTGAGATCGGTTTGAGATCAGTTTGAGATCGGTTTGAGATCGGTTTGAGATCGGTTTGATATCGGTTTGAGATCGGTTTGAGATCGGTTTGAAATCGGTTTGAGATCGGTTTGAGATCGGTTTGAGATCGGTTTGAAATCGGTTTGAGATCGGTTTGAGATCGGTTTGAGATCGATTTGAGATCGGTTTGAGATCGGTTTGAAATCGGTTTGAGATCGGTTTGAAATCGGTTTGAGATCGGTTTGAGATCGGTTTGAGATCGGTTTGAGATCGGTTTGAGATCGGTTTGAGATCGGTTTGAGATCAGTTTGAGATCGGTTTGAGATCGGTTTGAAATCGGTTTGAAATCGGTTTGAGATCGGTTTGAAATCGGTTTGAGATCGGTTAGAGATCGGTTTGAGATCGGTTTGAGATCGGTTTGAAATTGGTTTGAGATCGGTTTAAGATCGGTTTGAGATCGGTTAGAGATCGGTTTGAGATCGGTTTGAGATCGGTTTGAGATCGAACATCAAACATCGAACATTGAACATCGAACATCGATTATCGAACATCAAACATTGAACTTCGAACATCAGACATCGAACATCGAACATCGAACATCGAAATTTGAACATCGAACATCGAACATCGAACATCGAACATCGAACATCGAACATCGAACATCGAACATCGAACAGCAAACATCGAACATCGAACATCGAACATCGAACATCGAACATCGAACATCGAACATCGAACATTGAACATCCAACATCAAACCTCGAACATTGAACATCGAACATTGAACATCGAACATCGAACATCGAACATTGAACATCGAACAAAGAACATCGAATATCGAACATCGAACATCGAACATCGAACATCGAACATCGAACATCGAACATCAAACATCGAACATCGAACATCGAACATCGAACATTGAACATCGAACATCGAACATCGAACATCGAACATCGAAAATCGAACATCGTACATTGAACATCAAACATCAATTATCGATCATCGAACATCGAACATCGAACATCGAACATCGAACATCGAACATCGAACATCAAACATCGAACATCGAACATCGAACATCTACCATCTACCATCGAACATCGAACATCGAACATCGAACATCGAACATCGAACAGCAAACATCGAACATCGAACATCGAACATCGAACATCGAACATCGAACATCGAACATCGAACATCGAACATCGAACATCGAACATCGAACATTGAACATCGAACATCGAACATCGAACATCGAACATCGAACATCGAACATCGAACATCGAACATCGAACATCAAACATTGAACGTCGAACATCGAACATCGAACATCGAACATCGAAAATCGAACATCGAACATGTAAAATGGAACATCAAACATCAAACATCGAATTTTGAACATCGAAGATCTCAAACCGATCTGAAACCGATCTCAAACCGATCTCAAACCGATCTGAAACCGATCTCAAACCGATCTCAAACCGATCTCAAACCGATATCAAACCGTTCTCAAACCGATCTCAAACCGATTTCAAACCGATCTCAAACCGATTTCAAACCGATTTCAAACCGTTCTCAAACCGATCTCAAACCGATCTCAAACCGATCTCAAACCGATCTCAAACCGATCTCAAACCGATTTCAAACCGATCTCAAACCGTTCTCAAACCGATCTCAAACAGATCTCTAACCGATCTCAAACCGATCTCAAACCGATCTCAAACCGATCTCAAACCGATCTCAAACCGATCTCAAACCGATCTCAAACCGATCTCAAACCGATTTCAAACCGATCTCGAACCGATTTCAAACCGATCTCAAACCGATCTCAAACCGATCTCAAACCGATCTCAAACCGATCTCAAACCGATCTCAAACCGATCTCAAACCGATCTAACACCGATTTCAAACCGATCTCAAACGGTTTGAGATTGGTTTGAGATCGGTTTGAGATCGGTTTGAGATCGGTTTGAGATCGGTTTGAAATCGGTTTGAGATCGGTTCGAGAATGGTTTGAGATCGGTTTGAGATCGGTTTGAGATCGGTTTGAAATCGGTTTGAGATCGGTTTTAGATCGGTTTGAGATCGGTTTGAGATCGGTTTGAGATCTGTTTGAGATCGGTTTGAAATCGGTTTCAGATCGGTTCGCGAATGGTTTGAGATCGGTTTGAGATCGGTTTGAGATCGGTTTGAAATCGGTTTGAGATCGGTTTGAGATCGGTTTGAAATCGGTTTGAGATCGGTTTGAGATCGGTTTGAGATCGGTTTGAAATCGGTTTGAAATCGGTTTGAGATCGGTTTGAGATTGGTTTGAGATCGGTTTGAAATCGGTTTGAAATCGGTTTGAGATCGGTTTGAGATCGGTTTGAGATCGGGTTGAGAACGGTTTGAGATCGGTTTGAGATCGGTTTGAAATGGGTTTGAGATCAGTTTGAGATCGGTTTGAGATTGGTTTGAGATCGGTTTGAAATCGGTTTGAGATCGGTTTGAGATCGGTTTGAGACCGGTTTGCGATCGGTTTGAAATCGGTTTGAGATCGGTTTGAGATCGGTTTGAGATCGGTTTGAGATCGGTTTGAAATCGGTTTGAGATCGGTTTGAGATCGGTTTGAGATCGGTTTGAGAACGGTTTGATATCGGTTTGAGATCGGTTTGAGATCGGTTTGAGATCGGTTTGAGATCGGTTTGAAATCGGTTTGAAATCGGTTTGAGATCGGTTTGAGATCGGTTTGAAATCGGTTTGAGATCGGTTTGAGATCGGTTTGAGATCGGTTTGAAATCGGTTTGAGATCGGTTTGAGAACGGTTTGATATCGGTTTTAGATCGGTTTGAAATCGGTTTGAGATCGGTTTGAGATCGGTTTGAGATCGGTTTGAAATCGGATTGAAATCGGTTTGAGATCGGTTTGAGATTGGTTTGAGATCGGTTTGAGATCGGGTTGAGAACGGTTTGAGATCGGTTTGAGATCGGTTTGAGATCGGTTTGAAATCGGTTTGAGATCGGTTTGAGATCGGTTTGAGATTGGTTTGAGATCGGTTTGAAATCGGTTTGAGATCGGTTTGAGATCGGTTTGAGACCGGTTTGCGATCGGTTTGAAATCGGTTTGAGATCGGTTTGAGATCGGTTTGAGATCGGTTTGAGATCGGTTTGAGATCGGTTTGAGATCGGTTTGAAATCGGTTTTAGATCGGTTTGAGATCGGTTTGAGATCGGTTTGAGATCGGTTTGAGATCGGTTTGAAATCGGTTTGAGATCGGTTTGAGATCGGTTTGATATCGGTTTGATATCGGTTTGAGATCGGTTTGAGATCGGTTTGAGATCGGTTTGAGATCGGTTTGAGATCGGTTTGAGATCGGTTTGAGATCGGTTTGAAATCGGTTTGAGATCGGTTTGAGATCGGTTTGAGATCGGTTTGAGATCGGTTTGAGATCGGTTTCAGATCGGTTTGAGATCGGTTAGAGATCGGTTTGAGATCGGTTTGAAATCGGTTTGAGATCAGTATAAGATCAGTTTGAGATCGGTTTGAGATCGGTTTGAGATCGGTTTGAGATCGGTTTGAGATCGGTTTGAAATTGGTTTGAGATCGGTTTGAGATCGGTTTGAGATCGGTTTGAAATCGGTTCGAGAACGGTTTGAGATCGGTTTGAGATCGGTTTGAGATCGGTTTGAGATCGGATTGAAATCGGTTTGAGATCGGTTTGAGAACGGTTTGAGATCGGTTTGAGATCGGTTTGAGATCAGTTTGAGATCGGTTTGAGATCGGTTTGAGATCGGTTTGATATCGGTTTGAGATCGGTTTGAGATCAGTTTGAGATCGGTTTGAGATCGGTTTGAAATCGGTTTGAGATCGGTTTGAGATCGGTTTGAGATCGGTTTGAAATCGGTTTGAGATCGGTTTGAGATCGGTTTGAGATCGGTTTGAGATCGGTTTGAGAACGGTTTGAGATCGGTTTGAGATCGGTTTGAGATCGGTTTGAAATCGGTTTGAGATCGGCTTGAGATCGGATTGAGATCGGTTTGAGATCGGTTTGATATCGGTTTGAAATCGGTTTGAGATCGGTTTGAGATCGGTTTGAGATCGGTTTGAAATTGGTTTGGAATCGGTTTGAGATCGGTTTGAGATCGGTTTGAGATCGGTTTGAAATCGGTTTGAGATCGGTTTGAGATCGGTTTGAGATCGGTTTGAAATTGGTTTGAGATCGGTTTGAAATCGGTTTGAGATCGGTTTGAGATCGGTTTGAGATCGGTTTGAGAACGGTTTGATATCGGTTTGAGATCGGTTTGAGATCGGTTTGAGATCGGTTTGAGATCGGTTTGAGATCGGTTTGAGATCGGTTTGAGATCGGTTTGAGATCGGTTTCAGATCGGTTTGAGATCTTCGATGTTCAATATTCGATGTTTGATGTTTGATGTTCCATTTTACATGTTCGATGTTCGATGTTCCTTGTTTGATTTTCGATGTTCGATGTTCGATGTTCGATGTTCGATGTTCGATATTCAATGTTCGATGTTCGATGTTCGCTGTTCGATGTTCGATGTTCGAATTTCGATGTTTGATGTTCGATGTTCGATGTTCGATGTTTAATGCTCGATGTTCGATGTTCGATGTCTGATGTTCGAAGTTCAATGTTTGATGTTCGACAATCGATGTTCGATGTTCAATGTTCGATGTTTGATGTTCGATCTCAAACCGATCTCAAACCGATCTCAAACCGATCTCAAACCGATCTCAAACCGATCTCAAACCGATCTCAAACCAATCTCAAACCGATCTCAAACCGATCTCAAACCGATCTCAAACCAATTTCAAACCGATCTCAAACCGTTCTCAAACCGATCTCAAACCGATCTCTAACCGATCTCAAACCGATCTCAAACCGATCTCAAACCGATTTCAAACCGATCTCAAACCGATCTCAAACTGATCTCAAACCGATCTCAAACCGATCTCAAACCGATCTCAAACCGATCTCAAACCGATCTCAAACCGATCTCAAACCGATCTCAAACCGATTTCAAACCGATCTCAAACCGATTTCAAACCGATCTCAAACCGATCTCAAACCGATCTCAAACCGATCTCAAACCGATCTCAAACCGATCTCAAACCGATTTCAAACCGATCTCAAACCGATCTCAAACCGATCTCAAACCGATTTCAAACCGATCTCAAACCGATCTCAAACTGATCTCAAACCGATCTCAAACCGATATCAAACCGATCTCAAACCGATCTCAAACCGATCTCAAACTGATCTCAAACCGATCTCAAACCGATCTCAAACCGTTCTCAAACCGATCTCAAACCGATCTCTAACCGATCTCAAACCGATCTCAAACCGATTTCAAACCGATCTCAAACCGATCTCAAACCGATCTCAAACTAATCTCAAACCGATCTCAAACCGATCTCAAACCGATCTCAAACCGATCTCAAACCGATCTCAAACCGATCTCAAACCGATCTCAAACCGATCTCAAACCGATCTCAAACCGATTTCAAACCGATCTCAAACCGATTTCAAACCGATCTCAAACCGATCTCAAACCGATCTCAAACCAATCTCAAACCGATCTCAAACCGATTTCAAACCGATCTCAAACCGATCTCAAACCGATCTCAAACCGATCTCAAACCGATCTCAAACCGATTTCAAACCGATCTCAAACCGATCTCAAACCGATCTCAAACCGATCTCAAACCGATCTCAAACCGATTTCAAACCGATCTCAAACCGATCTCAAACCGATCTCAAACCGATCTCAAACCGATCTTAAACCGATCTCAAACCGATCTCAAACCGATCTCAAACCGATCTCAAACCGATCTCAAACCGATCTCAAACCGATTTCAAACCGATCTCAAACCGATTTCAAACCGATCTCAAACCGATCTCAAACTGATCTCAAACCGATCTCAAACCGATTTCAAACCGATCTCAAACCGATCTCAAACCGATCTCAAACCGATCTCAAACCAATCTCAAACCGATCTTAAACCGATCTCAAACCGATCTCAAACCGATTTCAAACCGATCTCAAACCGATCTCAAACCGATCTCAAACCGATCTCAAACCGATCTCAAACCGAATTCAAACCGATCTCAAACCGATCTCAAACCGATCTCAAAACGATCTCAAACCGATTTCAAACCGATCTCAAACCGATCTCAAACCGATCTCAAACCGATCTCAAACCGATCTCAAACCGATCTCAAACCGATATCAAACCGATTTCAAACCGATCTCAAACCGATCTCAAACCGATTTCAAACCGATCTCAAACCGATCTCAAACCGATTTCAAACCGATCTCAAACCGATCTCAAACCGATTTCAAACCGATCTCAAACCGAACTCAAACGGTTTGAGATCGGTTTGAGATCGGTTTGAGATCGGTTTGAAATCGGTTTGAAATCGGTTTGAGATCGGTTTGAGATCGGTTTGAAATCGGTTTGAGATCGGTTTGAGATAGGTTTAAGATCGGTTTGAGATCGGTTTGAGATCGGTTTGAGATCGGTTTGAGATCGGTTTGAGATCGGTTTGAAATCGGTTTGAGATCGGTTTGAGATCGGTTTGAGATCGGTTTGAAATCGGTTTGAGATCGGTTTGAGATAGGTTTAAAATCGGTTTGAGATCGGTTTGAGATCGGTTTGAGATCGGTTTGAGATCGGTTTGAGATCGGTTTGAAATCGGTTTGAGATCGGTTTGAGATCGGTTTGAAATCGGTTTGAGATCGGTTTGAGATCGGTTTGAGATCGGTTTGAGATCGGTTTGAGATCGGTTTTAGATCGGTTTGAGTTCGGTTTGAGATCGGTTTGAGATCGTTTTGAGATCGGTTTGAGATCGGTTTGAGATCGGTTTGAGATCGGTTTGAGATCGGTTTGAGATCGGTTTGAGATCGGTTTGAGATCGGTTTGAAATCGGTTTGAGATCGGTTTGAGATCGGTTTGAGATCGGTTTGAAATCGGTTTGAGATCGGTTTGAGATCGGTTTGACATCGGTTTGAGAACGGTTTGAGATCGGTTTGAGATCGGTTTGAGATCGGTTTGAGATCGGTTTGAGATCGGTTTGAGATCGGTTTGAGATCGGTTTGAGATCGGTTTGAAATCGGTTTGAGATCGGTTTGAAATCAGTTTGAGATCGGTTTGAGATCGGTTTGAGATCGGTTTGAGATCGGTTTGAGATCGGTTTGAGATCGGTTTGAGATCGGTTTGAGATCGGTTTGAGATCGGTTTGAGAACGGTTTGAGATCGGTTTGAGATCGGTTTGAGATCGGTTTGAGATCGGTTTGAGATCGGTTTGAGATCGGTTTGAGAACGGTTTGAGATCGGTTTGAGATGGGTTTGAGATGGGTTTGAGATCGGTTTGAGATCGGTTTGAGATCGGTTGGAGATCTGTTTGAAATCGGTTTGAAATCGGTTTGAGATCGGTTTGAGATCGGTTTGAAATCAGTTTGAGATCGGTTTGAGATCGGTTTGAGATCGGTTTGAGATCGGTTTGAGATCGGTTTGAGATCGGTTTGAGATCGGTTTGAGAACGGTTTGAGATCGGTTTGAGATCGGTTTGAGATCGGTTTGAGATCGGTTTGAAATCGGTTTGAGATCGGTTTGAGATCGGTTTGAGATCGGTTTGAGATCGGTTTGAGATCGGTTTGAGATCGGTTTGAGATCGGTTTGAGATCGGTTTGAGATCGGTTTGAGATCGGTTTGAGATCGGTTTGAAATCGGTTTGAGATCGGTTTGAAATCGGTTTGAGATCGGTTTAAAATCGGTTTGAGATCGGTTTGAAATCGGTTTGAGATCGGTTTGAGATCGGTTTGAGATCGGTTTAAGATCGGTTTGAGATCGGTTTGATAGCGGTTTGAGATCGGTTTGAGATCGGTTTGAGATCGGTTTGAAATCGGTTTGAGATCGGTTTGAGATCGGTTTGAGATCGGTTTGAAATCGGTTTGAGATCGGTTTGAGATCGGTTTGAGATCGGTTTGAAATCGGTTTGAGAACGGTTTGAGATCGGTTTGAGATCAGTTTGAGATCGGTTTGAAATCGGTTTGAGATCGGTTTGAAATCGGTTTGAGATCGGTTTGAGATCGGTTTGAGATCGGTTTGAGATCGGTTTGAGATCGTTTTGAGATCAGTTTTAGATCGGTTTGAGATTGGTTTGAAATCGGTTTGAGATCGGTTTGAAATCGGTTTGAGATCGGTTTGAACCCGGTTTGAGATCGGTTTGAGATCGGTTTGAGATCGGTTTTAGATCGGTTTGAGATCGGTTTGGTATCGGTTTGAGATCGGTTTGAGATCGGTTTGAGATCGTTTTGAGATAGGTTTGAGATCGGTTTGAGATCGGTTTGAGAACGGTTTGAGATCGGTTTGAGATCGGTTTGAAATTTGTTAGAGATCGGCTTGAAATCGGTTTGAGATCGGTTTGAGATCGGTTTGAGATCGGTTTGAAGTCGGTTTCATAATGGTTTGAAATCGGTTTGAGATCGGTTTGATATCGGTTTGATATCGGTCTGAGATCGATTTGAGATCGGTTTGAGATCGGTTTGAGACTGGTTTGAGATTGGTTTTGAAATCGGTTTGAAGTCAGTTTGACATTGGTTTGCGATCGGTTGCAAAACGTTTTAAAATTGGTTTGAAATTCTCGCCATAGTTATAGGTCTCTTAGCCGTAAGAAGCCAACCTTACAAAAACTCAAAGCTTCAGTGCAAGAGTGGCCAATTTGATACATTATAATAGTGTTTTGAAAAATCATGAATACAAATTCAAAAACCTATTATTTGTTGATAATTTTGCAAATAAATTATAAGTTAATTGCAAGGGCGTAAGAATTTTCAAAACTACTTGTTTGTATGAATGTAGACTGTATCTTATTTGTGCTCTACTGAAAATACGGAAATCGTTGAATATTTTTGTTTTTAAACGTCTTTGTCTGGCTTTAAAATTCAAATAATATTGTGAAAACTCGAACTGAGCAGAAAATTAATTTTTGATGTTTTTTTTTTTTTGGTAAAAGGAAGCAAAAATCACGATAACTATATTATTGAAATGTTCAATGATTGAAAATATTTTTTTAAATCAATTTGTCATCAGCATCCTACAAGTCTTGAATCACCTATTGCATTACAAGTAATTGCAGCTTTGTGTTATAGGCCCCTGGAAATCAAATCTTTTTTTCTTACAAACACTTTCCGGGAATATATGTAGGTACTTTAATTTTACGGTTTTTAGTATTTGGTTAAAAAAATAGAGAAGGTATTGAATACTAAAAACAAAAATTGTAGGTACTTGAAATAAATAGTTCTAAATTTTTTTAATTCTATGTTTCAAAATATTTTTTCAAAAAATATTTAAAAAAAAAAAGTGGCTGGGGTACCACAAGGAAGTGTATCTTAAGATATAAACTCGGTGCTTTTGAAGGTTTTCACGTATTAAAAGCTAATTTTACTTGAATTTAAAATGATGATACTACAAGTCGGACCGGATTTCTTACGCCGAGATGAAAACACAGGCTTAGATACTGAATTGTCATGCGGAAACTTGGAGCCCAGACGGCCCACCCTTTCCTAAATTATTCAAAAATGGAGCACACAAAATGAAAAGGAAATACCGTCGTTTGGTGGAAGTGCTAAAAGTGACCACCCAAACATGTTCCCAGCTCCTACTGAACATATACAAAAGCTGCCTCGAGGGATTGCTCTTTCGTAGAAATTGAAAGACACAACGCTTGGTACTCATCAGCAAAGGAAAAAGAGAACCGGATTCCCCTTCTGCGTACAGAACGCTATGTATATTGATTACTGCAGGAAAGCCCTTGGGAGAAGATGCCCATGAGATGCTGCTCTGGACATCAGGATAGGAATGCTTTTATCTCAGCCAGATGCACTGAAATGAAGATTTCTCTCGAGTACACTTTAAACATTCCAGCCTATCTTCTATGGATGATGAAAGATTATCTCAAGGACTGAGAGCTACTTTACGAAACAACAGAAGGCCAACGATGTAAACCAATCACGCCCGGAGCAGCGCAGGGATCAATTTTGGAACCAGAGCTCTGGAACATCTCCTATGATGGCATTTTTCACATGAAAATACCGAAAGATATCTTCCTATGGTAGGTAACGCAGATCACTTCGGCGCGAAGATTATGATAAAAGACACAGAGAGTGCTCAAAGGAAGCTTAACCATAACCATGTCATATGATGGGTAGATTTTTGGGTTGATGAACTGAACATGGACTTTGGCTGCAGAGAAAACAAAGATAGATCTTCCCTACCCTAAAAGATTTCCATGTAGATCCCGAAATAATTGGAAGCAAGGACTCTGTGCAGTGGGAGGAACCATAAACACGAAACTCACTTTCTGGCACAAGCTAAAGAATGCGGCGGAACAAGCAGTGAAAGTGACCATGTAACTTGGTAGATTGATGTAAAGATAAGCGATCGAACGACCAGCAAACGGAGACTCTTGATATTGAACACTCAGGCCATTCATCTCTATGGATGCGAGATCTGGGCAGACGCACTTCGACAGGAGAAGTATCCAAAGCAAATGGCAGCAGTGCAAAGACGCGGAGCTCTGAGCGTTGCAAGCTCCTACAGAACTGTATTGAAATCAGCCGTCCTTACTGTCGCAAGTGTGACCTCCATCGATCTCCTAACGGCACAAAAGAAATACGTCTATGACAAAAAGGAGAAAATCGGAGGAGTGGCAGCAATTGAAGAGGTAAGAGTGCTGGAGTTCAGAAACAAGAGGACAACGGACGGTGAGGCTGATAAGGGACGTAGCAGACGGTGACGGTGAGGTAAACTGAGTCACCCAGTTCCTCATTGGACACAGATATTTCAATATCGCCAAAAAGAACAGCCCAGCCTGCTAATACGGAGATTCCATAAAAGACGATGTGCATCACACTTTTTTCGTCTGCATCAGATAGGAAGCTGAACGTCGACAACCAAAATTATAGCATTGGGGACATCACGCCAGAAAACATAATCCAGAAAATGTTACACAGCGTAAAAAAACGGCAAAAGTCTGTAGCTACACAGAAAATATTCTCATCAGAAGAAAAATAATAATAAGAAGAAAATGATCCGGAAATCAATTGAAACCGCATAAATAATTAATCCCGCAGGGGAAACATGACAACCCCCTTGAATTAATGCAAAGAACGGTCCCAGGGGGGTGGTGTCAGAAGAACAAGTTCGACACACTATAGAGATGGTCAATGGGTCAACGCCAAAAATTCCTAATTATGGTGCATAAAGCATTTCTTTGATTCCCTTAAAAAAATAATAATAAAAACCAAGTCTGACCGGGGAAGACAAGGGAACATTAATTTTTTCTTTGTTGAATATTTTAATTTGACTTAAAACACAGGTATGAATTTTAAAAATTTCCGCAAACAAAATTTTCAGATTGGTCGAAGATTTTGTTTGTCGAATCATACATTTTTTTTTTAAATTTGCAGTTGTTCTGAAATAGAGGAGTTGAACCCGTCAGCTAAAATAATTCTAAAGGGTGACAAAATGGAGATTAATCAGAAAATATTTGTTTACAAACTCGCACGCGGATTAATTTTCAAAGCTTCGAACGAACTGACATTTATCAAACAGATGTTTGGAGAACGCGCATTGGATTACTTTGACTGCAGCGGGGGAACGGAGGGTGTTGAGATGTCAAGTTCACTTGTCATTGCTGATCATCCAGCAGCATCGCCATCTATTAGTCAACCATAAAACCATATTAAAAATGTGAAATTATAGGGTGCCTCTGCCGTCTGCCATAAAAATAATATTAATTTGTTTAATGTAAAAATATTTTCTTATAATGTTACAGGCCTTAAAGGTAAATTATCTTCACCGAATTTTTTAAATTATATTTTGAATTTTGATATTATCATTCTCCTAGAAACATTTGCAGAAGAACAAAATGAACAAAGTATTATAAAATTTTTTAAAGGTTTTAAAATAATGTCCATCCCCGCTGTAAGAAGTAGTATATTTGGTAGAGCTAGCGGTGGCGTTTTATGCGGTATCAAATTAAGTAGTGTAGGAAACTTTGTGGAATTCAAGCGTATTGAAAACAGGATTATTATACAAATTTTGAGTAATCTTTTTTCTATTATCCCATTGTACCTTAATTGTAATAACTGGCGGAATGAATTCGAGAGCCTTTATAATTTCTTAAATAATAACTTTTTGGATAATATTATGCTGATTGGGGACTTGAACGCACGAATTGGTAACTATCAGAATCCATACTCTTTTTATTCTCAACTCCAACTAGATTTTAATGTTATCAGAAACTCTGAGGATGGTACTTCGAATAGCAATGGCAGAAATCTGACAGAGCTTATGGAAAACTTCGGTTTATTCATTCTTAATGGGGTTTCTAAGGGCGATGGTGATGGCGAGTTCACTTTCATTTGTGGCCAAGGTCAATCGGTAATTGATATATGTGCTGTGTCAGGTGATTGGTTGGGCTTGACTCTTGACTTTGAAGTCCTTATGGCAGATTTCTCTTCCCACTTACCAATCTTACTAACGGCTTGTTGTTCATGTGAAACACCATCGAGGTCTCCAAATAATTTCAGTAGGCTTAAGTGGATTGAGAACAAAACTACTCTTTTTCAAACTCTATTAAATTACAACTACAATTCCCTCCCGAATCAAACAACTAGTCTCGTAGATCAAATTTCAGAAAGTTTAGTAGAAGCTATCAAGCTGTCAGCACCCTTTGCTACCAACAATAAACAAGGTTTCATTCCCCTAAATAACTGGTTTGATAACGAATGCCACAAGCTGCGAAAAAAATCTTTTGTTTATTTAAAATTGTTTAGGTCTACAAGTGCGATCTTCTTTAAAAATGTATACCTCCGTTTAAATAAAGAGTACAAAGCCCTTTGCTTTGCGAAAAGAACTAGCTACCTCAAAAGTGTGGCTTCAAATTTAGTAAACTGCAAAAACTCAAAGCTGTTTTGGAATAACGTGTGGGAACTTGGGGGTCGTTTTCAGCATTTTAAATTATTACTGTCAGCGGATGAGAATTTTCAGACTTTTAGCTTCGCTTGCCCTAATACTATCGTGCAGGAATTGGATACGGCAGTGTCCTTGAACGAATTGGAAGCAGTGCTTTTAAATTTGAAAAATAATAAAGCACCGGGAATAGATGGTATTCCAGTCGAATTTTATAAAAATGCTACCCCTCAGTTTAAAAACTATATACATAGTAGAATTTTTCAATTTAGTTTATAATTCGACTTGTGTTCCCAGCAGTTTCAATAAATCAATCATTTTTGCTGTTTTCAAGAAAGGTGACGTTAATCTTCCCGAAAACTACCGAGGGATCTCTATTCTCAATTCAATCAGAAAAATTTTTGCTTCTATTCTCTATGAGAGGCTTACGAAATGGATTGAGAATGGCAATCGATTAAGCATTTTCCAAGCAGGATTTTGCCACGGGTTCTCCACTCTGGATCACATTTTTGCCCTTTCTGCAATTGGAAACAAATTTTTAGAAAAAAACAAAAAACTTTATTGCTGCTTTGTTGACTTCAAAGCCACTTTTGATACTGTTAATAGACAAGCTTTGATCTATAAGATGGCATCTCTCGGTGTCTCTCGTAAATTTTTACTTCTCTATTTTAATTTTCTGTCTTCAACAAGTGCAGCGGTTTGGGATGGTATTAATTTGTCAGAGTGGTTTGAAACGTCAGCAGGAGTGCCTCAGGGATGTATTCTCAGTCCAATTTTATTTGCTCTGTTCATTGATGCGGCTTGCGATTCTCTACCAGGAGGTGTAGTTTTTGCAGAAACCCTTGTTAAGGTTTTGCTCTATGCCGACGATTTAGTGTTGTTGGCGGAAAGTCCATTCACATTACAACTCCAAATCAATAGACTTCAGCAATACTGTAAAATGTGGGGTCTGCAAATAAATACCCGAAAAACAAAATTATGGTCTTTGAACCTAGGCAAAGAAGGAGATTGCCCGAAGAAAGTTGGCATCTAAACCATGAGGGGATTGAAGTTGTAACCAAATTTAAGTATCTTGGAGTCTTGTTAACCACGAACTTGAATTTTCGTATGCATGCTAAAGAGAAAAGCAATGAAGCTAAGCTTGCCCTTAACATGATGTGGCCAACTTTCTTTAATAACCAACTCGTCGATGTCTCATCAAAATACAAAGTATTCAATGCCACAATAAATACGTGTATGTGTTATGGTGCACAGGTTTTTGGTTATGCCCAATTTGAAGAATTTGAAACGATTCAAAGGTACTTTTTTAAAAGATTATTTCGGTTACCTCAAGCAACACCAACCTATGCTATTCACGTTGAAGCCGCTATTCCTCCCATTTTCATTCAAAATCTGAAGGCCCATACAGATTATTTAGTTAAAGTTTTAAGAAGAGAAAGTGGTCTACACAAAACTTTTATGCTAAGGCAGCTTCAAACAAATAGTACGCCTTTTAAAGAACTCTATCAACTGGTTGTAACTCATGACACAAGCCTTTCTCTCAGCGAAAACAATTTAGACAAAATGGCATAATATTTTCGCTAACTTAATAGCGAAAAATGATGAAAAAATTTATAGTGAGCATTTAAATAGAGCTGCTTCGTCAGAGAGTAGAGTTATTTACAAAAGCTTAAATCATGCATTATCAACTGAAAATAACTATTTTTGTAATGAACTTTCCTTGGAAGCTATAAGTACTATCTTTAGAGCAAGGGTGGAATTACTCAATTAAAATTATGTTCCTCATAGGTCAGATCTCTCTCTCGGAATTGTAATCTTTGTAATAGAAGAGAACTTGAAGATAGTTACCACTTCATAGCAGTTTGTCCAATTCTACAAGAAATTCGCCAGCTTTACTTCCAAGAGAGCTTTTTGTCAAGAAGTCAGCTTATAAGTAACGGGTGATTTTTTAATAGGTTTAGAACTTTAAAAAAAAAAAAACACAAAAAATTCGAAAAAATTAATGAAATATTTATTTGAATCGATAGTTTGAACCTTGCAATTTAATGTTTAAAGATAATTTCATGCAAATGTTGACCGCGGCTGCGTCTCAGGTAGCCCATCCGCTGAGTCCAATTTTGGCATACTCTTTCACACATATCGGCCGGTATCTCACGAATGAATGCATGGATGTTGGCTTTCAGTGCGTCAATCGAAGCGGGCTTGTCCCTATAGACATTAGCCTTGACATACCCCCACAAAAAATAATCTAATGGTGTCAAATCGCACGATCTAGGCGGCCAATTGACCGGCCCGAAACGTGAAATTAACTGTTCACCAAACTCGCCTTGCAATTGCGCCATTGTTTCGCGTGCTGTGTGGCATGTGAAACCACATATCATGCAAGTCAAGAACTTCCATTTCGGGCAAAAAAAAGTTTGTTATCATCGCTCGGTAGCGTTCACCATTGACAGTAACGCTGCGATTCGCATCGTCTTTGAAGAAATATGGCCCAATAATGCAGCCAGCCCATAAACCGCGCCAAACAGTGGCTTTTTCGGGATGCATTGGTAGCTGTTGCAATGCTTCTGGCTGATCTTCACTCCAAATGCGGCAATTATGCTTATTTACGTACCCATTCAACCAAAAATGAGCCTCATCGCTGAACACAATTTTTCGATAAAAAAGCGGATCCTCGGCCAGCTTTCCAAGAGCCCATTCACCAAAAATTCGGCGTTGTGGTAGGTCGGCTGGCTTTAGTTCTTGCACCAGCTGTATCTTAAAAGGCTTTACGCCCAAATCTTTCCGCAAAATTTTCCACGTAGTGCTGTAACAAAGGCCTAACTGCTGGGAACGGCGCCGAATCGACATTTCGTGGTCTTCTGTCACACTAGCTGATACGGCCGCAATATTTTCTTCACTACGCACAGTACGTAAACGTGTTGGTGGTTTAATGTCCAACAAAGTAAATTTGGTGCGAAATTTGGTCACAATCTTCCGAATAGAATGCTCAGAAGGTCGAGAATGCCGACCATAAAATGGAAGCAGCGCGCGAGGAACATTTCGAACCGAGCACGAATTTTGATAGTAAAATTCAATAATTTGCAAGCGTTGTTCATTTGTAAGACGATCCATGGTTAAATTGCAAACCAAACTGAAGCTGTTTGACAGTGACACAAGGTACTAAACACACGTCAGCTGTCAAAACCAGTGTTGCCAAAACCAAACCAGATAAAAAATCACCCGTTATATTGAATGGTTCCTTTGGATGGTCAAACCTATTCAAATTTTGTAAACATGCTTTATTGTACCGTAACAGCTTTTAATACGAGTAAGTTCCCCTAAGGAACACTCTCCACATTTCACCAGTTAAATTTTTCCAGTTTTTATGTTTCAAATCATTTTAAAATTGATAGTTTTGTGTTTCAAATCATTCTAAAATTGTTAAACCACCCTAATGGTCTTTTTTTCATTATAAGTTTCAACGTGCCAAATAATAAAAAATTTTAAAGCTTGCTTCAATATCTATAAGTAGTACACTTGAAATAATTGTCGACCTAGTTGCGTAATTAAGAACAAATTATATTTTGCAAAAAGAAGAAATTTAATATTTTATTTTGAAATTGTAAACTCATTCAATATCATTTAATATATTTATGTACTTCTATTCTACGAGGGCGGGTCAATAAGTCCGTGACTTTTGGAATAAAACACAGATTTTTTGATAAAAAAATAATTTTATTTTTCAGCGTAGTCTCACTTGAGCTCTATACACTTTGTCCAACGCTTCTCCAACTTTTTTATCCCTTCCAAAAAAAATAATTTGTCGAGGTCCTCAAAATAGACCTTTGTTTGCGAGATGACTTCATCATTGGAGTCAAACCTTTTTCCACCAAGCCATTTCTTCAGGTTTGGGAACAAGAAGTAGTCGCTCGGAGCCAAATCTGGAGAATAGGGTGGATGAGGGAGCAATTCATAGCCCAATTCATGGATTTTTGCCATGTCAACTGCACATGTGTGCACCCTTGCATTGTCTTGGTGGAAAAGAACTTTTTTCTTGGCCAAATGAGGTCGGTTTTTTTTCAAATCGTCTTTGAATCGGTCCAATAAGTTGGCATAATATTCCCCATTGATTGTTCTTCCCTTTTGAAGGTAGTCAATGTGGATTATCCCGCGTGCATCCCAAAAAACAGTCGCCATAACTTTATTGGCTGACAAACCCACCTTGGTCTTCTTTGGACCCGATTCACCCTTAGAAACCCACTGTTTTGACTGTTGTTTGGTCTCTGGTGTGTTGTGATGGATCCATGTTTCGTCCACGGTTACAAAACGGCGCAAAAACTCCTCCATATTGCGATTAAGCAACTCCAAACCTTCCTGTGAAGTTGTTACACGATTGCGTTTGTGGTCGACTGTGAGCAAACGCGGCACCCATCTTGCGGAAAGCTTTCTCATGCCCAAGTGATCATTCAAAATTGAAACCACTGAGCCATGCGAGATCACTACGGCTTCCACAATCTCTCGCACTTTCAATCTTCGGTCGGCCAACACCATATCGTGAATTTTTTCGATTGTTTCGGGTGTAGAGACCTCAACTGGGCGTCCAGGACGTTCGGCATCTTCAGTGCTTGTACGGCTACAACGAAATTCAGTAAACCACTTTTTTACCATTGAAATCGATGGTGCAGAGTCCCCATAGTATTTATCAAGCCTAGCCTTGTTCTCGGTAATGGTTTTTTTCGCAAGAAATAATGCTTAATAAGCACACGAAATTCACTTTTTTCCATTTTCTCCTCAAATTAGTGAGTAGTCTGATAAAAATAGCTGTCAAACACAAACTAACTGACGCAGCAAGTTTAAATTTTGACAGGAGTCAACTGACAGATGCCTGTTGACAGGAGCAGTATTGCTGTTTCAGTAAAGAGGTCAGAAATTCAAAAAGTCACGGACTTATTGACCCACCCTCGTATATTTATATTTCATAGTTTATGAATAGTCAATCAGGCAGACGGCAGCTAAGCCATGTCCTTAATCTAAAGGTTTAAATATTGTACAAATCTATTGACTAAAGAATTGTATCTATCTATCTATCTAGAGGAAAAGTAACAAACGAGGGCACAAGAATCATATGACTTAAAATAATCGTCTTCTTTGAAGCATCAATCACTGAAATTTCATTTATAAACTTTGGAGTTCAAATTTTTTTAAGAAACGAATTAATTAAAAAAAAACTTGATTCTATTGCTTCAACTATTATTTAAATATTTAGCAGTCGATAAAATTATTTTTACCGCCCCTGAACCAAATTTGACAGGCAATTGAAAAAAAAAACATCAGCTTAGTATGTACAAACATTGCTACCAAAAAATTTACAATAATCACTTCTTATCGAATAAAAACAAATCAAATTTCGAATAAAATTTGTTTACTCTCGTACCTACTCAAATCTGATTCTAAATCAATTCTTCAAACAAAACAGGTGCTGGTGCCACTTCTTACCCACCCCTTTCCTTAAAAAATGTCTCTAACCTTGAAAAGGTTTTACAAAACATCTCATCATATACCTACAAGCTACATCTGAATTTCGTGCAATAACGAGTGTTTATTCAATCATCACACATCATAAAAAAATGCCACAAAAAAAAAAAAAAAACACACGTGCTAAAAACCAATTTAATTTGTTTTTGTTTTTGCTTGTCGAAAGCCGTGACTTACCAGAGTTTCTACCAATCAACTCCTTTTTGGTGTGATGGCATTAGAAATTAAATTATTCAATCATTGCGCGCCCGCATAAACTTTTTATTTTTCAAACATTTCCTCCTCGCTTCCCTTGCCAACAATTTTACCCATCCATAACGTTTATCGATGAAAACCAAAAAAACAAATAAAGCACAAATCCACGGAACATGCTATACGCCAGCCAAAGCCACCCCCTTCCAGTTCATCCCCATAAACTCGAAAAACAAAAACAAAAAACAAAAGCAATCAATAACTTTGCTTTTCCGTTTGATGCCAAAGTTTATTCAGGCGCAAAATGGAATATTTAGCGGCGGAAAAAAATTGAAAAAATAAAATAAATTTTCAAAAGTTGCTTTATGTTGTTATACTTGTCGATAGGTCAACCACAGTTCCAATATAAAATGGCGAAAGGAACAGGATGCGGGAAAAAGAATAAAGAAAAAGCAAAATCAAAGAGAAAAGGGAATATAAAATAGTAAATCTTTGCAAATGTAAACGAGTCTCGAAGCCACGTTATTATGGGCCCAACAATCAAAACTTCCAAATAATTTTAAACAGAAAACAAAATTAAACTTTTGTTTGCCATAACTCTCTGGCTTGAATATACTGTAACATGTATACATACAATACATATTATACCTACAGAATTACGGCATAGTCTGTGTCGAAGGATATGATCTACACACGAGATATGCCATGTGTCATGCCTGTCATATGTATGGAGGAAGTGTGTGTTTAGCCTTGGAAGTTATTCAAACTGATTCCATAAAAGGGGTGAGCTCCCTTTTGATTTTATAGGGTAACTGAGACTGAGGACGAAGATCCCACATCTCGCTTGGTTCTCGACACAGAGTCACTTTAGTTTTAGATTATACTTCAATTTAACTTTGCTGCCAGTTCGATTAGGTTAACCCTCATCACTCTCAGAGAGGCGGTGGCATGGAAGCGCTTCGATAAACATAGGATGACTCGTTGGCTTGGGTTTCCTTCCCTGCAAGTTTAACTGGTAAATGCATGAAATCTTCTTCGGTGATCACAATGATAGTGATGGTGCCTTGCCTTGGCAGAAGAAGAAGAAGAACTGTTGGCTGGCAGCAAGTTGAAAAACAAATTGTTTGGATAAACTTTTTCGATAGAAAACCAGAAAGAAAAATTTTTTCCTGAGGGATAAATTGTGGACAAAATTGATATTCAAGTACACCAGTGGTGCGTTAAGTGTTTTTCGAATAAAACAAAATTTCGGTAAAAAGGTTCTTGATTTTATGAAAATATTTTTCCCAACAGGATATACATCAGGGGCGTCCCAAAATGCATTTTGAATTGTTTTGTTAATAAAACTCACCAAGGACTTAGCAAGGTTTTCCAATGCTGTATAGGCTATTGTTCAATGTTGGCCTTGTGGAATTATGTAGCTACCATTGACATTAATACGCCTGGGCCTATTTCAAGGCATTACATAGGTACAATGTATGTATGTATGTTCCTTAAAACATACCACAGAGACTATTTCAATCTATTTCTATAAACTCTTAAAATTACTAATTTTTATTTACCACGAGACCATTTTCCGTAAAAAGGCCCTGGTCAGTATCTACCTAGGTATTCTATTTTAATCTATATAAGTTGGCAGGACACTTTTGCGAAAAAATAAAAATATTAGTTACATAATGAGTTATTCAACAGAAAAGACTATTAATTGCTCCTTTGCACTGCGAAAAAGTGGGTGTCCTGAGATGCTTCTAGTGAAGTAGTTAGAAGGTATTCAAAAAAGGGCAAAATCGCACTTTAAATATCGCTTATAAAGCTTTCACAAATCTCCAAAAATCATCATCATCATTAATTTTGAGAATCATATCGTGAATGTATATAACGGGTGATTTTTTAGCTGGTTTGGTTTTGGCAACACTGGTTTTGACAGCTGACGTGCGTTTAGTACCTTGTGTCACTGTCAAACAGCTTCAGTTTGGTTTGCAATTTAACCATGGATCGTCTTACAAATGAACAACGCTTGCAAATTATTGAATTTTACTATCAAAATTCGTGCTCGGTTCGAAATGTTCATCGCGCGCTGCTTCCATTTTATGGTCGGCATTCTCGACCTTCTGAGCAGTCTATTCGGAAGATTGTGACCAAATTTCGCACCAAATTTACTTTGTTGGACATTAAACCACTAACACGTTTACGTACTGTGCGTAGTGAAGAAAATATTGCGGCCGTATCAGCTACTGTGACAGAAGATCGCGAAATGTCGATTCGGCGCCGTTCCCAGCAGTTCGGCCTTTGTTACAGCACTACGTGGAAAATTTTGCGGAAGGATTTGGGCGTAAAGCCTTTTAAGATACAGCTGGTGCAAGAACTAAAGCCAGCCGACCTACCACAACGCCGAATTTTTGGTGAATGGGCTCTTGGAAAGCTGGCCGAGGATCCGCTTTTTTATCGAAAAATTGTGTTCAGCGATGAGGCTCATTTTTGGTTGAATGGGTACGTAAATAAGCATAATTGCCGCATTTGGAGTGAAGATCAGCCAGAAGCATTGCAACAGCTACCAATGCATCCCGAAAAAGCCACTGTTTGGTGCGGTTTATGGGCCGGCGGCATTATTGGGCCATATTTCTTCAAAGATGATGCGAATCGCAGCGTTACTGTCAATGGTGAACGCTACCGAGTGATGATAACAAACTTTTTTTTGTCCGAAATGGAAGTTCTTGACTTGCATGATATGTGGTTTCAACAAGACGGTGCCACATGCCACACAGCACGCGAAACAATGGCGCAATTGCGGGGCGAGTTTGGTGAACAGTTAATTTCACGTTTCGGGCCGGTCAATTGGCCGCCTAGATCGTGCGATTTGACACCATTAGATTATTTTTTGTGGGGGTATGTCAAGGCTAATTTCTATAGGGACAAACCCGCTTCGATTGACGCACTGGAGGCCAACATCCATGCATTCATTCGTGAGATACCGGCCGATATGTGTGAAAGAGTATGCCAAAATTGGACTCAGCGGATGGGCTACCTGAGACGCAGCCGCGGTCAACATTTGCATGAAATTATCTTTAAACATTAAATTGCAAGGTTCAAACTATCGATTCAAATAAATATTTCATTCATTTTTTCGAATTTTTTGTGTTTTTTTTTTTAAAGTTCTAAACCTCTTAAAAAATCACCCGTTATATATGTGAATTTGCCAGCGACACAGAAGGAAACTAACGCATACTAATTCAAAATTTTGTTTGTTTCGCACACAAGTTCAAAACAGCTAGCAAATAAATGTTGTCTCCTTTGTTTTTTTCTGTTTTTATTTAAATTTGTCAAATTCACTTATGCGTGGGGCGACTGGGATCGCTCTTCCTTAAGTTTGCTGAAGTGGGAGAAACTGACTGCCCTTTTTTAGAGATCTACTCCTTTTTTCCACACCAAACAAATTCTCTAGCCAAACCACATGCAATTAAATGCAACACTGTGGACGATGTACAAACTTGGCCTAAATTTTGATCCGCGTTTCAAAAACTTTTACTGGCTGACCTCGGCGGAAATACTTGGGTTCAACGATAGAAACTTTATTAAGAAAGCATATTATAGAATAAAATTGTGGCTTTAAAAAAAGCTAAAGCGTGGCATTGTAAGTCTTCAGGTTTTTTTTTTAATAATTTTTATATGTTTTGAGCTAATTTATAGAAAATAATCTCACTCACCTGAAGGGGAGGAAATAGACCCCCCCTTCAATACAATTTGTTTGTCATCTTAATCTAGTCTATACCCTCAGATTGTTTTGTTTGCCTATTATAAGAATCACCCTAACTCATTAATTAGTACCTTAAAGTGAAACCAGGGGGTGAAATAAAATCTGAAAAAATTAGGAAATGTTTGTTTTCCATGTAGGGCTATTTGATATGCATATCCATCTCGGAGTTCCAAATAAACGAATATAAGGACCGCCCTAATGTATATGCAAAATTAGGTTGATATTGCATTTTGACGAGTGTAAAAGTTGTCAAAAATTATAAAAATTATGTTTTGTGTGTCCTGTTTGAAAACTCTGACAGTCTCTATAGGTTTTGGAAAAAGACGAAAACCAAAATTTATCGCGGACAAAGTTGCGGGCATCAGCTAGTCATAAATTAATTTACTGGCGAGAGCAGCTTATAGGAAGGGAAAGAGGTACCTAAAAACGACCAAAACACCTGTCGTCCGTGAAGCTAAGGTAGGGAGAAGAAGACGTCCGTCCGCAGTCTCGAAATTGCAAATCTTGGCATGATGATAGATTTTAACTATGGTGCGACTGGCTGTCCGAGGGAGCAAGAACTTCAACCCTCAATCCGAAGTTACCTAGCTATGCGTATGCAAGCATGCCAAGTGCAGCTCCCTGGCTACCAGATTAACACAAACGCAACAAATTGTATTAATTGAAGTGAATTAGTGTTGTAAGGCACCATTGGAAAAGATAATTAATCCTCAACAAAAGAGGTTGAAAGTAATTTTTCGAAAAGAGTGATATTACTTACCATTAAATATTTGTAATTACTGCAAAAATGCTTATTTAATGTTTAATAAATTAATGATAGTTTTATCGAATGAGTGTAACTTTAAAATAGCTTGATTTACTATAAAACTTGTTGAAAACTTTTTTGTAAAACGTTCAATTTTCTATACGAAAAAATGTATTTATAGATAGTTGAAATACTTGTTATTATTAAGTTATAAATTCTAAATAAAAAAAGGTGTTTTTTCTCATACAAATCGTATGGAAAATGTCTGAACTTTAATTTTAACAGCTCAGATTTTAACAAACGACTTTTTTTGCATAACGGTAACTTTTGAGCGTAGTTGGAAGAAAATCGAAAGGAAAAAGGTTTTAGCCCAAGAAAATTAGACGAAAAAATGGCAAAACTACGAATAAATTACAAAAAATCTGAATTTTAGTGGAGCGCTTTGTTTTGACGTCTTAAGCATTTCCAGAAAATTTCCGCAAATTTGGACTGGGCTAAATTTTTTAGGGGGAGTTAAAGGGGTTACCCCCTACAACCCGCATTCATTTAATTCAGTTTTTTCCTGAATTTTTAGAAAACTTTAAGTTTTTTTTCAAAAAATGTGAAAGTACAAATTGTAGCAATACAGTGGTGTATTTATAGCGTGTACAACTTGTGCCTTCCCATTTTTTCAAAAAAACTTAAAGTTTTAGAGAAATTTAAAAAAAAAAAAAATTGTACTCCCTTTAACCCCCCTAAAAAATTTGGCCCGGCCCAGGCTTTTGTAACTTTTCAGGAAAAGCTTAAAATGTCAAAACAGTGCTCTCCACCAAAATTCAGCTTTGTCGGAATTTTTTCGATATGAAAGTCTAATTTTCCTGGGCAATTTTTTTAAAGCAGTCTAATATACATAGATAGATAAAACATGGATGTTATGAGAGAGAAAATGTTAAAGCATGGAAAAATTGCAAAACAGCTCTTTTAATAAAATATGAATTTATTAAAAAAAAAAATAAAATATTTGGAGAAGTTTTTTAAGGAAATAATTGTTTATACAGATATTAAATTTTCAAAAAATTTATCTGGTTAACAAATTTTTTGTTCTTATTTGATATTGTGCAGATTTTTTTTTTTTTTCTATCCGATGGAAATCTTCAAAAGACACTCGGTAAGAATCGGTACCAAGTAGTGTGGGACTCTTACCGCACTAAAACCACCGGTGAATCAGGACCAATCTATGAAAGATCGACAAATGATTTTTCTTTCATAATTTATCAGTGGGAAGTTTAAGTTATAACACTTTCCATAGCTTTTAGACCATCAGCTCATGAGGCTTGGTTCTTCTTAATCTCCGAACATTGTCTCGTACATTTAAGACGGTCTCCATTTCGGAGTTGGTATGACTTTGCAGTCGCTGGTTGTGTGATACAGCGTGTTTTTTAACCACTTCTGTAACCATTTCAATTTGAAGGTCACGGTGTAGATCAAGGGGCATTTATTATTCCGCGAAGGACCTTGCTTTGGAATTTTTGGATGGGTTCAGCATTTGTTTTCTTTGTACAGCCCCATAGTTGGATGCCATATGTCCAAACGGGTTTCAGTACTTGCTTATATAACATTAGCTTGTTCTGGATAGATAGGTCAGAGTTCTTTCCTAGTAACCAGTACATTTTTCTGTACTCCAAGTTTAGTTCGTCTTTTTTCTTTTTGATGTGCTCTTTCCATTTAAGCTTTGCATCCAAAGTCATTCCAAGGTATTTGGCAGTATTGGAGTAAGGTACTATTGTAATGTTTATAAGAATTGGAACATTGTTTATTTTTTTGTTTTTAAAGTTTATATGCGTCGATTTTGTTTCATTTAGTTTGATTCGCCATTTTTGCGTCCAATCACTAACTTTATCGACTGCATTTTGCAGTTTTTGTGTAGCCTTCGTAACGGATTTATCTGGCACCAATATTGCAGTATCATCAGCAAAGGTGGCCATGATAGCGTTGATGTCCACTGGAATATCCCTTGTATATAACAGATACAGGGTTGGTCCTAGGACACTTCCCTGTGGTACACCGGCTTCAATTTTCTTTAGTTCCGAGTAATTTTGGTCGTACCGTACTCTAAAGAGTCGGTTCGTAACGTAGGATTTCAGTATTTCGTAGTACTGCCTGGGAAGATCCCTTTGCAGTTTGTACTCAAGTCCCAAGTGCCAAACCTTGTCAAAGGCTTGAGCAACATCTAAGAATATAGCCGAGCATACTTGTTTTTCTTCAAGTGCCTTTTCCACAACATCCGTAATCCGATGCACTTGGTCTATCGTGGAATGTTTATTTCTAAATCCAAACTGATGGCTCGGAATTAGTTTTCTTTCTTCTATTATTCTGCTTAGTCTTTTCAGAAGCAGTTTTTCGAAAACTTTTGCCATGATTGGTATAAGCGATATAGGTCTGTAAGATGTTACTTCTGTTGGTGGCTTACCTTGCTTAGGTATAACAATGACTTCTGCAATTTTCCAATGATGTGGCACATATCTTAGTTTAAGGCATGCATTTATTATAAATTGGAGTTTTTTTAAGGCTATAGAAGGCATTTCTTTCAAAACCTGAGCAGTTATTAGATCGTACCCTGGTGATTTTTTGTTAGACAACTTATGTTGACACATACTTCTTACTTCTTTGAGCGTGATAAAAGGAATTTCACATTCGTCGTTTCTATCAACAAACTGTAAGGGATCTGTAGCTGTGCTTGCTGGAAATGGCTTAAAAACATTCGCGAGATGTTCAGCGAAGAGATCAGCCTTTTGTTTTGGGTTTCCGATCGATTTACCATCTTGAGATTTTACTGGCGGGTTTTGTGCCTGTGGTCTTTTTTGGCGCTTGGCTGCTTTCCATTTTAAATTCACAGATTCTTTTCTTTAGTTCATTGTTAAGACGGTTAAAAACTGCCTTATCACCTGGAAATCTCGTAGCTTGCCATTTTCTTCGGGCTCTTCTTTTCTTCAAGATCAGCTCCGTTATTTTGACAGGATATTTTATTTCTTTTTCTATTGAGTTCGAAATTGTTGGAGTACTTTCTTCTGCAGCCTGTTGCACATCAGCAATAAATTGTTCTACTTCATGATCAATTTGTTCATTTGTTTGCTTAGGGGATCTTAGGTTTATAAAACTTTCAACCCAAGTAACAATTTTCCTCTCATAAGAGTTTCCTAGAGGCATGTGAGACTTTATTCCGGGAGTTATTCTCACTCTAGAAGAGTACTCCTACATCCTTATGAAAGTGTTAAAAGCCTTAAATGTCCCACTTATAGGAGTTAATTTCCTCTTATAGAAACATTTTTATTATTCCTATAGGATGACAAATGCTCTATTAATCTTGTTAGGAGAATGCGTCACTTCTTGTGGGAGTTGATGAAAAGAGAAAGAGTATGCGCATAATAAAAAAAAAAAAAACAGATACTTATCTTTCACATTTGTATACTTCTTTCGGAAACTTGGTACGAAGTATTTATGTCTGTATGTGTCATCGTCATTATCTCATGTTGAAAAATGAATGTGTGAATTTATATTTTCATTTCATGGCGACGTTAGTATAATTATAGTTTGTCACATATGTGGAGTTAAATCTTAGTGCGATTGAAACTTTTTGTACTAACTTACACATTTTACTTCGAAAAATAACGAAGCGCTTTCAAAATAATTGATATTTAAATTATTTTAATTTTATTTTGAATTGCAAAAAGGGTTACCTTGATGTTTGCTTTTAATAAGAATAGAACTTTTTATGCTGACATTATTTATGGTATTTATTCATGTTATATGACGAAAAAGATATAATAGCAGATAATATGTCGAATTGATAATCTTATTCTTGTATGCCTGTTTTTGTAATCTAAGAATTTACAAGAGGTTAAGAGACGTGTTAATGAAAAAATAATAAGTCAGAACTTATATTTTTAGACATTTGTTATTAGAACAAATACTTCTTTTGCATTTAATGTTGAACCAAATAATCATCAATATCAATACACGTATATACGTAAATATACGTTAAATAGATTCATCATAATGGAAAACCAAATAAATTATTTCAAAATTTAATTTCATATCACGGTAACCCTCAAACTATACAAAAAACACTTCGTTCAAATTTAAATATGGCTGCTGTCGTATCGATACTTTTAACTCTTAAAAAGACATTTTTATGAGAGTGTTGTCCATTTATGTTGGTATGTAAATAAACACTTTTTTATGAGAAGTTTGATGCTTTTATGCGACTTTATTTTGACATTTATCAAACGAACCAAGAACAAATCGGTGATGCGTTCTCTTTTTTTCTAAGAATGTGAATTATTGTTGATGTTTCAAAAAAAGATGAAATCTCAAAGTATTAGTATTAGAAATATTAGTATTAGAAGTATTATGTTTTATGCATTACCTTTTCCGAAAAACTATAATAAGGATATTCATGGGGTAAGGTCGTCATAAACGTAGTAAAATTTTAAACTGCGTAAATCTGTCTAATTTTCCATATAAATTGTGACAGACTTACAAAGTTTAAAACAAACGTTAACAATGGGCTTACGCCGTTATATGAATATTTTGATAAAATTTTCAAGCGTAATTTTGTAAAAAAAAAGAACATTATATTACACCGAAATAAAATAAAAAGAAAGTCTATCACCGAAAGTTCACATTTGTAAAAAAATAAAATACATTTTAAACAGTAATCGGCATCAGCATCCAATGTTTCCTTCAGATAGACAGACCAATAGAAAACTGAACGCCAGAAAACAATGTACATTCAAAACGTTAAAAAAAAAAGAACGACTGTTGTATGAATCAAATAAAGTTGCTGTCAGTGCAACATCTCATATGAATCCTATAGTTAGAGTTTTGTAGTTGTTACTTTATTAGCTCTTGTTAAGAGATTTTAAAGACTTAAAAATGACGTTTAGAGTTTAAATTTGAAAACAAAATTATTATAAGACTTTCAATTTACATACAGGAGTAATAATTGTTCTAGGTATAAGATTAAAGTGATTTGATCCAAGAAAAATGCTTACATCATTTAATGAAAACACTATGAGACAAATTTATGTTTCATTATGACAGATCATGTCTTAAGTTTAGCAATAAGAGAAAATGGGAGCTTAGCTCTCGAGAGTATGTTAGTTGGGAAGTTTGTCTCTGAATATGAATGAATGAATATTGTGCAGATGAAAATAAATTTTCTATAATAAAAATATTTAGCCGATTTTGGCGTGTATCGAATTTTCAAAAAAAAAATATTTTATTTATTTATTTTTTATTTTTTTATGAAATATTTTTAACATTATTTGAAAACTATCGTTAAATTCCTGCTAAAAAAAAAAATTCTTAACATTCGATCAGCAAATAATAGAAAAACGTACACCATAGGAGTCTTTTTTGAGACTTTCTTAAGCTTTTCCGTTTATTATTTTTATAAAGTTATATTTGGAAAAAAGTAAAATATTATTTTAAAACAAGTTGCTATTCTAAAAATTGTCGCTAAGTATCGAGTTTAAAAAATTCAACTGGGTATTTTTCAAAATATAGTTCAAAATATTTTTCAAAAATAGAGAGTTTTCAAAAAATTAAACTAGATAATTTTTGTTTTTATACAAAATTTTTTTTTGAAATTTTTGATAGGTACATTATATTATTTAACCTTCGGATGACAACAGGGGTGGTACATCACCCCAGCCAGTTTTATTTAAAATGTAATTTTGGTTTTGATTGGCTTATCTTTCTACCGTTCTACATAGGTATTTGTCGTTAAATAGGTCAGGTGTCAGTTGATGGTAAAAATTCCCAGCAGAAGTAGTGGTTTTTCAATACGGTGGAATACAGTGTGAACTGGGGTGACACATCATCCCATGTTGTCTTTCAGGCATGTGAAAATTTGTATGAAGTTACCTACTAAATTCATATGAAGAGGAGCTCAAGCCCCTTAAATTAAAAAAATAGTCGAGATGTGTAACTGGCCTATGAAATTTAGACCAAAAGTCAAGATTTTACATTTGAAATGCATTTGTGCTGCATGTCCTGAACGTATATGAAAGAGATATACATCAAATAGCTTTTAGTCCTTTTTACTTTCGAGATTTTATAAAAGAAAATCTTTTTGGGAGGTAGGTACCTACCATTAATAACCATTTTTTGATTCTTTGAAAAATGGTTTTCCACTCAATGGTAGCTTTTTATAAAAGTATGAAGTATTTTTTAAAGAATACTTGTGGAGCGATTTTTGCGGAAAGTTAAGATTTGGTGAAATTGATACCTATACCTTAACATAAGTACCCCATAAATATACGACCTGCGCCAGTATATAAGTTGCACTCTTAAAAACATTGGAAATATTCTTTAATGTCGTCATGTGTCCCCCAATCTCAAAATTCATTTAATTTGCAGGTGTGTTCAATTTATGTCCTCATATTATGTGTCTAGGTCATTACTATATTCACAAAATTTAATGGGCTCCATTTTACGCGTGGCTGCAAATGCGAAGACCTATACGAAATTATGCTTGCCAAGCCATTAAGTAGGACGCTGAACCATAAAATAATATCCTCTCCTTTCGGTTTATTTAAGAACATTAAGTTCTCGACCGCAACAACTACAACACCTTATAAAAACAGACCAAAGTGTTAATATCCCTTAAATCGAAGCAATAACCATACACCGTGATGTGTGATGTAAAAATGCTTGTTCTTTAATTCCCTTCAACAAACAAACAAAGAAAACAAACAGAAAAACCTTATAATGGTGTTGTATTTGGAGTTTGGTTTTGTACAATTTTAAGGATCTGTCTCCTCCGGAGCAAAATAAAAATTCAATAACTTTAATCCCCCAAAGTAACATAAAAAGGACATTTTATTTCGTTCATTTTATTTCCCAATGACATCGATGACCATTTAATACATTTAGCAGGCGTGTTTACACTGCCCCTGACGTTCATAAAACCCGAGTACACTTCAGTGCGTGTAGCGAAGTAATATACATATATCTGTGGAACCCACACTGATGACGATATGGGCGGGGGTGTTTCTGTTTGGTCCAATAACCGGGGCTCAATGCAAAAGCATTATATGGAACTACATAGCTACATGCTGCGACATAAAAATTTAAACTCTTGTTACGCTCATAATCTTTTTGAATTGGGCAAAATGAACAAATTGAGTTATACAATTTATTGATATAATGGATTATCACCGATTAAAGTCCTTTTACGAGGATTTCAGATTATCCATGTGTATAAATGTTCATTATTTTGTGTGTTCATAGGAGCTTATATAAATGGCTTTAGGGTAGAAATAACTGGATGTCTTTTTTTTTTGGCACGAAATGTTGTAGGTTAATCGTTTTATATACCCTTATGCGCAGTTCAGTGGATATCCTTGACACTAGGATGTACCTTCTGCGCAAAGCAAGTCAAATTAAGTTACTTACTTACTTTACTTTTAGGTGCTCACAGTCCAGGATGGACTACGGCCTCAACCAACAAGCCCCTCTAGCCAGCTCGGTCCCTAGCTAACTGCCTCCAGTTACGCACTCAAGTTGGTTGAGGTCGCTCTCCACTTGTGTGCGCCACCTTAGGTGGGGCCTTCCTCTGCTCCGCAGACCATCAGGGATGGATTCGAAGACTCGTCGGGCTGGTGCGTAGGTGTCCATACGCTCCACGTGACCCAGCCATCTCAACCGCTGTATTTTCAGCTTTTTGACCAGGTCGACGTCGCTGTATAGTCCGTAGAGCTCATTATTAAATCTTCTCCTCCGTACTCCATCGATACAGACTGGACCGAAGATCACCCGAAGAATTTTCCTTTCAAAGCACCTAAGCAGACTCTCTTCCGTTTTTGACAGAGTCCATGCTTCTGCCCCGTACAGCAGGACCGGGATGATAAGGGTCTTATATAAAGTCTCCTTGGTTCTTTGAGAGAGGGCTTTACTACTCAAATGCCTTCTTAGTCCGAAGAAACAGCGATTGGCCAGAGTAATTCTTCGTTTGATTTCTGCACTGATGTCATTTTGCGATGTAATAGTGGAGCCCAGGTAGACAAAGTCCTTGACAACTTCGAAGTTGTACCTATCCATCGTGACGTTTTGCCCGAGACGCCGATGTTGAGATTCCTTTCTCGATGATAGCATATACTTCGTCTTGTCCTCATTAACAGCCAAACCCATTTTCGTCGCCTCCGATTCAATACTTGCAAACGCACCGGTAACAGCTCGCTTCGTTCTTCCCATGATGTCAATATCATCTGCATAAGAAAGTAGCTGAACGGACTTTTGAAAAATTGTACCTCGGTTGTTGACTTGTGAGTTGCGTACAATTGCTTCAAGTACGATGTTAAAGAGGTTGCATGATAATGCATCGCCTTGCCTCAAACCTTTCTCGACATCAAAGGGGTCGGTGGTGCTCTTACCGACTTTGACGGAGCAGCGAGATTTCTCCATCGTCATCCTGCATAGGCGTACGAGTTTAGCAGGGATGCCGAGATGCGACATGGCTCTGTACAGCTCGTCTCTGCTTACGCTATCATACGCGACTTTGAAATCGATAAAGAGATGGTGTGTATCGATTTGAAACTCCTGGGTTTTTTCCAAAATCTGTCGGAGTGTGAACATTTTTATCGACGGTTGATTTGCCGGGCCTAAAACCACACTGATAGGGGCCGATCAGATCGTTGACAAATGGTTTTAAGCGATCACACAGTAAAGATGACAGAATTTTGTATGCGCGTTGAGGAGACTTATACCTCTGTAGTTGGAACAATTCAGAGCATCTCCTTTCTTGTGGATGGGGCACACTATACCGAGGTTCCATTCATCGGGCATACTTTCTTCCGACCAAATTTTGAAGATATTATATTTTTGATATTTGGTGTATACTCCCTATCAAGTCATCTCCCCCTGCTTTGAATAGCTCGGCTGGCGGGCCATCTGCACCAGCAGCCTTGAACGCCTTAAGCTTAGCTATCGTTAACCGCACTTCATTTAGGTCGGGTGGACGGAAATTTTGGCCATCGTCGTCCAGGTTGAATGGATTATTCTGCCTCACAGCGGAATTTGGGCTATCATCGCCATTTAGCAGTCTAGAAAAGTGTTGTTTCCAGATCCTCAGCACCGACTGTGTGTCTACCACCATATTCCCACTCTCGTCTCGGCAGGCTTCCGTTCTAGCCTTGTAACCCTGGGTAGATTGCCTCACCCTTCGGTAGAACTTTCGAACGTCCCCCCTGCCGCAACAGTCCTCAATAGACTCGACCGCCCGCTTCGCATGCTCTCTCTTTTTCCTTCTGAGAAGTCGGCGTTCCTCCTTTCGTTTTTGCCCGTAGAGCTCATGGGCTGCCCTCTCAGCAGCTCTGGTTCTAGTTTGCAGCATTGACTGGTAGGCCTCGTTCTTGGCTGCATGCACCATCCGGCATTCTTCATCGAACCAGGGGTTTCGTTGTGGTCGCCTAGTGAAACGAAGCACATCAGTGGCGGCACTTCTGATGGCTTGTTGACAGTGTTTCCACTGGTCCTCTGCAGTATGTGCTGGTGGCGGAGCTGCTGAAAGGTTACGGGAGACTCGGTCCGCAAAGGTCCTAGCGATATCTTGCGATTTTAACTTCACGACATCAAATCTTTTCACAGCATCCGTTTGGTGTTGTGGCGTCAAAATTATAAATTATTATCTTTCTCCCGTAAGATTTTTTTCTTGTCTACTTGAAATTTAACAGCTCGGAATTTTTTGGCAGATTTTACACAAAAAATATGAAAATAAAATTTTTTTCGCTCCATCATTCATGGCCTGATTCAGGCTACTCCAGGATGATCTTTTTTTTAACCAACACCCTAAAGTACACAGATATCAGCATCATACCCAAGCCATGAATTTGGAAAGTTCCGTTGAACGCTTGTCTTGCGCACTATAAAGACATTGAATAAATCACATGATAATGACATCTTCTCTCCGAAACCCTGTGCAGTGCATGTTTGCAATAGTTTGGACCAGCGCCAGCGTTGCCGTTTGGCCCTTTTAGTGATTTAGCTTTGAACTTAATTCGGCAAACTAACAGAAGAAAGGGATAGTAAAAACATTTATATTCGAATTTATTTAGTAAGCAAAAACGATTACTTATCTGCATTTTTGTTGTAATTTTAGTAAAATATTTAATTTGTTTTAGGAATAAATTTTTCTCTAGGTACTTTTTTTTTTAATAAATATTTGGTCCTGGACATTTCTCATGTTTAAAAGCATGAAATATAATATTAAAATAATCGTTTTATTCACGCTTTTATGTCATTTTCTTAAACGGGATACTTTTTTGTCCTGGAACCCCTTTTGAGAACCCTTTCAGTTTTTTTTTCAGCGTCCACACTGGTTCGACGATCTTTTTCTAAGTTGTAAATTGCATTGCGTGTTTTCAATGTCACGGGATGCAACTATATTCGTTGTCCGATACCTCGAGCTCATCTATCATCACCATATGTATAAAGCTCCTGGCAATTAAAGGCTCTCCCAAGCCGAGGCAAAGGATTCTCCCACGACAGTTTTTTGTTGTTGTTTAGCACTAGCATTGTGTTACTGTCATATTTTTTTTATAAAAAGCTTTTATGCTATTATAATGCGACTTTGAAGCCGATGAATAGAGGGCGGAGTCTTGACCTGATATTAATTAGCCTTTGTCAGGATTTACCTAAGGGGGAATATTTGATTTATGGTCGATCTGCTGCCTGGAAACCACACTGGCATTTACCAATTATAGTGGTGCTAGAACTTCTTAAGATGATCACAAAGAATGTTAAAAAAGATCTTGTATGCGGCGTTAATTAGAGATATGCTTCGATAATTCTTGCAGGACAGAGGATAGCCTTTTTTTGGAAGATGGAACATATGGGACTGATAGACCCGTCATCGAGGCTGCTTCTTTCCATTCAAAATTAGTAGATGTATGCTGCATGCACACTTTCAACACATCCCCTCCACGCTTGGAAAGCTTCACTGGTAAATACATCATAAGATCCGGTCCCATTGTTGTTCTTGGGCATCTTTACAGCTTAGTCTATCTTTTCTGACTTCTGTACTGGGTTGTGAAACTGTGACTTTATTGACTGGAGCTCAGTTTGCTTATTGTCCTTTTCTTGCTCTACCTAATGCCCATTCAGCAGGCACTGTGCTTCGATGAAGCCTTATTTACAATGTGGCGATGTCACGAGATCTCTTTGCATTTGATCTCTTTTAAAAAGAAATTTAAAATAAGGAAATAAGAATATGCTGCATGCACCCTTTCAACACATCCCCTCCACGCTTGGAAAGCTTCACTGGTAAATACATCATAAGATCCGGTCCCATTGTTGTTCTTGGGCATCTTTACAGCTTAGTCTATCTTTTCTGACTTCTGTACTGGCTGGTGAAACTGTGACTTCATTGACTGGAGCTCAGTTTGCTTATTGTCCTTTTCTTGCTCTACCTAATGCCCATTCAGCAGGCACTGTGCTTCGATGAAGCCTTATTTACAATGTGGCGATGTCACGAGATCTCTTTGCATTTGATCTCTTTTAAAAAGAAATTTAAAATCTTAGTAAAGCATTTCTCATCACGTTACATTTTCTAAAAATTAAAAAAAAAAAAACGAAACGCGACGGCGAAAAATGCTTTATTATGCATTTTTTGCTAACTTTAAATTGGTTTTTAAGAGAGAAAAAGTGCAAAGAGATCTCATCACGTCAATATCTTATTTTCTCGTGGCATTGTCAATCAAGCTTGACTAGTGTACATTCACTTTTTCGAATAATTAACGTTTCGGTTTTAAAGTCAACAGTTGTGATCGCAAGAGTCTTGCTTCTATTTGAACCGAGACGCTGCGTACGACATCTTCATTCTACGCAGGGTAATCTTCTCTTCTCTTTTCTCGAAACTCTTCTCTCACTGCTCTTATTTTAGGCTGTAGCATAGTCACATACATAGAGTACCTATATTATCTAGAGTCGCGACTCGTACCCCTCTTACCTAAAACACCCGCAAATTTTATTTGAGCAATTTAAGAGAAAACTCTCTTAAATTCCCTGTCCGTGAATACGTGTGATAGCTCTAAATGTGACGTTTTCAATTTTTCGATCCAATTTTTTGTTGTTTTCAGTCTAATGAGCCAAAATCCATTAAGTTATCATTGTATTGGTGAGGTTCCATTTAAAATGCATTGGGCAGCTAACACATGCTCAGCCATGTGGAGGAAATACTTACAGTGGAGTTTGTAGGGTGAAAGAGAAAAAGCCCTGAAGTTGGTTCTCTAGATAAAATAGGTACTCTATGGTCACATATGTGCATATTCTGTCACACTTTTCAGCTGCATCACTCATTCATGATCATACCACGGGTTCTTTTTTGGGGGCACTTGGTACCCTTTTGTGATTTCGACTGCCTCTCTTATTTTATAGCAATACTGAGAAGACCACTGATACTTGTTTTGGCATCTGTGATAGTTCTCACTCCGATATTTTCTATTGGCTCTGGTAATGCTTAGGCGACCAACTTCAAATTTCTTCTTTAGGGTTGTTTGCTGTTTCTTTTCTTTGGCAGTCGAGCTGTAAATCTGCACAAAAAGGAAATTATCAGAGTGGAAGTTTGCCTTTCGAATGCTACTCACTTCTTAGATTTTTGAAGCATGTCTTCCGTCAATTAGCACATTGTAGATTTAGTCGGCCGTTGCCATATTGATCATTTGGCAAGCACCAGGTTGCTTTGTGGATTCTTAGCCATGAAAACTTAGTGTTACCGTACCGTACTACGAGTTTCTGAAAAGTGTTTTAGTTGAAGGTCGTTATCATTTGTCTTTTTGTGCTGGATGTGTCTCTTTCAACTAACTCGTCAAATGCATCGCCGAGCAAAGTTTTATACTATACTCTGGACAGACACCGTAAGTTCTGTCCAGAACTCATTCTTTAGAGTGCTTTCAGCTCTATTTAGAGGGGCATATCCACATATTAGGCTTATGCATTTTGGAAACTGGCTTTGATGTAGATCAAAGTCGCTAAATTTTTCTTCTTCTTCGCAACCGTATCCTAACATCTGCAGTATTTTATCACAGGTGCTGTAGTAGCTATGTTGCAAATCTTTTCTTTTTACTCGTATCATACTAAATACTATCCATCGAATTTCTTGATGGATTGTGGTAATGCCTGCCCTGAACCGTCAAAGACTTTGGGTTGAGTTGAAAGTTTTTGAGTTGCATCTATGGGGAGTAAATGGTTCTCAGATTCAAGTTACTAACTCTCAAGTCGTTATCCATTAAGGTGTCAGGTCTTTTTGCCATTTTAGGGTTATCACTATCTGAGGTTCCTCGTGTCTCACTCACAGCCAACATTTTTTTACCCCGACAAAACAACTCAAGAAACATTAACAATATTTCGAATTGACCTTGAAGAAAAAGTTGACAAGAAAACATTCAGAAAAAGCTCTTTCTTCTGTTGTTGTACACCTTGGAGATATTTAGCTTATCCCTTGTCTATCAAGCGCTACGTCGATCAACGGAAAGGACGCTTCAAATCCCAAATATTCTGAGTGTCCATCTCTTTTTGTAAAAAATGATTAAATCCATGTGACATTTGAAAGAAATCAATTCGAATTTTTTTAAGAAATCTTAAATTAAAAAAAAAAAAAAACAGATATACCCACTCGTCCTACATACTGCACCCAATAAACATAGACATATACCTAGGAGCTAGGACACTCGACACTCCTTTCTTTCTTGCCTTCACTTTCGTATATAGAATCTACTGGGGTTGCTATTATAGTCATCCTCGTGTGTCAACTTGTGTGTTGAGACTGAAAACTGAATGCTCCACACGTTATTGTGCGGAAGGATTGGAATAGAATTCATCCTTTAGATATAGGATTTGTTAGGAAGTGTCATTTTACCACGTTACACTTTCAGCATGGTGTTTTTGGTTTTTTTTTTCTTTTCGTATAAGTGCTAGAGGCCTTTTTTACGTGGGCTTTAAAGAGAGGTAATGCAAGATAAAATCGTCTGTCACCGGAGATGAGATGATGAACCATATTGACACCATAATGCTTGGATGTAGTTCCATGAATGTCTATGCATTGCATAGACATACTTCTATTTTTACAGGAATTCAAGCTCATTGTAGGAATGTAAATGTATGTAGGTATGGATAAAAATGTAGTCTGTTTAGATGAAATTTGATTCGGAAGAAGTTCACATAATACAAAAAGATACAAAACTTCTCATGATGATGGGAAAATCTGATGTGCATTTGAAAAGTAGATAAGTACCTACTCTTTTTACGTCACATGATCCCATACACCAACATATACAAAAGATTATGCCTATTCATAATGTCAAGGACTTACTAGCAGGGTCGTCATGATAAAGTACGGCTTATTAAAGGACTTGCCTTTCATGACCATGAGATCAAAAATCTTCAATATCCTTAAAACAGTTTTATTTGACTTTAACTGTTGGAACTGTGAATGTAACAATAATAGGCTATCTAGTGACCAATTTTTCAAATCGTTGCCGTAGTGGGTTCAATAACTTATTATGTTAAAGGATCCAAAAACTGCGTGTAAGTTAATCTTGAAAAAAACATAAAATACCAGTAATTGGTTATTTGACACCAGATGGATTACAACAAATGGATGATGATTGACGTCAATCGGATTCCGAGTTTTTGGTAACCTTTATAACATATTATACTTAATGAACCTACAGTTCTTTTGATAAAAGAGAACTTGATATTACATAGTTCTGCAGGTTGATTTAAAAGGTCACCACGTCTATGTATGGTATGAGTATTATTCTATTTAGCTACTTCTTTTCAAATTCGAATTCTAAATAAAAAAAGAGGCTGGGTGCGAACCACATCACTGATTATTTCCCATTGGTGCCCACGGAAGCTAGAGGCCCTGTATGTTATTTTATAATTTAAAAATCGACAATTCAAGATCTTCGAAAATGTTTTCATAAATGTTCAATATGCAATAAAGTTAAGACTAAAAACAGAGACCAAAACATTGTTTAATTAGTGAGTAATAAATAAAGATAAATTGAAAGAAACAAATTTTTAAACAATTTTTGTTAAAGTTTCTTGTAGTTTTTTTTGATTTAAAAAAAAACTGCATTTTAATTTTTTTTTACAAATCCTATTAATTCTCAATTATAAGCTGGTGTGTAAAACTTAATTAACCCGACGCCAATATCATTACTTGTTCTTAAGATATTCGATCCGAAAAACTTTTTTTAAACAATTTTCAACTACTAACCCCAAGCCAATAGCTTCATTCGTCCTCAAGATATTAGAGACTACAGAAATTTAACAAATTTTAGTCCTTTAATGCATGTATTGAAACTTTTATCTATAAACTATAAAATAAAATCTATCCGAAGTCGATATCTGCATTCGTTCTTGAGATATTTCTCTAAAAAAATGGATTCCAATTTAAAAAACGTGAAGATATGTCATAATTTTCGATCTGACAAATCGGACCAATTACATTAACTTTCAAGGGAAGATAATTAAATGCACGACTGGATCGCATGTATTTGCTCTTATGTTCAAGTTGCTGGGAATTAGAACTTTTAAAAAATGAAACTAATTATAAAAAATAAAATGCACGACTGCTAGGGTTAACGAAAATTATATGCAAGTGCATGGATATTATGAGAGAAAAATGATTAAGACCATGAAAAACGATATGAAAATTAGCAAAAAAACTTCGTTGAGATGAAAAATAAGAACGCCATCTTAATTTTTTACTGAATATAAACAAAAAAAATTAAAAATCGTTGGAGGGATTTTCTTAGAAAATAATTTCTTATATATAAAATTCCTCAAACATTTTTAATAAACTTTTGGTATGCAAATCATAATTATTTATTTATGTGCATATAAAAATGAAATTTGTAAGAAATTTGCTTACCCGTTTTCGAAATATCGAATTTTCAAAAAAAAAATTTGAAATTTTTTTTTTTTAAAATTCAGAAACTATTTTTTCGAAAATTTTGATTTTTAATCTTATCTGAAATTTGTGTATAAAAAATTTATCTAAATCCGTTCAGCCGATAATGAGAAAATTCAAAATAAAAAAACACGTTCTATGACAGATATTATTAATAGTTGCTAAGTGCGAAATTTTATAATTTTTTGCAGTAGATCGTATTAATTTTAGCTTATGGAAAAAGTTTAATCTAAATCGTAGGAGTCATTTTTGAGAAAAAAAATTATTTTCCTGTCCGGTTTTTGAAGTTTTGTATGTAAGGAACCATTATTTTTTCATATATTTACAAATTTTGAGAGTACTAAAAACTCTTAAATATCGAGTTTCAAAAAAAATCAATCATATCGTTTTCGAAATATTAAATTTTCAGGAATTTTATTTTTTAAATACCAAAAAATTTTTTTAAGGTTTAAGCACACAAAAATACGTATAGTTTTTAGAAGCCTCTGTATAAAAAAAATATTGAAATCAGTCATACCGTTTTGAAGAAAATAGAAAATTAAAAAAATTTGGGAAAATTTTGAAAAATGGGATTTCTACCTAAAAAAAACCTTTACTAAAAGTAATTTACTGAATTTTTTTTAAGAAAAGTTATCGAGCCATTTTTGAAAAAAATACGGTTATGTTAAATTGCTAAAAAAATTCAATTGCAGGCACCGTTATTTTTAGTTCTAAAAAAAATGAAAAAAAAAACCTTTGGGCAAAATCACAAAAAAACCACTATGAACAAAGTTTGAAGAACATCCCTCAGCTCATTAGGGCTGTACACGAACAGACAGACAGACAGACAAACAGACAGAATTGTGCCATCCACTTTTTTATGTTCTCTATCATCATAATGTCATGTTTGATTGTTATCTTAAATTTTTTTCTTGCACAAATCCAAAACTTGCCTTATAGTACCTACCAAGTACAAATTTTCAAAAAAATAAATATTGAAAATTCGATATCTGAAAAACGGCAATTTGTTTTGAAATTATTCAATCAAGAATTAAGATGGCGTTCTTTTTTTCATATAAAACTCTCAAAGAAATTGTTTTAGCTATTTAAATATCGTATTTAATGCTTTTAAACGTTTTTCTCTCAGAATTTCCATGTGGCATAATAAGGTTCTTAAGCCCTCAGCATGTTGCATATAAGATCAAGTACTTGCGACCCAGTCGTGTATTTTTTTATTTTATGGTTATCTGTTCAGCAACAGACTAACCAGCTGGATCGATTTTCTTAAAATGGATTAAAGTGATTCCCCTAAATTTTTTTTTTTTTAGAACTAAAATTTTTGTTGACCAATTTTACGAATTCATATTTCCCTCGAAAATGGCCTCACAAATTTTCTTAAAAAAAATTAAGTAATTTTTTTTCCAGGTAAATGCCATACCTACCTACCTTTGGATAGGAAGTCAGTTTACAAAAAATGATTATCTTATCTTCTTGCCAAGGAACCAAATTTTCTTATTTCAATTTCAATTATATTTTATTTATAGATATAAGCAAAAACTTATAAGCAATATTAATAGTTTTTCTTACCAAAGTTTTCATTTTTCTCTCATAATTTGTTTACATATAATTCTCTTATGGCCAGTTTTTCAGTGCGACATCACCCAAGTCTCGGAGCTAAACCTGAGTTAACTCCAGAAACGTGTTTTTCAGTTTAAGTTAACTCCGAGTTAACTCAGGGACCAAATTGAGTGCCCTGCCAGTTGTAGCGCCATCTCGATTTCAATAGTGAAAACTATTGCCATTGCAATTCTGTTATGAAGTCATCTCTATATACTGATGCGGTAAAGGCGTAGTCGTAGGTGATATGCATACTGTCAGAGAAAAAAGCAGGTATAAGCAACCAATTTCTGGTTTATTATACCTAATTTTCAGGTTGTTATTTTTCAACTCGGTAGAGGTTAACTGCTTAACCTGATATCTAATTTTAATGTCGTGTTAAATCAGCGTTGGTTTCAGGTAAATTAAAACCTGCCGAAAAAAAAATTAAACTAAATTTAACCTGAGAATCTTAGTAATTTTACCTGTTAACCTAGTTAACTTTACATGAAAATTTAGTTCAAAAACATGAATTAAATGTTCAACATCCTGTAAATTTAACATGAAGATCTAGTTAATTTAAAATGATTCATTGTTAAATCAACCCTGTATCCGGAAATTATTATATCTTGGATCAATGTTTGTAGGTGCCATCTCTAATTATTATTCTGAAAGTATAGAAATTTATTACTTTGTATATTATTTTATTTTGAAAATACTTTGTGATAGTTACTTATAGTTTTGAACTGGGAACCTCTCACACATGGAGATACTATGCATTCCCTGGGCCATTTCTCTACATAAGAAACTTGTGCCAAATATCAATAAGTTGAAACTGATCTTGTTTGGATGGCTTGTGTATGTATGCGCTTAAACACTGGTGTCACGTTAAAATTAACTGGCAGAGTGTTTCCTTAAGATGAGGCCAGATTAAATTCAATAGGTAAACATTGTAAAAATAGCCATATAAAATGTTGCTTCAACCGGATTTGTGGTAAAATAGAAATTTATAACAAGCTGTGTTAAAAAAATCCGATCTCAGTTAAAATAAGCTCTTTATTCTTGTCGAAATTTCTTATTTACCTGAATTCAGTGTTAAAATAACAGTTCACCTTCTTAAATCAACTTGAATATTGTAATATAGGCCACCAGGCTAATTTAACACTTAATATAAGATTAAAATCAGATAAATTTCTGAAATGTTTGAAACTTTATATGGGATTATGAAACTTGTTAATTTAACAGGGCCCAGATTAATTATTTACCTGACTTTTTTCTCTGAGTGTAGTGTCACACATAGATGGCCCTAGATTTTTGACAACTGAAAGATAAAGTTAATCCTCAACTGAAAAACTGTTTCTGAGTTAACTCGGGGTTAATTTTTTTCGGAATTAGCTTATTCTGATTAAACTCAGAGTTAACACTGAACTGAAAAACTGGCCCTTAAACCCTAAGCGTCTTAAATAATATAACAAAAAGTACATGCCACCATTGAACATTGCATTTTATGGAACTTGAACAGCAAATAAAAAATTATTTATAAAAGCTGAACAAAAAAGTAACACTCAAAAGATACAATTCACTTATTTCAGACTTATTTTGGTAAAAACTTTAATATTAAAAAAAACCTCGAAAGTGTACATCAAAATAAGGGACGTTTTCTTACTTGTTTTGTTACGTTGGGTGTCAAACTCCGCAACCGGATTATTTCATTGAAATGTAAAACTCTGACCATGACTATACCCCTTTGTCGTATAGATGCGGAATTTTTTAATTCCAGTAATTTTTCCATCTTAAAAAAAAAATCTGATTAATTTTGCATATCCCTGCATGGATGCAGTCACACTGACATTATTCGATGAACGATGATGGTTTTAACGTAAGGGACTATCCGTATCCGCTCTAGTTGGATAGAGGAGACTATGTCTACAATTTTATACCCTTATAATTGATGCATGCTGTGTCATATACCTTCTTAAGTTGCTATGGGAATATTATAATGCCCCTTTGTCAATCTTCCGGTATCTGTCCATTCGCTCCCCTAGGTGTAGTTTATATGTAGTTTCGAGATAGTTTAGTGCTCTCAACTGGTATGTCTTGTGTTTGCTAATTTATGTTATATCTCCATGGTCTTACCAATCATATGCTTGGTGGTTGCATTTGAGGTTTAAGACTTTAGTTAATTGGTGCAGTTTAAGTCGTTTAAAGGTTCGTTTAAGACTTAAAACCCTTGACAAAAATGAAATTATTTTAAATTTACATGAAACTATAATAGAAAATCAATGCATTTTTCTTAATATTCTTTGAAATTATTTATTGAATTATCTTTGTATTACTTAAAAGCTCAGGGAAAAGAGACTCGCAATCATCATATCAACGTGTGTTTAAGGAATAATCCCCTTGGCACTACTTTTTAACACCCGCTGGCAAATTTGAATTAATTAAAGTCGCAGAATTTCTTCCTGAAACCATGATGATGGCAAAAGCAACGACTAGAGCTTCCTCATTGCCGACATGATTTCTCTCACACAAGAAAATTCAATTAACTTCCCACCCAAAGAATTTAATCGAATTTTCAATTCTTCATAAAGCAGCCGCAAGGGGGCTGCTGGATATAAAAAGGTAATTCAAAACTGGGCCAATGGTAATTTTATTAAATTCTTCGTTGCAAAATAATTATATAAAGTATCTTATGTAGATATATTTATGCAGAGTAATTTGCATGACTGGCGAAAGGAGAATTCAAATTGAAAATAATTTGTTTCTGTTAGTTACCATTATTTAGAGGCAGGTAGGTAGGTACATACATATATGTTTAATCATATTGATTTTGAGAATTTAGTGCATGGAACTGAAATGAAATTATGGGAAAAATGTCAATTGCAAAAATAATAATAGAAGATATGTAAATAAATTTTGTATACATTTATAAATATTAGGCCAAATTAATACAAACAATAATTAATTGTTATGTTTTCAAAAACAGCTGACCATTTTATTTCAAAATTCACACTAATTTGTTCCTAATTAAAACTATCTCAAAACAAAAACCATGGGTCATGATTAATTAAATTAATTAAATAACCTTAAATTTAGGTAAAATTTAACCACGACTGGAAAAATAAAATATTTAAAGTCATATCTTTCTGCGTTCTGTAAGGCTGTTGTGGAAGTACGTGGCTTCCAATTTTCTGCTGAATCCGAACGGCAAAGATAGGAAACACTTTATGATGGAATTTCGTTAGAAAAGCAATATACCCTTGCAAACAACTATTTTTGAGAGAATAGGCTAGATTCTTTCCCAAACCTCTCACGTTCTTGCAAAACGCACTTACAAAATTCGCCAGTACAGTGGTGGGGCAAAAGGGTGTTGTAGGAAGCTGATAGTCCGAGCTCGGGATCCCAGAAAAACTGATCCAGCTATGCCGCATGACGTTACAAAATACGCGGTGCAACGTGCAAATAGGTAACAGCTCATCCGAGCTATTCCAGACATGTACAGGGTTCAGACAAGGAGATGCCTTATCATGTGACTTCTTCAACCTAGTCCTGGAGCAGATAGTTCGCAAGAGTGGTGTTAACCTGGAAGGCACTATCTTCAACAGGTCTTCGCAACTGCTTGGCTATGCGGACGACATCGACATCATCGGCCGCTCCAAGCGAGCTGTACTAGAAGCATTCACAGCTATTGATGAACAGGCGAAACGCGTTGGTCTTGAAGTGAATGAGGACAAAACAAAGTATATGCTATCAACAAACAAAGCTTCATCTGTCCATCACCTAGGACAAAACGTTACTGTTGGTAGCAGTAATTTAGAGGTAGTCAAGGAGTTCACCTACCTAGTGGAAATCCGACGAAGAATTACCCTAGCGAACCGCTGCTACTTCGGTTTGGCCAAACAAATGGGTTCAAAACTCCTCTCCCGGAAGACAAAGTGCACGCTATACAAAACGCTAATTTTACCAGTTCTACTCTACGGCGCCGAGTGCTGGACGATAAGTAAAAAAGGGGAATTGATACCGGGCACTTTCGAGAGAAAAATTCTTCGGCGGATATTTGGTCCAATATGCGAGGAGGGCGAATGGAGGAGAAGATTTAATCGTGAATTATACGAGCTGTACCAAGATGTGGATGTAGTCCAAAGAGCCAAAACACGCCGACTACACTGGCTCGGCCACATCGAGCGAATGGACAACGATGCTCCAGCCAAAAAAATCTTCGAATCCCAGCCCCCAGGTTCGAGACGACCAGGAAGACCGAACCTCCGCTACAGGGATCAGGCGGTTTCTGACGCAAGAGCGCTTGGTCTCGACGACTGGAGGGAGCGTGCGAGGGACCGCAACCGATGGAAGACCGCAATATCTCAGGCAGAGACCCTCCATGGATCGGGAGCCGGATAAGTAAGTAAGTAAGGAAATGATTGGCCGTATAATTCGGTTGAAGTTTTGTATGAGTTTATTAGAAAGTTTGTATGCAGCGGATGAATTCAACATAGAGAATACAAAGTGCCACCAACAGTCTTGAAGACAGAGACCTGGAGGAGTATTCCTACTAAGGAACTTCTCATTTCATCAAGGTGGCATCGGAAGAGTTTCTCAGATTAAATCAACAGTGTCGTCTATGGTTCCATTCAGGCTGAACCATTTATTGAACACCTATAACGACATGTTGAGAACTCCGACCTTAAAAAAGTGGCTTATATGGTTTCCCACCTTTCGAATTTGTTTTTTTAAGGTTTTTTTTTACTCCAGGTTAGGAGGTCGTGCCATGGGTATGAAAGGCAATAACCTTCGGATATCGTGAGATTTCTGTCAAAACATCGCAAGTCTGCTTTGAAAAATTGCTCGAAGACACAAAAAACCGATTTAAAGCTCTCTCAAAACATCGAATCATACGCAATAATACAAAATATGACAAATACACAACGCTAAACAACAACAAAAAACCGACCGTGGCGAACGTTTCGCGTTGGTTTGGGAGAGTCTTTAAAACGTAATAAAATAGAATTTTTAGATCGTTAAAGGTTTTAAAACAGGTCTCAGTTACTCGGTTTCGAGACATTAAAATTTTAGTTCAGTGATTTTTTTAAAATGCCATTTTAAGACTTGTGATTATTACGAAAGAAAGCCTACGATATGCACCTAGAATTTTCTGTTTCTCTATAGACCACGTGCAGCTGATCATTTAGCGGAGGCCATAGACTAATACAAAGCAGAAGATATCACCACCATACAAGAAGTGAACAGGATGCGGGACAGGGAACAAAAACTGAAAGACTCCGGCATTTTCTACACTGACTGATGCCACCGAAAAACAAGGACAGTGGTTTTTGGATGTGGACTTGTCCGTTTCGTTAGAGGCCGCCTTTGGCAAGAAGTCTTCACTACATACGAAAATTCACATGAAGGCTAAATTCGTCAAAATTATCCTCATTTGCTTGCATGTCATGCATGTTTTTCAAAAGTCCGTTCAGCAACTTGCTTGTGCAGATGATATTGACATCATGGGGAGAACGAAGCGAGCTGTTGTTGGCGCCGTTTGCAAGTATTGAATCAGAGGCGGCGAAAATGGGTTTGGCTGTTAATGAAGACAAGGCGAAGTATATGCTTTCATCGAGAAAAGAATCTCAAAATCGTCAACACGGGCAAAACGTCACGATGGATAGGTATAACTTAAAAGCTGTCACGGACTTTGTCTACCTGGGCTCCACAATGACATCAGTGCGGAGATCAAATGAAGATTTACTATTGCCAACCGCTGTTTCTTCGGGCTAAGAATGCATTTGAGTAGAAAACCCTCTCTTAAAGAACCATAGAGACCGTATGTAAGACTCTTATTAACCCAGTCCTGCTATAGGTGTGGGGAAGATGCATGGACTCTGTCAAAAACTGATGAGAATCAGCTTGGGTGCTTTTGATAGCCTTGCAGTTGAGCTATTCAAAAAGCAGCTAGCGATTAATTGGTTAGGAGTATGCACCAGCTTATCTGCAAAATATGGTTGGAAAATGCTCAATGAATGGGAACCTCAGCTCGATGAATGAGAGAAAGGCAATCCCTTGGACTCCACCAACTATAGAGACATTAGTTTCCTTAACATTGCATTCAAGATCTTCTCTATAGTACTTTGTGAATGCCTGAAACTATTCGTCAACAACTTGATAGGTTCTTATCAGCGTAGCTTTAGGCCAGTAAAGTCCACCATCAACCAAATATGGAAGATCTGGGAAAAAAAACCCAGGAGCTTCAAATCAAAACCTACCCACCTTTCCATCGATTTCAAGACCGCGTATGAGAGTATCTATAGAGATGAGCCTTATAATATATGTAATATAGAGTAATGTCTAGTTTTGGCATCTCTCCAAATCTCGTTCAACTGTGAAGGATGATTATGGAGAGTGCATACTCTGCTCTATCAAGATTGGCAAGGGCCTGACCTATGTCTTTGATGTCAAAAACGGTTTAAAACAAGGCGAAGCCCTCTCTTCTGGTGATTTCTCAAACTCTCACGCCAACACTAGAAACCTAATCTTTCAAAATTATCTTCAATTACTAACCTACGGTGACGATAATGTCATCATTTTGCTTAAAAAGCGTGATGTCAGTGAGGTTTCGTGAGTATTGAGAAGGTAGCCAAGAAGATATGGGTTTGAATGTCAATGAAGGCGTGACTAAAAATACTTGCTGTCATCACGAAGGAACACCCACACTGACTTCTTGAGCAGAACCTCATCGTAGACAACTATGATTTCGAGGTGGTCAAAGACTTTGTGTTTACCTAGGCAACACTATCAACTCTTTAAAAATACCAGAATTACTCTTGCGAATCGTCGCTTCCTTGGGCTAAGAAGCCAATTGCGAGGAACAAAGCCCTCTCTCTTGATCAACTAACGTGTCCCTTTATAGGACAATTCTTATCATCCTGATCCTGATATATAGCTGAGAGGTCATGGAATAGACACTTTCAATGATGATGGAGGATGAGAACGCCATTGACTTTTTGAGAGGGGAAAATGTTCCTGGTAATTTTTGGTCCCGTCTGTATAGATGGGAAATGGAGAAAAAGATACAACAATGAACTCTACAGTGACACAGACCTAGCCACTTAAGTGAAATGCCAATGGTGGCTGAGTCAACTGGAGACAACTAGCTAGATAACGAACCAGCTGAAGGAAGCTTGTTGAATGAGAAACTGTGTCACCCCATGCTCATATTGTAGAGCCATCTTAATTGAGCAAGTAAGTAAAAGGAGTCCATATTAAAAACCAATCTTACACTTTATAATGAAATATAAATTGGAAGACCATTACAACTCTTAGCCGCAATCAATAGCCATTTTGAATTTATTAAAAAAAAAATGCAAACGCTCCAAACTCCAATGTACATAATGAATGCAGGTAGCTATGTTAGCAATAATTATTTACTTATAATGAGTTTGTCAATCCTTCAAGCTAAAGGCTAGCTCTTTCCCTAATATCTATAAATGTATAGGTACAAATATACCTACCTATAATTGACCATGAAAATGAAATCATTCGAACAAAATCTCGATCAAACAAATTTAACTACTGCTCTCTCTTCAGCTTATAACTGGTGGCGATTTGAAAACTGAAATTGAATTCCAACTCGTTGGTTCTGCAAGCTAAATCGATATGTCATTAACAAATATTCAAAATTCTATTGAGCACGTTTTCGAAAATATAGAAGATATCTGCTTCGTCTACATCATCCTATATATATTTCGCTTGCTAGCAGTGCGAAGTCGAAAGTGTATTCGCTAAGGATGTGTGCTGCTCAGCACCAGTATACATAGTACCTATACAACAAACGCTGCTGCATACACAAAACACAAATTTCTTCTTCATTTCCAATTCTGTTTTCTTGCAAATTGAATCCTCATTCAATTGAAGTTATGCAAATAGACGGATTTCCGGATCCTTGGTTACCCAGCAGCACCTAAGCATATCCTCCTTTTGGTGTATCCTTCCTTCCGCTTTGCAACACCATCATCGATCGATAGCATTGCCCACCACGCCATCGCCACCATCACGCCATGTCACTACCACAGCCGCCGCCAGCGTCATTGGTAATAAATGCCTTCTTAACGACAACAACTGGGATGCAGAATATTAGTCCCTCATGTGTGTTTCAGTTCAAACGACTGCATCGCTACGGCACTTCTTGCCAATCAACTGTAGCTCCAACTGCTCATCTCGACTATCATCTCTATAGAGATGCCAACATAGCCAATCTCAAGACAAAGACGCCAAATGCTGTGTTTTTATTTTATTTTTATCTCAAGGTTTTTATTAGAATTCTAATCAGAGATATCGATATCCAACATCAATATCCCGGATCGATTTCTCTTATTTTTATATTCCTTCGCTCCTTATAGAATGCACCGACTGTAACGCATAATAAATTACACCATTGAAATGTAATAGCATTTAATTAAAAAGCGCATTGCAAAGTGTATTTAATTTCTTCTGTTGCATGGCCCCCGGGGGGGGATCTGTTACAATGCCTTCAGGGAGAGCAAAATAAATCCGCTTATCGATTGAAAACTCTGCTGGAAAATATATACTGCAGGCAAAAGCGCTCCCAATGTTTTTTAATCAGAAAAAAAAGAGAAAAGAGAAAAAACTTTGAAACTTCCGCAAGCGATAATATGCAATTAATTTTCTTTAACTTTGCTCTCTTGCAATAAAAGAAACTTTAGCTGCGTTTGGCAACAGTTCGAGTCGAAGGCGAAAGTAAATGTTAACTAATGGTGGGGAATTGGCGAGTTTATTATTACGATCCGAAGGGAATAAAGTGATTTAGTTGGGAACTATTTCAGTACAAAAGAAAAAAACATTTCTGGTATGCGGCGGCATTAAAATGGAGACTTGCTGAATACTGGCCTATATTGAAGCCGCTGGTGAGAACTATCGACTGCACAAAACCTTAAATGGGTTACAAGGCTATAAGCGCAACAATCTGTCATATGATAAAGCGCTTATTCCGCTATTCCTTTTATTAGTATTCAGTTTCAACTTGAGCAAAACTCCACTAGTAAAATCAACAGTCCTCATTAATATCAAGAATCAACAAAATGTTGACTGATCAAATCTTGTGACTTTTTTCGAAGTAATGTCCTGGAGATGAAGTTCTTTATCTCAATTCATTAAAATAAAATTAGCTACAGGGCTGTAGCTTGAACTGCTGGGATCCTGTGGTTAAAACATGTATGAAATAGAGCCGTATTTCTAAATTACTTGCCTAATGTTGGTACAAATAATTTCAACAAAAATGAAGTTGATACAAATTTTTTCAGCTTATAAAACTGATTTGACAGAAGGGGCAATTTTATCAAAAAACTTAACTTAAAACAACGGCAACACTTACAGTTTTGTTTACAAGTTTTTGGAAAGCCAAAGTCCATTCTTATGATTTCTTTTCAAATAAATTTTTTTTGAGAACAAAATTGTTTCAACTCAATATTTTAAAGAAAAAGTATATATTTTATTTTTTTATTTGACAATAATTTTTTTTATTTAATAAAATAATTTAACTTGAAAAGAAATTATAAGAATGGATTTCTGACAATTTTTTTTCTATTTAATATAATTTTTTAGTTTGTCCAAGTGGGGGTAATTTTACCCCCTCCACTAGGATTCTTTTCTTGTCTACTTCCAGGGCCGACCCAAGCTTAATTAGCACCCTGTGGAAGTTTCACCATAAGCGCCCCTCAATTGCAGTTATTGGTAGAAGTTCTTAAGGCCTGGGGCCCACTAGGCAACTTTTAGTTGCTCGCCCCAGAAACTTTTTGTTGCTCCCGATTCAAGTACATTGAGTTATATGGGAGAGCGTCCACTAGGCAACTAAGTTGCCGGCAACTTTAAGTTGCTCGAAGTTGCTCGCGGAACTTTTTCCCGGCAACTTTAAGTTGCTCGGCCGCGCCCACTAGGCAACTTTTGTTGCCGGCAACCTTATCTGTCAAAGATTACCATGTTCAACGATAAAATCTTACTTATAGATTTTCAGATTACTGAATTTTTTAATCCTCTGATTCTGATTTATCAAAAATGAGCTATAAACTTCAATGTTTCTATTTGGTATTTACATTTTTATTAACGTTTTAATGGTGTCCGTGTCAAAAGTCAACACAACAAATACACAAAAACACGACGTCAAATTCCAAAAAGTTGCTCGGAAGTTGCCCAGTGGGTGATGGTGGGCACTTAAGTTGCCAGCAACTAAGCTGCCCAGTGGGCGCCCGGCCTAAGGGGTAGACTTTTGAGTGTTAATAGGATGATATGCATCGACTTACTTATATTTCATTTAAAAGTAGATATAAAGGGTGTTTTTTTAGATGTGTGGTTTTCAAGAAGAAATAAAAACGCATATAATTTAATGTTATGGCCAAGAATTTACCATTATTATAAGGATAATGGTTTTCCATTGTGTTTTAAAAATGATTTAAGGCAAGTGGCTGCTGCGGCTGGGTCGAATAAATTCCAGCCAAGAGCCCCAATTTTCGAATACTTTTTGCAGCAATTGAGGTCGTATGTCAGCAATAACGAGCCGAATATTCTCTTCAAAGGCGTCAATCGTCTCAGGTTTATCTGCGTTGGGTTCACATAACCCCACAAAAAATTGTCTAACGGTGTTAAATCGCATGATCCTCGAGGCCACAGGCCCACGACACGCGAGATAATACGCTCACCAAAAGTTTCCTTTAATAAATTGATTGTTTCGCGATGGGTCGTGTGAACCGAACGGTAATAAATTTGCACGATTTACAAACATTGTTCAGGAGTATGTCTATTTATTATGAAATAACAAACTAAACTTAAGATAAATCCATTGAGAGCTGTCAAAAAGACCAACTCCGTAAAAAGTATTGCCAGATTGAAAACCACACGTCTAAAAAAACACCTTTTATATAAATGTTTGTCTGTCTTTAAATTCAAAATAATCTGGTCTGATCAATATTGGTGAGAGCTATTAAAAAGAAGTGAAATTTAAAAAAAGTAGTGGATTTTTTAATGCTTGCTCAAGGAGCCCATAGGGCTCAGCGCTCTCCGCATTTGCACCGCTTGTACATATAGCTTGTCCGGCCCTGTCTACTTCTAATCTACATGCTCTGAGTTTGTTGGCAGATTTTATGCTAGTAGTATGCAATAAAAAAAGGAAAAAAAATTAACCTCTATAGCAACTATACGAGATAAATATGAAAATCTGAAAAAATATGGGAATTTTTTGGTTTTCTCCCTTTATTTTTTTTCTTTTTCATAGAATATAAATATTATTAATAACACCTTGTAGTTGAAAGATTTTTAACAAAAATATTGACACATTTAAAAATTGTTTTTATTGTTCTTACATTTCTAATTCAAGTTAAAAGTTCAAATGAGCTCAGCTCTCAACTCAACTGTTTTTACATTTCTTTTTGAATGTAAAAAGTTTTAGTTTTTTTGTTTTTGCAAGAAATTTTCGAATTTAATTGAAATTTTTTGAATGCATAAGACATTTTTTGTATCGCATTCACATTTTTTTGATGCAAAAAATTTTTAAATTTTATTGAAATGTTTCTTACAACAAATATTGGTGTTCGTTTTAACAATTCTTTCATATTGCATTAACATTTTTTAAATGCTGAACATTTTTGACTCGAACTCTAGCAAATTGTTAATGCTGAATCGAAAATTTTAAACAAAGCATTAAAAAAATGTTAGGTAATGTAATATGAATTTTTTTTTGCACTAAAAAATATATTTTTATATTGCATTAAAAAACATAAAATTTTCGAGTTTACATTGAAGTTGGAAAAAATTTCGATGCAAAATGTATTTTTTTGTAAATTGAAATTTTTACAATTCTGCTCTATACGTCATAATCAGGCCATAATGTTCTGTTATAAATATAAAACACCATCAAAATCAAACCATTTTATTTTATTAACCGTTAATAAAAAAATAAAATGCACGACTGGGTCGCACTTACTTGTTCTTATGTTTAAGACACTGAGTGTAAAAAATTTGTAAAGACATGAAAATTATGCGAGAAAAATGATTTAAAGCAATAAGTACAATATTTAAATAAGCTAAACTTACTTCTCTGAGTGTTCTTAATGAAAAAAAGAGCGCTATATAAATTATTGATTGAATTTGTTGGTATGGAAAAAAAATATTTTATATCGATTTAGCGGATTTCGTAAAAAAATATTTGGTATATATCAAATTTTTAAAATATTTAAAAAAAAAAATGTTTTGGCATGCAAATTGTAAGTATTAACTTACCTATGTGCATACAAAAATTAAATTTCAGAAAAAAAAATAGTTAACCGGTTTGGAGATATCGAATTTAAACAAAAAATGAGAATTTTTTAAAGATTCAATAGCTTTATTTTTCTAAATTTTGTTATACAATATTTTTTAATCTTATTTTGAATATGTATAAGAAATTTGTTTTAATTTGTTCATGCGATAATGAGGAAATTTAAAATTCAAAAAGAAGTTCTATGAGAGGTACCCTCACCGCACTAATTTAAGCTTTCAGAAATAGTTTAATTAAATTCGTAGGAACCATTTTTAAGACAAAAATATTTTCCCTAACGGTTTTTTGACATAAAGTAATTTTTTTCTTTAAATACTTTAATGTGTTTAAAACCCTTAAATTCCGAGCTTTATAAAAATGGACCATTAAGGTATCATAGTATTTGGTTTAAAAAAGAGATTTTTGAACGCTTTTTGTAAAAATCCAAAATATTTTTTTTTTTAATTTTTGTAAGAAAAACTATTGGGGCTTCTGAATAAAAAAATATTGAAATTAAATTAACCGTTTTGAAGCAAATCGAAAATAAATAAAATACACAACTGGATTGCCAGTGTTGCTAATTCAAAAAAAAAAAAACAATCATGATTTTTATCATGAGATCCCAAAAAAATAATCATGACTTTCCTTGTTCTTCTTTGGACTTTACTGTAAACTCATGATTGACAAAATTTTTTGGAAAATTTCAAGTAAAAAATACATTTGAGATTCCATTTTATTTTGAGGTTTCGGCAACATTTGTTTCTTTTTAATAAGAAATGTATCCATTGACGATATCTAAATTGTATTAGCAGTGAGGAGATATAATATATGAAAAAATGTTATAACTTTTAACACAATAATGTACTTTATCTGCCTCTGAGCAGTCAGCAGAGCTAAAAATTTGTGTTTCTTTTTCCGTTCTGAGTATGTTCTGATTTTGTTCAAAGTGCGCTTTTTGAGCTCAGAATAAAATAACTGAGCAGGCAGAGTTAAATGCTGACCACAAGCATTTGACAGAAAAGCCAGAACATGCTTGGTTCAGTTCAGATGATGTTCAGAACATTTTTGACATTCTCGGACTCTGTTAAGAGCTCCATTCTGAATTACAAAAGAAAAATGCCTTTTGGTTGTCATTTTAATTCACATATGAAGGTTGGATAGTAAATTATTTGAATCTTTTAAAATGGTAACATGGAAGTTGGATGGGCTGATTATAATGCTCTTCTTGCGATGTTTGTTTTAAAATTGGGTCAGAAAATTATTGGTTTGGTTTTTTTTAAGGAAATTTTAAAAAATCATGAGATTTTGTATGAAATCATGAGATCATGAGACGGGGGTAAAAAATCATGAGAATCATAATAAATTATGAGATTCGGCAACACTGCTCCAAACCATTACTGAAGCTTGGAACAAATGCTTTCACACGTTATATTCCGTGTGTTCAAGGAGCCAGAAATCTGAATTTTTTGGGCTTCTGATTGGTCAGCTGTCAAAAAAAATCTGAAAATTCAGATGACTTTTCGTTACGTTTGCTTACGTTTTTCAGATAAAAATTTTCATCTGAAAATTCAGATAACACCTAAAAAACAAGACGAAAAAAAAGAATCTGCACATACGAGTAGTAGCTGAACTTAATAGAAGATGCAGTTTTTTTGTGTTCTGTTATCGGTTTGGTACGACTTGTTTTTTTTTTATGTTTGGTTTTCTTGTAAGTGAATAAAATAAAAATAAAGATTGAAAAGTAGTTTTTTCCATGGCATTCCGGCTTTAGTTTTTCTTTAGCAAAAAGTGAAAGTTTACCCATTTTTATTTATACTCGTAATAACTACATTTGGTGAACGAACAAAATTTGTCCAGTTGACTTACATATAACTTCATCCTCAGAGTCACTTATTTTTGGTTAAAATTCAATCTTAATTTTTTATTTCGAAAAAAAAAAGTTCTTCCTATTCACTTCTATATTCACTTTAAGTAAAATCAGCAAGTAAACAGAAGATTTTGGTAGAAACAAATATATGACATTTGGCTGAAAATTCAGATTTTTCGTGCATTCAACGTTACGTTTCAGTACTGAATTTTGAGATTTCTACCGATGAACGCATCCATTGACGTGGCATAATCCTTATCATTTTGTTTGTCAAAACCATCTGCTACGGTAAAAATGTTGCTGTTGATCATTATCAGCAGAGAATATCTCTTTCATTTCTTCAAGACAAAATGCTTTTAGATGGTACTAGTTCACCTGAAAGCGTTCAAAAAATTTATTTGTGTTTCGACAAATAGTAATGAAATTTTCAGCGACTACGTGCTAGAATCATAGGTACAATTTTTTGATGAATCAGTTACAAAAGTGCATGGAGATGTAATAACAATTAAAAATGAAAAATTTATTCAGGGTGGAATGCTTTTCAAGGAAAACAGATGATGTTTTTTTTTGCTGCAGAGCTTCTTGATCGTCCTGGGAATCAGCCCTTCCAAAAGCTTACTTATATTGTTAAACAGGGATATTTCCCTGAAATTGGTGACCATGTTCATTTCAGTTTTCTTGAGAATCGCGACAATATTTGCAGCTTTTCACTTCTGGAAAAGCTGATGCAGTTGTTGAAGATGACAGCCAAAAACACTATCACCGTTTGTCGAAGCCTTTTTAGAACAAAGATACCTATCCCATTCGGTCTAGCTGATTTCTTCGGTTTGGATCTACCAACAACCTCAGCTATCTCCTCTAGGGTGATTAAGTTTGGGCTGTCGACTGGATGATTGCAGTCTTTGTGTCGATCTATTGTCTATCGAAATTGGGTATTAGTGTCTGCGGGATGGATGCCCCAATTTCGCTAAGGAAGACTGGATCATCAGATGGACTTGGCATGAAGTTTCCTTTGAAATGGGAAGTGAGGCTTCAACTTAATCGTGTATCGTTGATGCATCTCTATTTCTAGCTATGATCGTTTCAGGTATTGTTGATTTTTGGCTGAAGATATTCTTAGAGGTGTCTGGTCCAGGTTTGATTCACTGCAGTCTGGCTGTTTTTGTTAATTTTATATTTTTTTTTTTTACAAATGAAAACGGCAGAGTTAAATGGATTTTTATTGCTTTTTTTACTAAGGTACCAGACAGATAGGGCTATAGGCACCTAAACATTAAATTATTTCTTATCATTTTGATAAAGTTATCATACGAAAAACAATAGCATTTTATAAGTCATTAATCTTGCCCTTTTGACAAAATTGCTCCTTACAGCTTAAACTACAATAGTAAGTCCCTTTTTTGACGAAATTTATCTGAAATTGTAATACAATAGTCGGTACCTATCCTGTATATTATTGATATATATTCCTCTTTCCTACACAAATAATTTGTTTGAAGAAGCCCATTGTACCACACCTACATATTGTCTGAAGAATGGTTATTCTTCATGTCGCTGTGCTGATGTTTCTGTTGACGTACAGTAGTTTTCGACTATATCGACCATTGTCACGCAACGTGTGTGAGCTTTTAACACATTTTCTCCACCCTTAATGATTGATTAATTCCTTAATTGGTTATTTTGGCTTTCAGATTGTTATCTGAATTTCTACCTCTGGGCATTGACATCCGCAACACAAAATAGGTCTATAAATGGGATAGTTTATAATAATTATGATTATAAAAATAACCTTTAGCTATATTATAATGAAATTGCTTTTTCTTTTTACATACAATATGTACACGAAAATGCCTATTATTTATATAAATATTTCTAAATGACACGTAGTCGTCAACATGAACCTTTGACTTTGATGCATATGACTATAATTATCGTAGATAAATTTGCAAGAAAAACTTAAAAGGTGAACAATTAGGTTTGAATGTCGAGTTAATGGCCATATAAATCAGGTGTAATTTAGTCTCAGGTAGACGTGTAGATACACATTACTAGAAAGGAGAAAAATAAATTGATCGTTAAACTTATATGTGGACGTGCAAACTATGATTAAGCATTTTAAATATAATCGTTACGTTCAATAATAATTAAGTGAGTTATCTTATAATATTACTAGCTGGCCCGCCCCGGCTCCGCTCGGGTAGATATAGAAGTTTCGAAAAACAGAACAAAGTTATAAATAAATTTCACAGTTCGTATTATGAATAAGGTGGGTAGTATTTTTGTTTTTATGAACTAATTTCTTTGGTTAAAAATAAAAGTGAACGTAAAAAACTTCATCACCAGAATTACATTTATTTTGAGGCGATTAACATGACCGCACATGAACTAACAACTTTGTGGACATTAAAACAGTATTTGGACCATTATTCATTAAGGAGATTGATGGTCCTTATTCTGCTTTCCACTTAGTTCATGAGTTGTTATGTTCATCGCGGTGAAATAAATAGAATTCTTGGTGTGTTTATTCTTGGACATATTTTTAACAGAAATGCGTAGGTACTCTAATGTGCATTAAAAAAACAATTTCGTAAATCAAGTCGTAGGTAATTTCATTTGATTTTTATGGCTCTACCCGTATAATATATCTATAACTCAATACTTCCACCCATTTGAGCTTGATTGAATGACAACTTATAAAAAAAAAGTTGGATATCTACTATTTTTTGGCTTTTACTTCGTTTTACACTTTTAAAAACTTGATTTTGAAAATATCCAGCCAGTGGTCCTAGAAGACCATTCTCTTAATTTAACCTTTCAAGTACAAAAGGAACGTGAAAAAATGGATTCCATATTTTATTTACCCATTTCATCCTATAATTGTCCCAATTATAAAAAAGTACTGAGCCCTTAAGCCTTGCATAAAGAATGGGAATGATCCAACCATCACGAAAAAGCATGCAAGTCCAATAGTTTTAAAAAGTTGTAAAGAGTTTTTCAAAAGGGACGCTACAAAAGTAGAGCAACAGGGACAGCAAATGATGCCATATTTCTTGCCGCTTTTTTGACATTTCTCTTCACTAAGGTTTGCCATTTCATGATGGAAAGAGTCGAAATAATTATAATTTACTACCGAAATTCGGAGTCAGTGGCCTTAACGTTAAGAGCGCTACGTCCAATTTATGGTCGTCATAATCGTCCTAGCAGATCATCAATTGAGCGTCTAGTGGACAAATTTGAATCCACACGCATAGTAAAAAATGTTCCCGTGCCAGTGAGACAAGGAAGTGTCCGTAGTGTCGAGAATATTGCTGACACATCGTTCTCAAGCATTGGGCATCTCTGTGACGTCGTTGTGGCAAATTTTGCGAAAAGATCTTGGCCTACATCCTTACAAGATTAAATTGACGCAAGAACTGAAGCCGCTTGACTTGACTGAGCAACACCTTGAAAATGTTTCGGACTTTCATCGAAAAATCATCTCCAGCGATAAGGCTCTATTCTGGCTGAATGGCTTCGTCAATAAACAAAATATGCGGTATTGGTCAGGCAACAATCCACACGTACTCCATGAGTCATCATTGCAATCCGAAAAAAATACGGTTTGGTGTGGTTTATGGGCCGGCGGCGTCATTGGGCAGTACTTCTTCCATGATGATCAAGACTGGCACGTTACTGTGAATGGGGTTCACTACCGTTCAATGATAACCGAATATTTTTGGCCCCAATTGGATAATATGGACTTGGAGGACACGGCACCACAAGCCACACAGCGAATGTCACAATCAATTTATTGGCAACCAAGTTTGGAGAACGTGTTATCTCACGTCCACGTCCAGTCGCTTGGCAGCCTCGGTCGTGCGATTTGACGCCATTAGACTATTTCCTGTAGGACTACGTCAAGTCTATGGTCTATGCCAACAAGCCAGCGACGATTGATGAACTTCGTACGAATATGGAACGTGAAATTGCAGCAGTATCGGCCGATTTATGCTTGAAAACCGCCGAAAATTGGGTTCAGCGTCTTGACTTCTGCAAGTGTGCCCGTGGTGCATACATAATGGCATTGAACGTACTTTCACAGGAATAAGGAATTTCATTGATATCCAAAATAGTTTTTGTTTTATTTAAAAAAACTTTTGTAGCGCTCTTATTGAACAACCCGATATAACAACGATGGCGGACCAGTGGCACGCGTGTCATTGAAGGCACGTAACGACAAATTATGAGAATTCCGATAGTTCCTTTGACAATATTTTTGTCTGCCAATGCGTGGGACTCCTTATTTACAGAAAATAGTAACATTAAAGATTCTCTTTGAAACCGTTTTGTTTGTTTCTTTTATTAAAATGGCTCAAACACTTTCAATTCAAAAAAATAAATTTATATGTTTTAGTCTGAATGTTCTTAAATGCAAACTGCAAAAGTCTTCTCTTCAAAAATGCAAATACAAATTTCAATGCAGCTTGCTTACGTCAAATGTTCATATGGAAAAACCAGTGGCCGTGTTCGTTAGCATCTGCAAGTATAAATTAACTGACTCCAATTTTAAAATTTTCTAAAGATGGCACCAGGCTTTAAAAAGGTTCGACATTCATGATGTATAACTTCTCTTTGTAGAGAGTAAAGTTATTATCAAATTAAAATGTTATTAATAGGATATCAAAAACATAAATTACAAATCTGTTTTTAATATAAAATTCATTTTTCACTTCTTAGTATTCAAGCTTGCTATATTGATTTTCTACAAAAATGTGCTCGAAGCAGTGATACTTTCTCTCATATAACAAAGTTGCACTTTTCTCAACAATTTCATGTTTAATCGAAAAGTTACCTTTAATTTTAATAAAAATAAAATTTCAATTAGGTATATTATAGAATATATCAGTTTTGAAAAATAAAAAGAATTACTGAAATTATAAGCCATTTTCAAAGAGAAAAATCATAAAATACGATTTTTGAAATCCCGAATTCAAATGACCAATAAGCTATAATTTTGCTAAATTTTGCGTTGAAAAATGTTTAAAAATTAATATTAAATTATGTGTTTAACGTAGAAATACCGGTTATTAGACAAAATTAGTATAAAATAAAAAAAGGAAAAACAGAGTTCCATAGAGTAAAAATCTTGCTTTTTAGCCTTTCGAAGCTCCTCAGCTAATCAAGGTAACTACGCTACATAAATCTGAAAAAAAAAATCTTCCTTAAGACAACTTATTTCAGAAAAGTAAGCAGTTTTTCTTGACTTATTGCCAATTTACTGCAGCTCAATCGTCAATTTTTGATTTTATTTGGCTCTAACTTGGAAATTCTCAACATTTTAATTTTTTTTTAAATTGGAAATCAATTGTAAGGCTTGTGAGAAACTATGTATGTTTTATGCATACAAAATGTTTATTATTTTTCCAATAACTATATACATCAGAACTTGCGTCATATCCGGAAATAATCCATATTCATATATTCATGCACTCAAGAAATATAATCTCAGAAGTGAAAGCACTCAAATACCTCCGTTATCTCCGTACAACGGTATTCTAGTATTCTATTTTTTGAATTCATATTAAAATCGATAGTTCCTGTCATCTATAAAAATTTCAGTCTTCACTCTTCCAAAAAAAAAATTCAAATATGTACCACCATAAATTCAAATAACAATTGCATAATATCCAAATTTTAACAACTTCTTTTTCTAACCGGAAGCATTGTGTAACACGGAAATTGTTCTTATTTTATTCACCCCTTAAGGGAGTGAATAGATGTTAAGCTTGCCATAAATGACCGAGTCATTCAATCCATTTGGCTCGGTTGGATTTCAGATTGGCTGAAAATCCAAATGGATCGGCAGCCGATTCACCCCACACACGACCGATTTGGATCGGCACGGGGCCATTTGGCTCTTTGGCTCTGTCATGTTTGGCCAGCTTTACACATCAAAACTATTTGAAACCGTAGTCCCATTTTTTCATTTCCACCCCATTTCACCCTATTTATGAAGTAACAATTTGAAAAAAATTTATAGCAGTTAAACCAACCACTGGTCCATCCTGTATGAATAAGTGTGAAAATAAATAGAATTTTCAAAATCGAATACTTTTTTTTACCAATTTCACCCGATCGTCATAATGCTTAGTATTGAAAGATATCTTACTCTACAGTCAAGCTCTAAATATAATCTTTCAAACATAAAAGTATTTGTTTAGTTCAGAATACCTAGCTTTATAAGTGATTAAGAAGTCTTGATTCCTTTTTCTTTCTTTTAACCCCATTTCACCCTAAAAATAGAGCTAAGGTTTTAAAAATATTTAGCTGTAAGCCCCTCCTTCAAATATTATTTTATAACAAAAAGATATTTAAATCGGTTTTTATCCATTTTGTGTGTAAAATTTTAACTCTAAGGCCTTCCCCTTAGAATAACCATTCAAGCTCCAAAGAGAATTTTTGAAATCGGATCTGTACATTTTAGTTTTTAAAAATATAAAAATCAAAAACTCCAAAACAAAAAATTCAAATATAAATACTTTTACTTCAAGATTAATTTTTGTCAAATTAAAATTTAGCCTATTTTACTCAGGGACATTGTAGATTTCCCTTAGTAAACTAATTTTTAGAATCAGTTCAGTAATTCCAGAGATTACCCCCTACATAGAAAAAAAAAACAAATAAATGTTTTAGCTTTAAAAGGAAAGATCACTTTTTTTCCAAAGGATTCTATAATGGTTGGAAAACAGGTGAATGTTTTTGAAATTTCATTTGGGCAAGGATAACTTATAAATAATTGTTTCATTAAGCTGGCCATCATACACGACCCTGCCATCTGATCCATTTGGCTCGGTTTGACTTCAGATTTGTTGAAAATCAAAATGGATCAGCGGCCGATCCACCCCACACACGACCGATTTTGGATCAGCACGGACCACACGACAACTTGGCTCTTTAGCTCTGTCGTGTATAGCCAGCTTTAAACTTAAAGTAAAGATCAACAAAATCCAAATCTGGCATTTATTAACGAGGGCTTTAAGGCCCAGATTGGCCCTATATTTTAGTGGCTTCATAAAATTGAAGCAGCAATAATGCGTACCGACAAGAATAAAAGTAACACAATATTTTCTGTAGAATCCTGATGTCTAAGATGAAATGCACTTCCCTAATAATGGGTGATTTTTTAAGAGGTTTAGAACTTTAAAAAAAAAAACACAAAAAATTCGAAAAAATGAATGAAATATTTATTTGAATCGATAGTTTGAACCTTGCAATTTAATGTTTAAAGATAATTTCATGCAAATGTTGACCGCAGCTGCGTCTCAGGTAGCCCATCCGCTGAGTCCAATTTTGGCATACTCTTTCACACATATCGGCCGGTATCTCACGAATGAATGCATGGATGTTGGCCTCCAGTGCGTCAATCGAAGCGGGCTTGTCCCTATAGACATTAGCCTTGACATACCCCCACAAAAAATAATCTAATGGTGTCAAATCGCACGATCTAGGCGGCCAATTGACCGGCCCGAAACGTGAAATTAACTGTTCACCAAACTCGCCTCGCAATTGCGCCATTGTTTCGCGTGCTGTGTGGCATGTGGCACCGTCTTGTTGAAACCACATATCATGCAAGTCAAGAACTTCCATTTCGGGCAAAAAAAAGTTTGTTATCATCGCTCGGTAGCGTTCACCATTGACAGTAACGCTGCGATTCGCATCATCTTTGAAGAAATATGGCCCAATAATGCCGCCGGCCCATAAACCGCACCAAACAGTGGCTTTTTCGGGATGCATTGGTAGCTGTTGCAATGCTTCTGGCTGATCTTCACTCCAAATGCGGCAATTATGCTTATTTACGTACCCATTCAACCAAAAATGAGCCTCACCGCTGAACACAATTTTTCGATAAAAAAGCGGATCCTCGGCCAGCTTTCCAAGAGCCCATTCACCAAAAATTCGGCGTTGTGGTAGGTCGGCTGGCTTTAGTTCTTGCACCAGCTGTATCTTAAAAGGCTTTACGCCCAAATCCTTCCGCAAAATTTTCCACGTAGTGCTGTAACAAAGGCCTAACTGCTGGGAACGGCGCCGAATCGACATTTGGCGGTCTTCTGTCACACTAGCTGATACGGCCGCAATATTTTCTTCACTACGCACAGTACGTAAACGTGTTGGTGGTTTAATGTCCAACAAAGTAAATTTGGTGCGAAATTTGGTCACAATCTTCCGAATAGACTGCTCAGAAGGTCGAGAATGCCGACCATAAAATGGAAGCAGCGCGCGATGAACATTTCGAACCGAGCACGAATTTTGATAGTAAAATTCAATTATTTGCAAGCGTTGTTCATTTGTAAGACGATCCATGGTTAAATTGCAAACCAAACTGAAGCTGTTTGACAGTGACACAAGGTACTAAACACACGTCAGCTGTCAAAACCAGTGTTACCAAAACCAAACCAGCTTAAAATTACCCGTTACAAGAGAGACTGAAATGAGCTTAACTCACATTCGAACCTCCGATGCGACGTTATAATAATCCTTACTCACTTTCCCCAGGAGGTAATTTTTGAAAACGTAGTATAATACTTCATCATAATTCTAACATTATAGTATAACTACATACTGTTACGTGAATGCATTCACTGGTAGCATTCTGATTTATCAATTTGGTTAGACGGTTTCATGACAAATGTCAAAAGCCGAAGAAAAACGTGGAAGATTAGAGAGGTTAGAAATCAGAAATAAAGTAAGATTTGAATTAGTAAAACGTTCTCTTTTATTTCTCCTAAATTTATTTAACATTGGTGTCAGGTGAAAAACAAAATTTAATAAATTTCTTTAATTTTTTAAAATGCAGACCGATCGTTTGGATAAACTTGAAAGAATGGTGGAAAATCTATCTGATGGACTGAATTCTTTGCGAACTTCATTGCTGGCAAGCTGTCCAACACCAGAAGTACGTTCTATTCCAACAAGTAGAATTCCGAATATGCGGTCACAAGCTGCTTTTGGTCAACAGCAGCAAACTTATCATCAAGCAACAAAACAATTCACAGTTGATCAGCTTCTTGATCTCGAAGAAGACGAGAGCCTTTTTTCTTGTCATGACATTTCTCCTCAGCCACCGCCAGCACTGCCGAGAAGACTAGGAACCACCCTTTGTCCAGCAACAGCTCCATTGTCAAGTACGATGGCACCCTGGTATACATATGCGTCTACAACTCCGCAACCAGCGCGTTTGGCTGTGGCTCCAAAAGAGTTCGACGGCCGTTCTTCATGGAAACAATATCGCCTTCATTTCGACTCTATTTGTGCTGCAAATGGATGGTACAATGAACTGAAGTCACTCTACCTTCCAGCCTTTTTACGTGGCACAGCTTTGGCATTCTTCGAAATGCTCAGCAAACCTGTCCGAGACGATTATAACTTGTTGTGCATAGAGATGGAAAAACGTTTCAGTGCAGTCCACGAAAAACATTTGGCACATCTACAATTGAGATGTCGAGTGCAGAAAAATGATGAAAGACTTGTTGATTTCGCTACCGATCTTCAACGTTTAACAAATCTGGCTTTTAGTGACTGTCCGGGTAATGCAAAAAATCGTATTGCCTTAGCTCAATTTGTTGACGGTGTATGTGACATAGAAGTACAAAACCGAGTGAGAGAGGCTGCATGTGTTACAATTGAACAGGCATTAGAACACGCTCTTAAAGTAGATGCTAGTTTTATTGCAACTCGCATGGCTAGGCGGTCAGTAAAATCAGCTGTTGCACAGGTAGTTGAAGATCCACAATCAAGCTATAATGTTAACGATCTTTCGGGAAACGATCTCAGGTTGAACTAATGGAGCATATTTCAACCAACTTAACAAAAATTGCTCCAAATACGAAAATTACATCGAAGGTTTTTGAAGGCGTAGTAAAATTTATTCATGCAAAGCGGGGCTTTGGGTTTATTTCTCGAGATGGAGACCAAAGCGATATTTATTTCCATCGTAAGGAAGTCCCGAAAGAAATTTCAAACGAGCTTCGCGAAGGCATGAAAGTTAAATTTTCAATAAAAAGAGCAGAACGAGGGGATCATGCAATCATTACTTACGTGGTCCCTGAAAAGTTGCAAGGCATAATATTGAACGATACTGCGGTAAAAGACAGGCCGTTAGCAATAAAGAGCCAGTGCTAGCGGCTGTGAATCAGGCTCTTATTATTCGGGTGAGCGGAGCATTTTCTCAAGGACATGTGTCAGTAACGGGAAAAATCGAGGACAAGTGCTGCAAATTTATTGTCGACACGGGTGCTACACATACTATCGTCCACCCCAAAATAATCGATAAACAATTTTCTAAGGTACTTCCAGGCGTTACAATAACAAGCGTGACAGGAGAAAAATCACCTGTACTTGATCGCATCCAAGTAAGTCTTTCTTTTGGGTCTTTGGTCATCCAGCATGCGGTGTATGTAGCTAACATATTTGATGACTGCATTTTGGGTATGGACTTCCTTGCTACATTTAAGTGCACCATTGACTTTGGAATAAATTGCTTACACATCAAAAATGAAGTCGTTCCTCTGAATAATCCTCGAGCTCAATGCTTTTTATTGAACTTGAATGAAGAGATCTTTTCAAATACGAATGATGAGGACAATCTACAGCTTGAGTGTGTAACGATGCCAGACATTGACGTATTGGTGGAACCAATAGAGCAGACAGGAAATTATGCAAATTGTTCAGTAATTTGTAATTCAAAGAACCAGACTGTGGTTGTAAGGACAGCTGATTTATTCTCCAAGGAAAGTGCCCTGAAATCAGATCAAGTAGTTGCCATCGCTGATCCAACATTTTCCATACTGAAGGTAAGAACAACGCATGTAGAAGAAGCTAATTTACATCCGTTGGTGCAGACTCTTTTCGAAAGGTGTTCTTCGGAGCTAAATACACAACAAAGAAAAGAGTTAAAACGTTTTCTTATCCGGTATCAAAATGTCTTTTCAAAAGGCCCTGAGGACAGAGGCAGGACTAGTATTTTAAAACATAAGATTGACACGGGGACTGCACGCCCGATAAAGCAGCCACCGAGACGTTTGCCCTTCGCGAAAAGAGAAGAAGCAAGAAAATTGGTGACAGACATGGAAAAGCACGGGGTAATACAGCCATCTACTAGCCCTTGGTGCTCGCCGGTTGTGTTGGTTCGCAAAAAAGACGGGTCAATTCGTTTTTGCATAGACTATCGGCGTTTAAACGAGGTTAGCAGAAAAGATTCATATCCCCTTCCTCTCGCAATTTTAATTTTTGATGCTGTCGCTGGTTCCAAGTGGTTTGCTACGTTAGATGCTGCAAATGGCTACTGGCAAGTGGAAATGGATGAAGCTGATAAAGAGAAGACGGCATTTTCTATTGGAGAGGGACTCTGGGAGTTTAACGTCATGGCTTACGGGTTAGCGAATGGAGCAGCTACTTTCCAACGCGTAATAGAACTAATTCTAAAGGGACTACCCTCAGAAATCTGTTTGCCTTACATAGACGACATAGTTGTACACGCTCGATCATTTGACGAAGCACTAAATAATCTTGAAGCAGTTTTTCACAGGTTAAATGCAGCGGGTCTAAAACTATCTCCAAATAAATGCCACTTATTCCAAAAGAGTGTGAAGTATCTAGGCCACTTGTTGAGCGAGTCTGGGCTACAGGCCGATCCAAATAAAATTGCTGCCGTCAGAGATTGGCCTCAGCCTCAAAATCTTACCGAAGTACAATCATTCCTGGGTTTGTGTGCGTATTACCGAAGATTTGTTAAAAATTTTTCTCTTGTAGCAAAACCACTCAACATGCTGTCAGAAAAAGGTCGACAATTTATATGGACTCCACAACATGAGGAAGCGTTCCAGCAATTGAAAAAATGTCTCACTACTTCACCGATCCTTGCTCATCCGTCACCTAGTGGAAGGTTTATTGTAGATACCGATGCGAGTAACTATGCTTGGGGCGCTGTCTTAACCCAAGTACAAGATGGTCGCGAACATGTGATAGAGTACTACAGTAAAACGCTGTCGAAACCAGAGCGTAATTATTGTACCACCAGAAAAGAACTTTTGGCTGTGGTTAAGGCTGTGCAACATTTCAAGCATTACCTGATTGGCAGCTGTTTCATAGTTCGTACTGATCATGCATCTCTTCGCTGGCTGCTCAATTTTAAAGAACCGGAGGGTCAAATAGCTCGATGGTTGGAAAGACTACAAGAATTTAATTTCCAAATTGAGCATCGACCAGGAAAACAGCATAACAACGCTGATGCCTTGTCTCGTCGTCCGTGTGCAGAAGAATGCAGAAAATGTGAGAAGCTTGAAAGGAGGGAGCAGATTTTTGTTAGCCTCACCACCATCAGCAACGATTTACAGACAGCGCAAGCTAATGATGAACATCTAAAGTCAATAATAACATGGTTAAATTCAGGCACCCGGCCGACAGATGATGAAATAAAAGCTTTGCATCCTCACTTAAAAGCATATGTGGCTATGTGGTCGTCGTTGTCATTACAAAATGGCACTTTAGTTCGGAAGTTTGAGGACCGGTTTGAAACACGCATGCAAGTGTTAGTTCCAGCTTCGTATAAAGAATACGTGTTGAAAGAAATGCATGACAGCCCTTCAGGTGGTCACTTTTCTGCAGAAAAAACCTTAAATAAAATCAAAACCAAGTATTATTGGATAGACTGCTCCACCGATGTGCGGCAATGGTGCCAAAGCTGTTACGTATGCCAGTCCCGGAAAGGCCCACTCCCTCGAAACAAAGCTCGACTTCAGATCTTCAACGTAGGTGCTCCATTTGAGCGAGTGGCGGTGGACATCTTGGGACCGCTTCCGTTAACAACAAAAGGTAACAAGTACATTTTAGTATTGTGTGACTATTTTACAAAATGGCCGGAGGCTTTAGCTATACCTAACCAAACGGCAGAGATCGTGGCAGAATCATTAGTGCAACATGTTTTTTCGCGCTTTGGGGCTCCACTGGTTCTACACTCGGATCAAGGGCGAAATTTTGAGTCAGCGGTGTTTGCAGAAGTAATGAAACGATTTGGCATAGAAAAAACTCGAACGACACCTCTTCATCCTCAATCCGACGGAATGGTGGAAAGATTCAACCGTACAATGGTGGACTATTTAGCGAAATATGTAGATCAGAACCAAAGAGATTGGGACGAACATCTTCCTCTTCTTCTGCTTGCCTATCGAACAGTAATTCATAGCAGTACAAGAGAAACACCAGCAATGCTCACTTTTGGAAGGGAGCTTCGTTTGCCAGCACAATTAGTTACTGGCGTTTTTCCTGACGAACACCTTTCAACTTCTATCTACATTCAAAACTTGAGGAATCGATTGGAAAAAGTCTACAAATTCAACAGAAGCCAGCTAGATACCGTCAGCAGAAGGATGAAAGATCGCTACGACTTATCAGCCCGTGGCACACATTTCGTGAAAGGTAATAAAGTTTGGCTATTCAACCCAAAGCGAACAAAAGGAAAGAGTCCAAAACTGCAACGAGACTGGGATGGCCCATACAAAGTGGTGGATGTGTTAAGTGAAGTGGTGTACCGCATACAGAAAGAGAAATCCAACAAAGTGGCAACTGTTCATCGAGACCGGCTGGCCCCTGTGGTTGAACGACAATCTTCATTGGCACACAAGGATCTCATGGTTGACTCTTCTCTTTAAAGAATGGAGCAGTGTTACGTGAATGCATTCACTGGTAGCATTCTGATTTATCAATTTGGTTAGACGGTTTCATGACAAATGTCAAAAGCCGAAGAAAAACGTGGAAGATTAGAGAGGTTAGAAATCAGAAATAAAGTAAGATTTGAATTAGTAAAACGTTCTCTTTTATTTCTCCTAAATTTATTTAACAATACGTTTTAAAGACTATACCTTAATAAATACCTTATTTCTTTTTACTATTAGAGATCTCGAATGGCTATAAGCTAGTTATAACCAAATTGCCAAAATACTTCTTCCAAAACGCGTACCGACTTTACTCCAGTTTTTTTTTCTCTTTCGTTCTTCTTTTTATATGTTAATTGTTTAGTAAGAAAGGTTGTAATAATTGTAATATTATTTCTGCGATTGGCTGACAAAAAACGTGATCCACATGATTTTATTTCTTTTCCTAGCTTCTACTTAAATATTTAATTCAAATTCAATTCACGTTTTCATGAAAATCAAAATATTTTCCTTAACAACATTACACACAGCGCTAGCGTTATGATTTTTATTTATTTTCTGAATTATGTACTGATTTCATGACACAAACATATAGCTTACCATTTTTTGTGTTGTTGTTTTTGTTTTCTCTTTTTGTTTAATATCAAGTAATATGTCTTGAGTTATAATTTCAGCGTTGAGCATACATTTCCCTCGAGACAACCTTAATACTGATATAACAGTGAAACTATAAATCCTCATGGCTATATATGACTTCGTTTAAGAATGTATATGTATATATATCTTAAGAATATCCGCTTACTCTTGGGTGATGTAAACATTCAGATACGTGCACGGAATGTGATGGATGAGAATAGTGATCCTAGCTGCAGGATATAGCTACTAGAAGCCAAGCAAAACTTACTCCTAATACAAATTGTGAAAAAGCAATTCAGCATTTTAAGGAATTTTGTAGTTTTTTGTTTTTGCTGGCTTGAAAATGCAATTTTGGGCGAAGTGTAGGTACCAAACCGAGTAGCTCGAGGTCGATTAATAATTCAAGCAAAATTCTTCAGATTTGTTTGAGAAATATTAAGCTTAAGTGAAGTGGTGAAATAATTTGATTTCTTTTCGGTTGAAACTTGGTTAAATGGCGCAAAATTTGAGGATAGCTCTAGAGGGGATTTTTTAAGGATTAAAATTTCTTCAATCTGAGGTTGAATTTTTGGTTTCCTTATAACAAAATGATTTCGAGAGATTAGACATATTTAACTATCGATTTTATGGAGAAGCCCATTCATACATTTTAATGGGCTTTGATGATGTGTCCGTTATAGCCCCGTCAGAATTAAAATAAATATAGGGGTATTTTTTTATTTTTTTTTCTATAGGGGGATTCCTAAGAGGAGTCTAAAAACAGTTTTCGACTTCCTAGCCCTATTTCGTTGGCCACAATTAGATTTTATAAACATTTTTTCTAAATAACTTGCCTGTTTTTAATTTTTGACTAAAATTGCAATTAATAAAGTTGTTAAAATTTTAACTATCTACCTTCAATTTTTGTCGTAACTTCTATTTTCACGACTTAAGAAAAGAAAAAAGATTTTTAAAGCGCCATCATAGTCGTGAAGGAGGCGTCATGATATGGGGAGCAGTCAGTTATTATGGAACAGTTGAGCTCGAGGTTGTAACATCAAGAATGACAGCAGCTGGGTATAAAGTAATTTTGGAAAGAAATTTTCCTAAATTTTCTAACATCTTTGGACCCATAAACTGGACCTACCAACATGATAATGCGCCTATTCACTCAGCGCGCATAATAAAAACATGGATAGAGGAGCAACAAGTGCAGTTGCTTCAATGGCCGCCGTACTCACCTGATCTAAACGTCATAGAAAATGTCTGTGGATGGTTAGTACGCAAAGTTTTTGAGGGTGGTCGTCAGTTCGAAGACAAAAAAACCTTAATTTCTGCAATCAAATTAGCGTGGAGCGAAATTTCGTTAAATTACATTAAAAAGCTATACGATTCCATGCCGGATCGAATTTACGAAGTAATTAGAAATAAAGGTGGAAGTACCCACTACTAAACTTAAACAAAAACTTGTTTCATTCCATTCCAATACCAATTTTAATTTTTGTACCTATTCAGTTGACTCAAAAAAAAAACGTCTACTTTGAATAAGTTACACTTTGGAAGTGGTTGAAGGAAAAACTCACGGTTGTTTTTGGATAAAACTTTGAAATTCTGTTATTTATATGTTACGAACATTTTTACCATCAACAGATGGCATAATAACCATCACTGTTTGGAAAAAATGGATAAAATATATTCAAAAATGTTTGTGCGTATTCAGTTGACGAGGTTTAGAACAATTTTTGTTTTAAAAAATATTCAATGCTTCTGATAATTATCAATTAAATTAAATTCTTAAATTATAACGTAAAATTTTGCCAAAAATTAAATTGAAAATAAGAAAATGTTATTGTTCTTCAATTAAAAATTTTTTTTTTCAAAAAGTATTTAAAAAAAAAACCATTTTATTTAAAAAGCAAATTCGAGAAATAATTTTCAGTAACAAAAAATTATACGCTATAAGCTATAAGGGTTTTAAAATCAACTTTTCTACCAAATTGACCCTCACATCTGGACGGAAGGAAAAGACTCCCCCGCCCCTCCATTTCTATTTTTTTCTTGTACCTTACCTATCTACACAATCTATAAACTATAAGCCAGTTGCATCTTGTGTTATGCAAACCGCCCTGTATATTTTTCAAAACCCATTTTCGTTGACACTTACCCTTCTTTCAACAAATTGAGAACAGATATCTATTTTGTTTGTGTGTATAGTTCGAAAACTGTCATTAATGAGTTCCACAATTGTTTTATTTTTTATTGAGTCGAATATATCGATCGCAGAGAAAAAAACTATTATGTCAAATGTTGTAGATAGTAAAATTTTGCACAAGATTCATCAAGTGCTTTTTTAGTCAAAAGTTCAAAATAGGCTAGTAATTTAACAAAAACTCATTTTTATAAAATCCAAAGCAAAATATTCCTATGGGCCGGCCGCACCCCCCCCCCCAAATATTTTGTAGTCGTGGTCAAAATGTGAAAATCTATTTTTCCTGAAAAAAAAACATAACCAATTGCGATAAAATTTTGGATAAATTTGATCACAGTTAAATTTATCCGTTTTCTTAACGGTGAATAAAATTTAAGGTTTTTGATCTTTTCAATTGATTTCTGTTTTTTTTTAAATATTTTCCGATAGGATTCGCCACTTCACGACAGCCAAATTAAATATGTATCTAGTCTCATATCTCTCACTCTATCATGAGCATAGACATGTCAAAAAATAGCCATTGGCTAAAATGTTAAAGAAATCCTGAGCAGGTTAAATTTAAACGTCTATATATTCACCTTAGTAATGTCAAAATTCAGCTATGGGATCAAATTCAACCATAATTTTAACGCAAGTGTCACACGCTTTAAGAGTAAGTGACTATTTATTTTTATCTAAGCTCAGAACACTCTTAAGAAATACAGTAGAAGCTCGATTTAGTTAATCTCGAAATTGTGAATTAACCACAAAAGCGAAAACAACATTTTTTATAAAAATGTATTTTTTTAGTGAACTATCATTAAATATAGTGAACAAGCCTGGTTTTAAGTACTTCCATCACTATATCGATCGTCTACTCTATTTGGTTGACCCAATTTTTTCGGGACGATTTTCCCAAAATCGGGTGAATTGATTACATGAAACGATCTTTCCATCAGTCTCGGCCTTCTTCATGTTTATTGCTGACCTTTACATATTGCATTCAGAAGTAGACAGCACATTGACAACCCCATTGCCGCAATTGCAACAGATCTTTTGCAATATTTTTTGGTTTTACGAAAAAAAAAAAAATATTATCATTTCACAAAATTAAAACCAGTAAAATGAGTAAAATGGGTGTTTAACAAAGCTTGAGGTTTAACTCGAACGAATTTTTCATTCTCTGCTTTATGGAATGCGTCCTGATGTTATGGATTGTGGTTGATAATTCACAGAAAATGATGTCTGATTTATACGAATGGAAAGCTGACATTATAAAATGACAAAAAGAATTAATTTTTTCATTCTTTTGTTGTTGTTTCTGTCATTATAATGCCAGATTCCCAATTGTGTGAATCCTGAATTACCTACTTGTTGGTCACGTAGAAAATGAAAAGGCAAATTTTTACAGTTTTAAGTTGATATTAGCGTTTGGAATTGCTTAAACAAATCTATTCGCATTCGTGGATCACAGGTAATATTTTACTATGAATTTCCAATTAATTATCAGTTATATTATTATTTTTTTTTCTAAAATACATACACAAATTACTAAATTTACTGCAAAACAAAATTAATCTACCTTCAGAATTTTTTTTTTTTAAGATCAGCTTAGGAAAATTTTCCGATAGGTGGCAATTCTGGCTAATACTAAATACACAAAAGAAACTGGAAACCGTATGAAGGAGAACCTAAACATCTAGAAAAATTGTGTGAATTTGTCGGGAACGGACGATTTGGTCCTTAACCCTTACTTTATACTAACTTCACCTATGAACAAAAGATCGCCTGTGAAAAAACCGGGTCGTGTAAATGCTGACTAAATAGTAAATACAAATAACGAAGTTTTGGACAGTTGATTCATAAAATAGTAAGTGTCAAACCTGTAACAAAAAAAAAAAAGAGGAAGGTGTGGCACATGTTTTATAGCTAGAAGAACACAATAATTTTTATTTTTTGTCAAACCAATAAACTAAATTTTGGGGAGCAACAAGAAAGAAGAATATTATGATCTACCTCTAAATGAAATTTTATGTATTTAAAAATCTATGCGGAGCTTGTTTTTGAAATTTAAGCTCCTAGTACAGGTAAAATAAGATAAATAAAACAAAAAAAAATGGTACCACCATGAAATTTGGTGAAAACGTTTCATGTACAATGAGAATGAAGAATCAAAAGAGTCTATAGAAATATTTCATATGGGGTGTGTGTTTTTGAGAGGTAAAGGGGGGGAAGTTGTGGTACATCAAACGGAAAAATTTAAATTGGTACAACCTAAGCATATGACATATGTTTTTAAGGTAGTTTTAAATGTTGAATCAAATGGCACCAAAACCAAACTTATACGACTTCCGTGGAAAAAGTTATTGTCATATATATGTTAGGATGACTATATTGTCAGTATAAATATTTAATTTTACCGAAACCGAAATTGGAACAGTGGTCCATTTTTAGATTTGATATTTATGTGGTTCATTTGTCATGTTAATCAATAATCAGAAGAGTCTAAGAAAATATCTTTGGCAAATGGGTTTATTTCGGGGATTGGGGACCAAAAATACTGAGACAAAAATGGTACCATCATGAAACTTGGTAAAAATGTTACCATAACTTCAATAATGTCGTTTATTTTACTTAAAATATTTTTATAGACTCTTTTGATTCTTAATTCTCAAAACAAATAATATTTATCGAAGTTTTTATCACAATAATCCCGCATTTCCCCTCTTCCAAAAAAACACCCTTTCAGTCTCGATATTTTTATAGACTGACTATAGATTGATTCTTCATTCTCATAGTCATATTTTAACCAAGTTTTATGACGGTACTATTTTTGTTTCTGGTTTTCTCATAGCAAATAAAAAATGTCTACCAATATTCTTGAGAGTACCATTTTTATCAATGGTTTTTTTAATAAAAAATTCCATAATTCCCCCTCCCTTAAAATAAACACCCTTCCAGCTTTGATATTTTTATAAACTCTTTGGATTCGACATTCTCGAAGATACAGTTTTTTTTATTCGAAGCCCTTTCTGTACTATTTTACATGTACTATCTCTGTCATACCTGTTTATATTTAAGATTTCATTAATATACAATCGGGCATGCTTGGTGTTCAGACCACAACTTTGGTTCAAACTGCTGATCATGATGATCGTGAAAGTCCTTCGCACTTGTTGAAATTTGCTGCTGCCTTACAAGAAAGCAATTAAAAAATCTGAGGAATCCAAAATAAACCAATATTGCTTCATGTTTACAGCAAAGCAGGCCATGGAGCCGGAAAGCCAACAACTAAACGTATTGAAGAAGTGAAAGTTTAAATGTAGACGTAATCAATCTGTGAGCAAAATAGTTAACATTTACAAAATAAAACAACAAATTTTTAATGCAATTACAACCTCGTAGTATGTAGTACCTCGTGGCATAATGGTTAGTGCGTAGGACTGTCATGCCAATGGTCTGGGTTCGATTCCCGGCCACTGCCACCTAAAAACAGAAATGTTTTTTTCCGAGGTACTGCCTCTTGCGAGGAACTGACAAATCCTCCAAGAGTAAACTTGTCATGAATAAGTGCTTCTCATCTAGCCGTTCGGACTCGGCAAAAAATTGTAGGTCCCCTCCATTCTTGCCAATAACACGCACACAGGAATGGTTGAGAGTTGTTAGTCACTAGGCCCTGGTTCTTCATGAGTTGTTGCGCCACAAAATTTATTTATTTGTTTACAAAATTTCTGCCATATTGTAACAGAAATACTTCCTTTTAAATATTTTTTAATAGTTAAAAGAGAAAAAACATACGTAATGCTTCTAAAATAAAAATCCTTTAACTAAACTAATAATTTTGTTTATAATTGGTCCAGTTTTTATTAATTTGGAATATAATGTGAATAATCAGCGTCACACTCGTAACAATAACAACACCCATATACCTTGTACCTACTTACTAATTTTCAACGCTAATTGAAACAAATAAAGAAATAAAGTACTATCCTCCCCTCCCGCTATGATTCAAATTCCCTATACCCGGCCTCTAATTGAATACCAATTATTTGAATATCCTCATGACTTATATTCTCTTCGCCTTTCTCATCAGTCTGATTACCATCCCACAAGACCACCTCAATTTGTCATCATCCATCGATTTAATTCAAATTAAGATATCATCAAGGATGGCTGACCTCAAACCAAATCCAAATGGGAAATCAATATGCTATTCGTAGAGAGTGCTTCAAAGATTTTATTGTACAACCAGACTGGGATGAAGAATATGGGCAGAAGAACTCATGTCTATACTTTGAAAATTAAAGGAGTCACATCCTGCGCGTTTTGTTTTCTCTGGATGGCTATTATTGTCCGGTTTGGCCAGAACCAAGAATCAGTGGCCACATATGTGGACACTTTACGATGAGCGCATCGCATAAAAAAATCTCTTCCATGTTGGTTTCTTCTTCTTCTATACCCCATCAGCACAGCACTAAACCCAACAACAAACGCTCAATAATCTCTGTGGAAGGACTTCAAAAGATAAAATGCTTTGCGAGACATATTTTACTCGGACCTCGGAAGTTTAAGCATTTCTTCTTTTTTCTTGTTTTGTTCTTATCTTATTATTTATACGGCGAGAGACAAAACTTTTGCAATGATTTTTATGAAATGGCTAATCTGAAGGGGCAGCGTGGAAGTTGTGGCGCGGGACTATGTGGTCGGTTTCTATGTTAAAGTTTATCGCAAAGAAAAAGTGATGAAAAAAAAAAACAAAAAAAAAAACTTTCTTAAACTTAAACTTTTATCGCTAAGTGGTAGCAGATGGATGGACAAGAAGTCGAATTTTATATTAGTTTTTAAGATGACCTTGAATTTTTGAGTAATATCAATTTTCCTATAATTTTGTCCTTACTGGGAGAAGACTGTCGTGATCTGATAGGAAGATGAACTATTTAAGAAAATAATGTTGTGTTTCCTTGATACAAAAAGGGGATTTCCAAGTTTTTGGTTTGAATTTACCTATGTAAAGTTGGAACTTTTTGAACCTAACTCATAGTTAAGGAGAATACAAGCAGGAAAAGCACATATAACCAAGGTGCGTTCCTCAAATAGGTTCAGTAATTTATATTTGTTTAAACTTTATTGAAAATGTAAAAAAAAGTTTTGGGTTATATCTTTTGGAAGTCCATGTACATAGATATTGAGTTTTTACTATAAACAACCAGTTATTCCCCGTCGCCCCGTTAGCTGATGGGCAAAAATCACAAATTTCCCAACTAACAATTTCGCTTCTATAGTCCTCCATAGATGTTTTTCGTTTTCATTTAACCTATGCATATAAGCATTGCATAAAACTCCATAGAGTGAAAAAGGCAACCTTTTTTCACTCCTATTGTACCTTTATGGAGTCAATTATAATAGTCTTGAAGAAGTTCACATTAAATAAAATAAAAAAAATTTGTTGCTAGAACTAGGAATCGAACCCGTGTCCCACTGAACCAATTAACCTTAAACATTGAAAATAATAAGAAATATATATGCTTGGGTGCTAAAATGAATATAAATTATAAACTGGCCGATTATAGCTTGGCGTCACCATATTCACTAATACAAGCAATATAGAAATAAATACTCACATAAAGATTGTATAATAATTTTACGGGATGACTATTGAAGCGAAAGTATCTTGGTTACTTCATAACAGCATTATAGAGAGATTAAAGAAACATTGGTATATCACTTCTTTCAAGCTGATATAACTGCAGCAGAAAATATTTAAGGATTCAGTAACTCTCCAATTAGTGGGCTAATAGGAGCGCTAGAAACAAATAACACTTTAATGTCTGAAATGAGAACCAATTTTGTTAGTTGGGTTGCAAGGTTTACGGAGAACTTTTTTATTAATTTTAAAAATAAATTCTTAATAATGCAAAAGGCGCTGCTTTTAAATCAGTTTGAGTTGAGCACAATAAACTAATAATAATGTACAAACATGGCAAGTTATACATTCGTAAATTAACTCGGATTTTGATGAAACATGTTATTACGATGATAGGGAAGACAAAAAAAATAGGTTTCACAATTTCGTCTGTCTGTTTTTCGGTGGAGGTACAACCTAAACGGTTAAATCGATTTTCTTCAAAATTAATATAATAGTGTATCGTTCTTGGGTCATTCAACTGACACATATTGTTCTTCCTTTTATTAAAACCAAACAAAAAAAAGTGTTTTTCTCCAAAAATGCCTCAGAAGTTGTTCTTAAAAATAATTAATAAAAATTAAATTTTAGTAAAAGCTTGTTTTATGTGAAAAACCATTTTCAAAAAATGGTTAGGTATTATTGGTAAAACCCACATAATTATTTTTATGTTCAATTTTCTGAAAGCAGCAATTGATTTTTATATACATATTGTAACAAAACCTTCTCTGTGAACACGCTCCCAACTGACGAATGCTGGTCATCTCTTTCTTTCAGCGATATATTCATTTCATACAACGAAATGTCAGATTGTTCGAGAAGATGAACAGCGAGATAACCAGACCACGAGGCCATTCTTTTCTTTGTCATTCAAGTTTTGTTGCGCTAATAAAGTTAATTACCATGTATTCTTCTGTAATTTATTCAGAGAGTTTCTTTTCTTATAGGTTTATTTTCTGTGCTGGAATTAAAAGAATCCCATCAAATCGTAATTATATTTTTTTTATTCAAATGTTTCTTAAAAAATATAATTATATTGTGAACCAAAATCTTAAAAAAAGATATAAAAATGTAGATAATAGTCCAAGGTTAGTTTTGATTTCGTGCAAGAAAAAATATTTGAGATAACGATCAAACATGACATTACGATGATAGAGAACACCAAAAAATTGGGTGGCACGATTCTGTTTGTCTGTTCGTCTGTGTCAATCGATTTTCTTCAAACTTAGTACATATGTAGTGGTTTTTTTGTGATTATGCCCACACTTTTTTAAAAAAAAATTTTAGAACTTAAAATAACGTTACCTGCACTACAATTTGTCTTGGCAATTTTGAATAATCGTATTTTTTAAAAAAACGGGCCGAGAACTTTTCTTAAAAAAATTCAATAAATTACTTTTAGTAAAGGTTTTCTTTGGGTGTAAAACCATTTTTCAAAAATGGTTATTAATGGTACCTCCCTAAAGAACCACTTTTTTAAATTTTCGATTTTCTTCAAAAAAGTATTTTTGTATACAAAGGTATCCAAAAATTATAAATATTTTTGTGTACTTAAGTAAAAAAAAATATTTTTTGGATTTTTTGGAAGATATTTCAATTTTTTTTTTTTTTAAGTCAAATATTTTGAAATTTTTCAAATCGATTTTTATAAAACTCTGTACTAAAAGATTTTTTAATATTTTCTAAGGTATTCTCAGAAAAAATACTTTTATGAAAAAATAACTGCACTTTCCATACAAATGTTAAAAAACCATTTTGAAATATTTTTTTTTTAAATGGCTGCTACGATTTTTATAAAACTTTTTGTACGCTTATATTAGTTTGATCTTCTACTGTAAAATCTGATCACTATTTATGTTTGGGTAGTTTGAAAGAAATTTTAACTAGCTCCACATTGCAACGCTTTTGTCACCCGATGCAACTAGATCAGTTTATTCAGACATTGCTATCATTACAGAGAGTCAGGCCGCACTCAGAGCACTAAGCTCATATAGCATAAGCTCAAAACTGTTATGGGAGGTTAAACTGTTGTGGGCAGGTTAAACAAACTGGGCAATAACAACCATGTCACACTTCATTGGGTACCGGGTCACGTTCCCATACTCCTTAGCAAAAACATCAGCAATGACACCCATAAAGGGGCGAGAGCCTTATTGTGGAATAGGAGAAAATGTGATAAAAAACAAGATCAAAACAGCAGAAGGAGAGAAAGGATCAAAAATTTGGAGAGAGTTCCATGAGCTGAGACAGGCCAAACTTATACTTGGGGATTTCAATCTAGCACGATTCCAATCCTGCATCAGCTTAAATAGAAATATACTAAGAATAATAACGGGACTCCTCACAGGCCACTGCAAGTTAAGAAGACACCTCCACATTCTTTGTCTAGAAAACAGAAGAAACCGCGGACCAAATACTAGGTACATGTGATGCACTTGTGCATCAAAGACTTAGGCGTCTGGGAAATCACCAGATAGAGAAGAGCGAACTGTTCTCTCTTAGGGTACTCCAAATACTCAAGTTTGTCAAAGATACCAATTTGGAGGATGAACTAGTGGGGACAATAGATCTTAAGGTCGTAGTACAATTATACCCTTAAACAATGTACTCATTGATTTATAGATCAGCTTTCCTGGGATCCCAAGTTCAGCCATCGGGACGGCATACAGACGGCTCCTGAAAATGAAGTCGATGAATAGATGGTGAGTCTCGACTTGAAATTCTTTTGTCTTGTTCAGAATTTTCCTGTCTATGATTGAACTGCTTGGCTCGAAGCCACACTGGAACATGCCAACTAAAGTGTATAGTGTTGTAGAATGGCTTAAGATACTCACACGTCAGGGATATGCCTCGATAGTTCTTGCAGGAAATATGATCGCGTTTTTTGTAGATTTAAAATATGGAGCTGATAGACCAGTCATTTCACTCAAACTTGGTTAATGAGTTGATGTATGCATACCTTTTCCCTCTTTGAAGAGTTCCGCTGGTAAATCATCAAATCTGACGGCCTTGTTGTTCTTAAGCTTCTTTATAGCTAGGTCTTCATTGACTGATGGAGTTGGGTTCTTCTTATGTCCTCTTTCTTGCTCTTACTCATTTAGCAGCTGTTGGAAATAATGATGATTTCAGTGACAAAGCCATCTTCACTATTTCAAAAGAGCCTGTGTTTCAATTTTAAAGCTAAGAGTCAGTTGCATGACTTCTTTATAAAACTTCCAAGTGTTATTTCGATCGTGAAACTCTTCAATTTCCTTGATCTGGGAGGCTGCGAATATCCCCTCTGTTCTCCTTTCACTCCCGCTGTTCTTTTTTTTGGCTGCTGAATATTAGCATGTGCATCTTCTGTCACCTTTGTCAGCTGTATACGCATTCATCATGATACCACGAGTTCAATTTTGGAGGTGCCTGGTAACCTATTATGGTTTCGACTACTTCTTTGATGATATTGACCACTGGTTGTTGGCATCGGAGAGCTTTAGGCAGAATTGTCTATAATGGAGAATATTAATGCTTCAAAACTCAATGCTGTCTCCTAAAAAATCGGTTCTATAGAGAAGGTCATATTCATAATCACATTCCCCAGAATTCAATAAGTAGGCTATTCGTTATTTCTTCCCTAGGCTCAACTTATTATATTCATTAAATAAATTAACTTCTGAGAAAATATCAAGCTTATACTTTATGTTAAAAGATTTGAAAATGGTTCCGTCAACTTTGCCTATATAATTTGTTTTATGCATGTATTGTAAAAAAATCACCGAGACAATAAATCCTCTCATTTTTTTTTGTTGTTGTTGATATAAGTCAATAAAATAAGAAAAATGACTGTCATTTATTAAGTCTACAAAGTTATGTTCTTGAAGTTAAAAGTTTCAACATAACTTCCAGTATATCACCCTTAAACAACGAAACAAATACTCCAACATTGAGTACAGTATTTATACCTTACCTACGCCAGCAATTGTACCTGAACGCACTCAGTCTCGTCTCAGGTGTATTATTCGCTGGAGCTTCATATTCCTAATCATTTTAGATCTATCTGGAAATTTTCTATAACGACAACAGAAAATATGTATGTGATGTATGTATGTCTACGTCGAGCCGCTCCAACCACTGACTGAATCTCGTGAACAAAAAATTTAAAACAAAACAAAAAATACATTAACCCAAGACAAGTCACTGAAATGTTAACCTAAATGTTCCGTAGCATGAAGAAGCCATCAATCGAAGGCTTCAGCTCATATATTTTTGTTGCTCGTGTTTTAAAATTATAAAAGCATTCTTCCAAGAAGAGTATATACTCGTATTATTCCATTACATATGACAACGGTATTAGATTAGAAAGTTAATAGAAAGAATCCCCCAGCTTCCAGGTCCACCTTTTTTTACAGCTTTTAACTTTTTTGTGCCTTTATTTAGGCCCACAGCAGCATCACTGTTCGTTGTTCGTTCTTTGCTTGAAAAATAAAGTACACAAAAAAACACTGAGGCTCTTTAAAATTGATTTTTTCAAATAGCTTCAGGTGTAAGGAATTTAATTCTCGTGAGAGTGCTTATAAGTGCTTTAATTTTTAGTAAAGGAATATAAAAAATTCGGGAATTGAAGGAAAAAAAGAAATATGATGTTGGAAAGTAAAATACATTTTTAAGGCAATTTTAATTTTTTGAATAGAGAAGGCGAACAAAAATTGGGCTCACAATTCTTTCTCTGCCTGTCCGTTGAGCTAGCTACAGCCTGAAAGGCTTGGTCGATTTTCTTTAAACTTGGTACATGACGTTTTTTGGTGATTCCTCCCACGATTTTTTTATTTCTCTAAGAACCAAAAATTATGGTACCTGAAAAATTTTGCATTTGCAATTTAATATAATGGTATTTTGTTCCATAACGGATCCACAACTTTTCTTTAAAAAAAATCCAATAAATTAATTTTAGTAAAAGCTGCACTTAGAACTCATTTTTAAAAAAATTGTTACTAATTTCACATCCCACAGAACCATTTTTTGGCTTTCGATTTTCTTCAAAATGGGTTCACTGATTTCAACAATTTTCTTATACAGAAGCTTCTAAGAAATAAAATAATAGTATTGTGTACCAAAATTTTAAAGAAAAAATGTTTTTGAAGAGTGATTCAATTTTTTTTCTTATTGAAAATAAAATATTTAAGAAACCACATTAAAGTTTATTTTGAAAATCGATACTTAAGAGTTTTGTTTTTTCATTCTTTATAATATTTAAAGAAAAAAAATAATTCTTCTATGCAAAACTTACGGTGCTTTCCATACAAAAGTTAAAGAATCGTTAAGAAAATTATATTGTCTCAAAAATTCTATTTTTATGTGCACATATGTAATGGGTGATTTTTTAAGAGGTTTAGAACTTTTTAGAAAAAAAAACAAAAAAAGTTCAAAAAAATGAATGAAATATTTATTTGAATCGATAGTTTGAACCTTGCAATTTAATGTTTAAAGATAATTTCATGCAAATGTTGACCGCGGCTGCGTCTCAGGTAGCCCATCCGCTGAGTCCAATTTTGGCATACTCTTTCACACATATCGGCCGGTATCTCACGAATGAATGCATGGATGTTGGCTTCCAGTGCGTCAATCGAAGCGGGCTTGTCCCTATAGACATTAGCCTTGACATACCCCCACAAAAAATAATCTAATGGTGTCAAATCGCACGATCTAGGCGGCCAATTGACCGGCCCGAAACGTGAAATTAACTGTTCACCAAACTCGCCTCGCAATTGCGCCATTGTTTCGCGTGCTGTGTGGCATGTGGCACCGTCTTGTTGAAACCACATATCATGCAAGTCATTTCGGGCAAAAAAAAGTTTGTTATCATCGCTCGGTAGCGTTCACCATTGACAGTAACGCTGCGATTCGCATCATCTTTGAAGAAATATGGCCCAATAATGCCGCCGGCCCATAAACCGCACCAAACAGTGGCTTTTTCGGGATGCATTGGTAGCTGTTGCAATGCTTCTGGCTGATCTTCACTCCAAATGCGGCAATTATGCTTATTTACGTACCCATTCAACCAAAAATGAGCCTCATCGCTGAACACAATTTTTCGATAAAAAAGCGGATCCTCGGCCAGCTTTCCAAGAGCCCATTCACCAAAAATTCGGCGTTGTGGTAGGTCAACTGGCTTTAGTTCCTGCACCAGCTGTATCTAAAAAGGCTTTACGCCCAAATCCTTCCGCAAAATTTTCCACGTAGTGCTGTAACAAAGGCCTAACTGCTGGGAACGGCGCCGAATCGACATTTCGCGGTCTTCTGTCACGCTAGCTGATACGGCCGCAATATTTTCTTCACTACGCACAGTACGTAAACGTGTTGGTGGTTTAATGTCCAACAAAGTAAATTTGGTGCGAAATTTGGTCACAATCTTCCGAATAGACTGCTCAGAAGGTCGAGAATGCCGCCCATAAAATGGAAGCAGCGCGCGATGAACATTTCGAACCGAGCAAGAATTTTGATAGTAAAATTCAATAATTTGCAAGCGTTGTTCATTTGTAAGACGATCCATGGTTAAATTGCAAACCAAACTGAAGCTGTTTGACAGTGACACAAGGTACTAAGCACACGTCAGCTGTCAAAACCAGTGTTGCCAAAACCAAACCAGCTAAAAAATCACCCATTATAAGGCAAGTTTTGGATTTGTGTAAGAAAAATTTGAGATAACAATCAAACATAACATTACGATGATAGAGAATACCAAAAAAGTGGGTGGCACAATTCTGTCTGTCTGTCTGTTCATCTACAGCCTAAGCGGCCGAAACGGTTTTCTTTAAACTTGGTACATAGTGGTTTTTGGTGATTACGCCCACATGTTTTTTCATTTTTTTTATGGAACCAAAAATAACGGTACTTGTCATAAAATTGTTTCTAGCAATTTTACATAACCGCATTTATCTTAAAAACGGCTAGAAAACTTTTCCTGAGAAAAAAATCAATAAATTACTTTTAGTAAAGGCTCTCTTTTGGAGGAAAACCATTTTTCCCAAAATGGTAACTAATGGTACCTCCCAAAGGACCATTTTTTTTATTTTTGATTTATATATATATATATATACATAATTTGACAATTAATGTCATTTGTAAATTCCTAAATTTTTTTCAAAAACTTTGTGTTTGAAACAGCCGATACCTTAAGTGATAGTGACGCAAAAGTAGGGCTGGCCACGATACCAAACCAAACGATACTTTTGTAGGTATCGTCTCGGTATCGTCAAAATTGAAAATTTTTAGTAACGTCTCGGTATCGGTAGGTCTCGTATAACTTAGTCTCGTTTGGCCTTGTATAACAAAGTCTCGGTATCGGTCTGGTCTGGTCTGGTTTCGGTCTGGTCTCAGTCACAAAAAAAAAAAAAAAAAATGCACGACTTGGTTATATGTTCTTGATCTTTTAATTGAACTCGCTTGGTATTTTGAAGATTTCATAAAAATCCAGTATATAAGAAATATAAATAGTAAATGAACGACAATCTTTTTAATTAAAGTTTTTTTTATTGTCTAAACAAATTAAAAGGGCTTGTTGTACATTATTTAAGTAAAGTTTCGATTAGTTATTCAAAGAATAAATTTTGCGTCAAAATGTCATAGCAGGAAAACAATGCTGTTACAAAATTATTGGAGGCGTTTCGGAGAAATCAAGTTATAAGCAAAAATATAAGAGGCAGTTGGTGGATTTCATTAAAGTCACTTCCTCCAGCTAAAAAAAAAAACAAGGCTGAAAATGCCTACAAAATGATTGTTTTCAGAGAGTCAAAGAGAAAGAAAAATAGGCGTAGAAGAGCGTCTCATATGTTTTAACTTTCTCCTTCATAAAAGAAACTGTGAAAATGTCATTCAAATCGTTAAAGCCGTTTCCAAGAAACCAATTACAAGATATTGGCATTTATAAAAAATTAACTAAAATATTCAAAAATCTATTTTTTTGCCGATACCAAAAGTTACTACCGACATTATCGGTAAATTTCGGTCCCAAAAGCACGGTTTGATCTCGTCTCCAGATGCCTTGTAGCTGGTTTCGTCTCGGTATCGCTTCAGTTTACGATACCGATACCGATACCAAACGATACCAAGACTTTTCTGGTATCGTGGCCAGCCCTACCCAAAAAGAAAAATGTAATCCGCCAACGAATAAAAGAAATATTATAAATATTCTAAGGTTAAAGGCCTGGCATATGAATACTTATTGAAATGGTCATTTCAAAAGCTAACTAAGTCACATGATGGAGAATATGATTATGTACTTTAACTTCAGACCATCACACGAAGTTAATAAATTGAGAAGCGAGTATAGCGTGGCAAATGGATTGTAGTCAATATACAAACTCACTTACAAGTTCTCACTCGAGTGGCCTGCCCTGAAGGTTAAATTATATCAAAAGATGCAAAATTGAAACATTTGATAAGTTAACAAATCAATATTTAAGTGTAGGTAAATTTCAATAATATGCTGTAAAAATATGACCATTTACCAATTCCTGAAAAATTCTAATAGTATGACTGATTTAATTTATACTAAATTTTATACCTTATACAATACCGAAATAAAAAAAGACAAATCACTGAACAAGTCTCCATTTATTTTCTTTGTGGTAACACTAACCCAAGATCTAGTCTAGATAGTTCTCCTCCTTTTTGCCAGCTGTTTATCTCTTGTATTAATTTTGTTCTGTTTAATCGTTTTGGTAACACCATAAATTTTGTCTCAAAATGACCCTAAAGAATAGACATTTTAATGTTGATAAAGTCTACTCTACACTCCATGTATCTTTGTTTAGAAAATTGATTTTCGACCTTTGTTGCCAATTACTCTTAATTACCCAATACTTAAAATATATTGCCTCACCAAAACGAATCGTTTCTCATAGGAGGTATACATACTCGTATACAATTTTTACTCATCATATAAGAAGCAAGATAAACAAATAAAAATTGAAATATTAAATTTAACGAAATCGGAACTCTTTTTGAGGATGAAGGAATTTTTAATGCTTTTTGACCAAGACTTAAAATATAAATCGTTTTTGAGTACCTTATACCTTATTTTGAAGAAAATTGTTTGGAAAACAAAAAATGCTTAGTAGTTTAAGTTTTTATACAAAAATTTGTAAAATTTAATTCGGAATTAAAATTCGACCATCAGTTGAGTTTCTTAACTACTAGATTACAATATTATAAATCTTAGTTGATTGAAAATTGTCTATTTACCTTTACGTTTCCTTGAATTTTAATAAAACTGCTTCATGCTTTTCCTGTTGCAGTTTCCCTTGTCTTTTAATGGAAAAAACAAAAACTAAACTCACTTTTGTATTCATGTCTTGTGTTCATAGAAAAAAAAAATGATAATATTAAACATAATAATATATAATGATAATATTAAACATAATAATATGTTTTTTTTTTTATTAGCAAAACATAATAGTAAATGTTGCTTTTATCACGTAATGTCTATTATACAAAACATCTGTCACATTATCCTGAAAAGTAGTCAAAAGGTATTTAAGCAATTCGAAGAAAACGAACAAAAAAAAAAATCAACTTACTGTATTAAAATAAAGGGTAATCATCATTGAGTAGAGATGATGGCATAGAATTCTTAAAGTCGACGAAGAATATAGAAAATACCAAAGGAGGAAAAAAAAGGTAAAAAGAGGGAAAAAGACTCTTAAGTCAATTTATTCCACCTGTGTACATAAATTCCATTGGGGTCCCCCCTGAGAGATTTACATTATCTAACAAAGCCGACCAAATGAACTTGAATGAATATTTACAACACTTAAAGTGTTTGCTTTAAAACAACTTCTTTTTCGGGCGAAGGATGTTGAACGTTCGATGTCGATGTCGATGTCGATGATGTAAATTCCAACAACAACAAAAGCAACAAAAAAAAAGGGTCCTTCATATTAAATCTTGTATATTTTGTATCTGCTTTGCATTAAGTTGAATATAAATTGGGTACCTTACTTACTCGTTTGAATAATAAACGTAGACATTTATTGGACTATGGTTTTTGATTAAAATAGAATAGAATGGAAAAATGAGACATAATAAAGTTCTGAAGGTCACAAACTAAGCTTGATGTAAGATATATTAAATTTACATCAATATTTTCTAGTATAAGTAGACGAATTATACGCAATAAGTAAGGCTCTTTGATGCGTGTTCAGTATTTTGGAATATAATTATGAAGTACGAGTATATGTATTAAGAGAATAATTTTATAGGCTACATGTTATGCTAATAACATTTTGTTATAGAAGTGAAAAGTAGGGTCAAGGCTCAAGAATAATGTTGGTTATTGTTGCAGAGAGGTATTAAAATTTATTTATTTTTATAATTTTCGGTCACTAAAAATATTTTATTTTATAATTTTACTTTCAAAGCTGTCAGGAAATACTTACTGAGGTCGTGAGTTATTATGTATGTGATGATTCACACATATTTCTTATTATTATTTTTTAAACGGGTGAAACTTTAGTAGTGTAATAAACTAAGCAGAGGCGGTGCAAGGTGTGTGCCACCAGACACGGCCCCGTGCTTCGAGGGGCCCCGCAAGGTTTCGAAAGGTCACTTTCAGATAATTTTTCCTTTGATTTTTTTTTTTTGATTTTTGAGCAATTTAAAAAATATTTCTTTAAAAAATCGCTAAAACGACTTTAAAATTTCATTTGCCAAAATTGCTTTTTTTTAGGAATCCATATGGTATTTCTTCATTAAAAAATTTGATGGCGTTATCGCTCGTGGAAAACCAAGGCGTAGTGACTTGCAACTATCAACCATTCCTGTGTGCTTGTTGTTGGCAGGAATGGGGGTACCAAACAATTTTTTGTGAGTCCGAACGGCTAGATGAGAAGAACTTTTATTCATGACAAGTATATTCTTGGAGGATTTGTCAGTTCCTTGCGAGAGGCAGTACCTAGGAAAAAGTGGCTGGGAATCGAAATCGAGTCCAGCTTCGGCATGTGAGTCCAACGCACTAACCATCATGCCACGAGAAACTACTTTTTTCACTCAAACTTTTAGTTATATTAGAGCCACTTTTGAAACCGTGGTTCAAATTAACTGATTTTGGTGAGTTAACTGATTCAATTGTTATTGAAGCATGTTATTGCCAATTTTTACATACTATATATACTTGAAACTTGGACCATGATTGAACCTCAAGTAAGTCGGTCAAAATCAGTGAGCCAAAATTGCTGACAATTGTACAAAAACTGACAAGTCGTTACTCTTAAAGCCCAGTACGCTGCTGATGCGAAACGAAACCTCTTATAAAACTGACCTGAAGTGAACAATGGCCAGTGAAGAATGTGTTTTTTTGCCAATTTTGTTTGGAATGTTTGATGTTTAAAATCACAATGCCTTAATTGACTCAAAAAAAAAATAAAAAAGCAGAAATCCAAAAAGGATTTTTTTAATTGTTCGATTCAAGATTCAAGCGAGAAATGTAATAGATTTTTTTTCTTTTGTAATCCAACTGTCAACTGTTCACCAAAAAGCAAAGAGTTTCCCTATATTTTGGAGGGAAATTGCTCCTACACGAAAACTCTTCCATTTTTTCTCCACACAGCTTCACGAGCACGTTCATGAGTGAACAAAAATGCAAGTTTTAAATGGATTTACTGCTCACGATTCATAAGAGTACTAAGCTTTATGTGCGTTTCGAAAAAATCCCAAATAACGTGTGATGTATTTATAGTTGACAAATCTTGAAATTTTGATTTTTAGACTCAGCTTATCAAAAAACTTATAAAATATTCTTTTATAATTTTCAGTTTTCTTGTGATTCGCCACGGTCTGCATCATTCTCAATGAACAAAACTGTAATCATTAGGGTTTTAAGAGATCGGATTTAAATTGTATCAATTATCAATTTGATAACTGACAATCGTTATAGTGCCTTTATATTTGTGTGTTTATTACATGAAAACATATTTCGTAATTTTCTTACAATATTTACGGTCACTTTAAATAGAATACAGAAAGCTTAAACATTTAATTTTTAAACTAAAACAATCTTTGTCTATAAACCCAGGTGCCCGCAAATTTGATCTTGCACACGCCTCGTTTGGGTCTAGCGCCGCTTCTGAAAAAAACCATGGGAAGAGCAATTATTCGTCAGTAAAACACTATTTGCAAAATCCTAACAAAGCTCTTCGATACCTAGAAGTTCAAGAGGTGAAATTTTCAGCCAATAGATATGATTATTTGCAATAAAACATATTTGGTACTAAGATTTTATATAAGTTCTGAGTTCAACCGTTGAAAAAAATGTGTGTTGTAAATAAAATATTAAAAATTAATCGAGCAACAACGTAGTTGGTGTTATTTTCTTATGTAGAGGAAGCTTCAAATTCTGACAAATTGTTGATTCGTGAAAAAAATAAGAATTTAAAAGGTTAGAAGTTCAGATAAAAAAACTTTTTAGATTTCTTCCGCTTACTTCAGTCTCGTTTTTAAATGAAAAACCGTTCATAAAAGCAAGAAAATAAACTTTTGCCTAAAGAATAAACATACAAGCTATATAAATTTTGACTTAAAAAGTTTGAAATCACTTTTTTGTTTGAATTTTGTCCGTAATTTACAATATGGTCTTATTTTGGCGAGAATTAAAAAAAAAAAAGTCAAGTCATTTGCGTAAGGTTGTAAGTCATATCAATAATATAGCTTTTGAGGTGTTGAACCAGTAACCGTTTGTCTGCCTAGCTAAACACGTGTCGAACAGGGGTAAAATTGTACGTAAAATTTGTACATTGATTTATTTTAATGTCTTTTGGTTGCAGGGAAAAAGTGTACACAGCTTCCGACTTTAAATAATTGTTATCATAGGTCAAACTTTCTGTAGTTAGTCCCTAAGAAGATAGAGAGCAGCGAAGTTTACACCTCAACTCAAAAGCTATTATTGATGATATAACTTATATGCAAATTCCTTGACTTTTTATGTCGTTGACTCGCAGACTTTTAAAAAAAGCTTATATTTTGGAACAAAAACCTTTGATTTTCTCATTTGCTTCAGATGTTGGAAGTGTTTATTTTAAATTGAATTTAAGCTAGTGGAAACTTGAAAATCAATAAAAATGCTAAGAGCTACAAATTTTTAGTAAACGCAAAAAATAAGCATTCAATAAGCCTTAAATTCTGAGCGAAAAAATGTATTTATTAGATATTGTCCCCCAAGTTCCATTCTATAGAATATTAGACCGGAAATGCACTTTTTTCAAATTTGAACTGCAAATAAAAACTATCCATAAAAGCTTCAAAGGATCTACCACGATATCTGGAAAATATTAATCAAGAAAGCAAAAATCTCACAAGCATAATCTCGAACTATAAAAATCTAGACAAAAAAAAGATCTCGCGTGCAAAAAATCTAAAATAAATATAAATGTTTGAGACGTACTGTTTATTCGTAAGAGTTATATTAAATTTCACAAACCAAATAATTCCTCGGCCAATAACCGTTTAGGGGGGTAATGCTGCCCCCCTGCAACCCCCCTGCTTGGGCTCATTATAGGATTTGGTGTAGGTGTGAGGATGGGTGTGTGTAAAGTTTATTTTGCATTTAAAGAATCTAGATTTAAGGAAACTTAAAATTAAACTTTTAAAATAAGTAAAAAAGATCTTGAATTTTGTTTTTATTTTCGAGATTTTTCGAGATTATAAGGGTATTTATGCAACGTCGTAAGTTTAGAAATTGTGTAAAATGATAAGTTTACGCAAAGTTTGCATGAACGACCTTTTTAAACATTTGATAAAATACTACGTAATTCAATCAGAGTAAGTCACAATGTGACGTTTGGATAAGTTTCACCAGTTTGGTTAATTTTACGCAACAAAATCCTTTGACAAGTTTAACCAAATTGTGTGAATCATTTCCCATACAAAATTTGACAGTTCATTAATCAATCGATAAATTTAACCAATTTGTAAACTTATCAAGGGTTTGACGAAGTTGCATGAATGTCCTTTATATCTTTTGTGATTTTTGTGCATTCAAAATTTTTGTGCCTTGGAGATTTTTGCATTCGAGATTTTTATTTTTTTATTTCGAGATTGTTTTCATTTGAGATTTTTGTCATTCGAGATAACTTCATGATCCCAGCTTCAAAATATAAAAATTATTTCATCTCACCAAAAAGTGTACTCACGTATAAAGCACGTACGGCTTCAGCCTCAACACTTGGATCAATTTTCTTTAAACTTAGGTTACATACCTACCATACATTTGTTTTTAGCAATTTTACACAATCTTGTTTGTCTCAAAAACAGCTCCAAAACTTTTTTTTCTTAATGCAATAAATTTCTGTTGATAAGAGCTACCTCTAAACCAGACATCATTTAAAAAAAATGGGAGTTAAGGATACCTCCCAAGGAATGGTTTTTTTTATTTCCGATTTTCATAAAATTGGTATTTCCGATTTCAATATTTGTTTAATACATAAGCTTCTAAATACATAATTTAAATATTTTTTCTTACCAAAATAAAAAAAATTTAAAAGAAGGTTTTTATAATACTAATTCTAATGAAATGTTTTTTTCCGAGATACTGCCTGTTGCGAGGGACTGATAAATCCTCCAAGCGTATAGTATACTTATCATGAATAAGTGCTTCTCATCTAGCCATTCGGACTCGTCAAAAAATTGTAGGTCCCCTCCATTCCTGCCAAAAATACGCACATAGGTATGGTTGAGAGTTGTAAGTCACTAGGCCTTGGTTCTTCACGACCTGTTGTGCTGCCAAATTTATTTAATTCTATCTATATATATATACTTTGAAACAAATCAGGCAAAATATTGAATGTACAAATCAAAAAAAGTTTATGCATTTTTTAAAAAAGGTTCAAAGTTTTGTCTTTTTTTTAATTCGATATCTCAAAAACAAGTAAACAATTTTTTTTTGTTTCACATAGGTAAATACTTAAGTTTTGCATATCAAAAGTTTTCCGTTAAAATGTTTTAAGAATTTGATAGTGTATAAAAATTAAAAAAAAATATTTAAAAATAAAACCCCCTCCAACTATCCTAATTTTTTTTTTATAAAATCATATTCAATCAAGAGTTAAGATGCCGTTCTATTTTGTCATCTTAAACTCTCAAAGAAGTTGTTTTAGCTATTTGAAATATCGTATTTCGTGCTTTAAACATTTTTCTCCCATAATACTCATGTCTTTACAACAATTTTCTTAAGCCTTCAGCACCTTGAACATAAGAGCAAGTACGTGGAACCCAGTCGTTAATTTTATTTTTTTTTAATTCGGGATCTTAGAGAAAAAATCAAAAAAACATTTTTTTTACTTTAAACCAAATTCTTAAAATATTTATATCTTTTGAATGGTCAACTTTAGAATTATTTGATACAAACTTTGCATAAGTGCTTTTCGATAACATAATTTTTTAAGAGTTGTAGGTGAAAGTCGATATTTTCGGCATTTGGCCATTTTGAAATCGCAATATCTTGGAACTGACTCTATGAGCATACATTAATTTTGAACACCTTTGTCACCCACGAGTAAAAAATGAAAACTGTTATTTTTTTGCTTTGAACAATTTCTTAATATAATTATATCTTCTTAAGGGCAAATGTTAGGACAAAGTTTTTAGCATTTTCACGTAAGAAGTCATAATAACTCCAAATATTTCTTGAACACTTTCCGGTAACATTTACCTTTAAGGAACTATTCCCGAAAAACGGATAACGAATGATCTTACACGAAAAAAGTGTGTTAATTTTTTTTTATAAAATTGCATTATCAACAAAGCTTAGTCATATTATTTTTCGATATTTTTTTGACACTTGACCTTGAATAATTTTTTATGCTCGAGTGGGATTGACGGGAACTTTGATTGACTGGACTAACTCTATCGAGTTATTGAGTTAAACAAAAACCACCCTCTTTCCTATGATGGCAGCCTTCCATTTATCCCGAGCACCCAAAAAAATTCTTTCATAATGAGGAGATGTGTACCCAATCACAGATCGTACAAGAAAAAATACCCATCGATGAATTCAATTTTAGTACATTTTCCGCCTAAATTAAGATCATACACGTTCATCCGTAAATCTGTTTGAAAAAGTATGTTTATCTGCTTCTACAATCATATATCAAAGCAAACATTTTTGCATATTAAAAAATCTTGAATTTACCCCCCTACAAATTATAAAATGGCCCAAAGTTAAGGGGGTACTTTTAGAAGATTTTTACACGACGTAAAAAAAGGAGGTTTTAACCAAAATTCAGATTTGTCGGATTTTTTCCTAAACTTGGCACTTCTTTGTTAAATTTGCTTGGGCTACACACAGTTCAAAGACAGGGATTTCCAAGCTGTAAATTAAATTTCTTATTAACAAAATGTACACATATTTAGGAAACAATCGAATTCAATACTGAGAAATTGATTTTAATTTTGATATATTTGGTCTTGCCTAAAGATCTACTGATCTACTAGTATTTTAAAATGATCTTATTTGAATTCCAAAGAAGATGAGAAGTCCAAACTTTTAAAATCGGCTTGGTAGGCACTCATTAATTTTTATTTCCCTCGCGTTGACACTTAACTCAAAAAGTTAAGTTTTTCTTAAGAGTGGTAGCTTGTGTTTTTATAATAAAAAAAGTATTTAACAGCCTTTAAAATAAAATTTAACGATTTCCTGCAGCAAAACTTAACCTGTTGTGATATTAAAGATATTAAAGATGTCATAAAAAAAATTGCCCTAACTTTGCCATCAAAAACATACAACCTAGCTCAGTACTTTTTTTTGTAAAACCCTCAATAAATTTGATGTCCTGTACTAAATCCCTTCGTAAAATAATTATTATACAAACGCCTCTTAACTCTTCTGTTATGTTAAGGAATATATTGCTTTCCGCTTAATACGAAATCCTTTTTTTTACTCATCTCAAAGGTTAACCATTTAACGTTACCTTCCGGCTGTAAATACTATAAACCAAAAAACATGGCATCCTTTTTTCTTCTTTTTTCATCTGCCCAACAAAAGGTGTAAATTAACTGTCGTTTTTTTTTTTTTCTTTTTTTTTCCGCTCAACCCTTCTTTAAGAAATTAACATAAAGAGTAAAATTTCAAGCACAAACACATACAAGCAAAAGGACGAAGAAAAATAATATGGTTGATGATTTTACCCTTTAACTCTTTATCAAGCATATAATAAAGTGGTTGCAAAGGCAGAATGGTGTGAAGTGATTGCGACTTTAATCGACAACAACAAAAAAAATACTGAATAGGTTACTATGGGTACCTGGTTTTACCTTAAACGAACTGACAAAAAATTAAATTCACAACTGGGTTTTACATTGTGGTCCTTATGGAAACTTTTATAGGTGAACCAAAACAAAAATTTTAAGCTTTCCTCTAGAGAATTACGAGTATATACATAAAAATCCTCTTTACCTATAACTCGATGTACATTAGATGGACGTTGAGTCGTACAGACCGACGAAGAGTACGACGAAACCCACCTTTTTTTTTGTAACTTCTATGCAGCCCTTATGTTAGATTTAATTGAATCCTTGATTTTTTTTCTTCACACAAAATCAAGTGCAAATGAAAAATAATAAAAAAAATATATAAGGATTCCAGGAAAATTTTACAAACTTCGTACATATTAACCAGCATTTTAGTTTTAAGAATAAATTTCATAGAATTCTTACATCATATGAATTATTCAGTAGAAGAGAAAAAATTCCGGAAAACTTTGGTTTGTCCAGAATTTTAGCCAATTAAGAGGTCAAGCGGTCTACCGAAATACATTGTAAGGCTGTAGGTAGTAGTGCTAGTGTCACAAAAATTGTTTACGCATGAACTTATGACCTGGGCCTAACATGACAGTATCACTTGTCGTTATCATGAAGTCTTCCGAACCAATATTCAAAATATTTATCCAATATTTTGTAGGACAACTATTAACATACATACATACATACCTATATATACATGGCGATCAGAGAACCTTGGTTTCACCGGGTTCAATGAAGATCATTTGGCAAACGCCATAATCGCCGAGCGAAATGGGTCCAGTTCCCTGTTAATTACGAAGGTGGAGCTACAGCTCATCTTCGATTCATTAAAGAAGGAGAAGTCAGCAGGAGTCGATGGCATATCCAACGTTGTACTTCGACATTTACCTCAAGAAGCAGTAGACATTTATACCACTCTGTTTAACAACGCTCTGAATAATGCATATTATCCAGTGCGGTGGAAGACAGCTGTGGTGCATCCTCTCCCGAAAAAGGGAAAGGACAACTCCAATCCGGCGAATCTCCGGTCGATAAGTCTTCTTCCGAGTATCAGCAAGGTATTCGAAAAAGTTATCAACAGAGCTCTGTCTAAGTGGGCAGAGGACAATAATATCATACCGGACAATCAGTTCGGTTTTAAGGCGGGACATGACACCATTCATGCCGCGTCTAAACTCGTTTCTGATGTCCAATGGAACAAATCTAAGAAGCAGTGTACAGGTGCCTGTCTGGTTGATCTGGAGAAGGCCTTCGACACCGTATGGTTAGAGGGTCTTTATCTAAAGTTGACCAGACTTGGCATTAGTAAACCACTTTTATATATGCTTTATGATATGCTCAATGGCAGAAAGTTTGTTGTCAAAAGTGGCAATGTAACTTCTGCCACAACCTTTAATATTAAAAATGGTCTTCAGCAGGGAGCGGTCAACTCGCCGATTCTATTCAGCATTTACACCAGCGATCTGATAAGTAGTCTAACTCAGGCAATTGCATATGCCGACGATCTACTCGTAATTGCGTACAGAACAGCTCCAAAAGTCGAGGTCATCAGGATTCTTTTGCAGCGTGACTTCGAGAAGATTCAGCAATATTGCGATGACTGGAAGTTGAAAATCAACTTTCAGAAATCAGAAACTATCTTGTTTAGGACTCCGTTGCTTAGGGCCACAAGGGATATGAGAAAGAACTGGCGCAAGCTGGTGATCGTAGGGCCAAATGGACATCCACTGGCGAGTAAAAGTGTAGTAAAGTACCTTGGCATCTGGATGGATCAGTATTTGTATTTCGACAGACATATAAATGCTGCTCTGGCCAGGGCTAGGGGAGCTTTTGCCCTGACGAAACGGTTGTTTTATAGCAGCCGGCTTGACAGCAGGGTGAAGGTGATTTGCTACATGGCCCTTATCCGGCCGATGATTGCCTATGGATGTCCGGTTTGGTTCAACGTTGCCCCATCTCAAATGGAAAAGATTCGGGTGTTTGAGAGGCAGTGTCTACGACGCTGCCTTGGATTGCACAGAACACCAGAGTCGGAGTACAAACACTACTATTCCAACCTGGCTCTATACAACGGGGCCAACATAAATAGGATAGATAATTTCTTGCTGAAGCTTATTCGGGGTCACATTGCAAGAGCGGTGTCCTCGTCCAACAGCTTAATTTTCGGGGCTTATTACCCTAAATACGAATACTATGAGAGTGTGCGTCTAAGCGGCTTTATTCCGCCCGATGCATTCCTCCACCTAGACAGTCGAGGGCTGATCCAGGATAGAGCGGCGGTTCCGCTAATCTACCACGTCGGCCGTAGAACTGTAGATCGGCGGCTCCTTTACAGTCGAGACGTCCTCGCACAAGACGGAGCTGAGCACCTTCGGTTCAGTAGGACTGTGTCCGAACGGGACCGAAGAGATAGGGTAAAGCAGGAGAACCAGTTCTGGTGGTTGAAAAACGAAGATGAAGTTCCTTCAGACATTTAATAGTTGACTTTGCTATTTTCTTTAGTATGGCCGACTTGCATAGGTTTAGGTAGTTAGTTTTAAGTAGGGACAGTCAGGGTGGCACAAAAAAAAAAAAAAAAAACCAAAAAAAAAAAAAAAACACAAAAATTATAAAATCCACAAAAACACAAAAAAAATCATAAAACCGGAAAATGCTTGCTGTGGCTGTTCTAGTATGTAAGTAGTCTGTAAATAGCTTATAAGTAGGTTGTAACTAGTTTATAATTAGTTGTAAATAGTTTTAAGTAGCTTTAAGTAGTTTTAATTAGTTTTAATTAGTTTAAATTAGCTTTAATTTAGTTTTATGTAGTTTGTAAGTTTTATATAAAACCAAAAAAAAATATAAAGACACTGATACCGAGTTTTTTTGTAAATTCTTCTCGGTAAAAAATAAAACCGATCTGGATTTAGTATTAAGATAGTTCTTAGGCCGAAAGGCATTAGCATTAAGTTATTATAGTTTAACTTAGAGCGCCCGACTGGGGCCAGTAAGTTAGTTTTTAAGATAATGATAAGTAGGCTAGTTTTTATGAATTTTTGTCTAGCTTTAAGATAGTTTTAAGAAAATTGAAAAATAAAAATGAATTAAAAAAAAAAAAAAAAAAAAAAAAATACATACGTACTATGTTTAATATATTTTCTTACCTTAGGTACTTCCAGCAATTGGTCTACTAACCACAAACTAAAGGGTTTTTCAAACGGGACGCTACAAAAGTAAAGCAACAGGGACAGCAAACGACGCCATATTTCTTGCCGCTCTTTTGACATTTCTCTTGAGTAAGGTTTGCCATTTCATGATGGAAAGATATACGAGCCAACAACGAGTCGAAATTATTAAAATTTACTACCGAAATTCGGAGTCAGTGGCCTCAACGTTAAGAGCGTTACGTCCAATTTATGGTCGTCATAATCGTCCTAGCAGATCATCAATTGAGCGTCTTGTGGACAAATTTGAATCCACAGGCACAGTACAAAATGTTTCCGTGCCAGTGAGACAAAGAAGTGCCCGTAGCGTCGAGAATATTGCTGCCGCTGAGGCTTCAGTTGTAGAAAAATGTTTCTTTCACACGTCGTTCTCAAGCTTTGGGCATCGCTGTGACGTCGTTGTGGTGAATTTTGAGAAAGATCTTGGCCTACATCCTAACAAGATTAAATTGACGCAAGAACTGAAGCCACTTGACCACCAGAAGCGTCGTATGTTCGTGAATTGGGCTGAGCAACAACTTGAAAATGATTCGGATTTTCATCGAAAAATCATCTTCAGCGATGAGGCTCATTTCTGGCTGAATGGCTTCGTCAATAAACAAAATATGCGGTATTGGTCAGGCAGCAATCCACACGTACTCCATGAGTCATCATTGCATCCCGAAAAAATTATGGCTTGGTGTGGTTTATGGGCCAGCGGCGTCATTGGGCCGTACTTCTTCCATGATTATCAAGACTGGCGCGTTACTGTGAATGGAGATCGCTACCGTTGAATGATAACCGAATATTTTTAGCCCCAATTGGATGATATGGACTTGGAGAACATGTTTTTCCAACAGGACGGTGCCACAAGGCACACAGCGCATGTCACAATCAATTTATTGAAAACCAAGTTTGGAGAACGTGTTATCTCACGAAATGGTCCGATCGTGCGATTTGACGCCGTAAGACTATTTCCTGTGGGACTACTTCAAGTCTATGGTCTATGCCAACAAGCCAGCGACGGTTGATAAACTTCGTACGAATATCGAACGTGGAATTGCAGCAGTATCGGCCGATGCTTGAAACCCAGGGTTCAGCGACTGGACTTCTGCAAACGTGCCCGTGGTGGCCATGCAAAAGAAATCGAGTTCCATACATAATGGCATCAAACGTACTTTCACAGGAATAAAGAATTTTATTGATATCCAAACCGTTTTTGTTTTATTTAAAATACTAAATATTGAACAAATTTACAATAGGGCACTTTTTTGTTTTGAAATTCAATTATAAAATTCTTAAGTACGGTTTTTGATAATAACTTAAACTGCTCCAAATTTCTGTGTTGTGTCAAATGTATTGAAAGGGGGTCAGTATGATTATTGTCTCAGACACGCAAATGTGAATAAAGTAGTATTTTCGGTTTTAGCATGCTTATGACCCAAACAAACATATTAGAAAACCTTAAAGGTGACAGGTTTTTTCACGAGCTATTATTATAACGTGCTAATAACGAATATGGAACTAAATTTTATAAAAGGAGATTTGAGTTTAGTTACTCTTTTTTACGGCAGTATTTTGTTCTTTATTTTTGTACCTGACTCAAGACGAAAATCATTTTAACTGAAATAAAATTCGATCATATCAATTACATCAAAGCTTGTCAATATACCGCCTTTTAGTCATTTCAACCAGTGCATCGGCCTTGATTGCATCAATCATTACGCCATTTACCAATGTCAATAGAAATTCTTTTCTGTCACTATATTGTGACACTTACCTGGTATATTGGCTTCTTAAAATTAACTAAAACATTTTTAAAGTTTTCGCTTTTCATGTATAAGAAAAATTTCCTTATACATTACAAGAAAATATACACACTGTCGTCATTCTGATCGTTTACTATGGTTTCAACTTATTTCATAATCGCTATAAGACTTTAAGAATTACCATAGTTGTATAGAGTCCTTCCTTTAGCTATAGAAATTTATTTCCAAAGTTTCTATGACGGACTCTCAAAAATGTTAAAAAAAGAGGAAAACGATAAATGCACTTTCACACAAATTGTATATCAGCCCAGACGATTTAAAGAAAAGTTCTTCGTTTTAAACTTTTATTTATAGAACCCTCTTCAAGGTAAAGGAATTTCTTCTTTTTTTCATAATTTGTCTTTTGCCATGAAAGACTTGAATGAAAGTAGAGCAAAGTTGTTCCGTGTTAAAATTTATATACATACGTAGAGGGTATATGTATGTACATAATATGTATAGGAATTTTATAGAATATCCTGCCACATAAAACTTTTTGTAGATATGACTTTAAAGAACTTCAGAGATTTCGGTAGGAAGAAAAACAAATTAATTTTACAGATACTTGTAGAATAATTTCAAGTTTTGCTAAAACTGAAAACTATTAGAATAATTTCGTTTTAATAATTTGAATATCTTACTAAGGCCTTGCTGATAAGTACATGCAGGTTGTCACAGAGAATGTACAGTACAAGATAGAAAGTTTTAGATTTTAATAAAGGCTTGACCGAAGTCTTACATTTCAATTCATATAGATTTAGGTACCTGCCTAGTTTCCTCTCAAAAAGAAGTCTTACTGCAAAATTTGATAAAACCTGACATTGAAATTAAGATAAAAGCAGTGCGTCCTGCCGGAAGTTCTATCTGTCTGCTTATAGCTTCAGCTTAAACGGATTAGTATATATTTTAAATTTTGTGTTTAAAGGTCTTTTTGCAAATAGATTTTTTGGTTAGAGAGGGTCTATCTAGGATTCTAAACTCTCTTTGAAACCAAAGAAGGACACTTTTCTTAAAGAAAATATTTAATTTTGAAAAAAATATACCTACAACAGAAAAAAATTATAAAAAAAAAATAAATAAAAACTTTAACAATTCGAATTGTCAAAAATTTATAAAAAAAATAAAATATGTCACTATTAGGTAGTACCTTGTGGCATGATGGTTAGGGCGTAGGACTGTCATGCCAAAGGTCTGGGTTCGATTCCCAGCCGCTACCACCTAAAAACAGAAATGTTTTTTTCACGAGGTACTGCCTCTTGCGAGGAACTGACAAATCCTCCAAGAGTATACTTGTCATGAATAAGTGCTCTTCATCTAGCCGTTCGGACTCGGCAAAAAATTGTAGGTCCCCACGAAATCTCGTAATTTTAAAAAATCTTGAAAAACAAAATTTCACAGATTAATAATCTGCTTTCCATAATCAGTATCAAGTATCAAGTATCAAGTATCAAGTATCAAGTATCAAGTATCAAGTATCAAGTATCAAGTATCAAGTATCAAGTATCAAGTATCAAGTATCAAGTATCAAGTATCAAGTATCAAGTATCAAGTATCAAGTATCAAGTATCAAGTATCAAGTATCAAGTATCAAGTATCAAGTATCAAGTATCAAGTATCAAGTATCAAGTATCAAGTATCAAGTATCAAGTATCAAGTATCAAGTATCAAGTATCAAGTATCAAGTATCAAGTATCAAGTATCAAGTATCAAGTATCAAGTATCAAGTATCAAGTATCAAGTATCAAGTATCAAGTATCAAGTATCAAGTATCAAGTATCAAGTATCAAGTATCAAGTATCAAGTATCAAGTATCAAGTATCAAGTATCAAGTATCAAGTATCAAGTATCAAGTATCAAGTATCAAGTATCAAGTATCAAGTATCAAGTATCAAGTATCAAGTATCAAGTATCAAGTATCAAGTATCAAGTATCAAGTATCAAGTATCAAGTATCAAGTATCAAGTATCAAGTATCAAGTATCAACTATCAACTATCAACTACCAAATAAAAATAGTTTTTGAAAAAACAAACTCAAAATTAAGAGAGAAAACATAAAATATGATTTAGACCATCACACAGTGACCCGTTTGTTGAATTTTGGCGACAAAAAAACTTTTCCTACGCCAATCCTTCATACACATTAATTAAATTTGCTACACTTAATGATTTGGGGATGCTGAATTCATTGTAATTGCCAATTTTGTTCTACTTTAAAAAGAGGCTTCGCAATTAAGGCCAAAACATGGTCCCAAGCTTCGAAATTTTGAATAAAGTACTGTCAAATTTATGAACCGAGACAAGTTTAAAAATATATAATAAAATATGTGCCTGAATGTACACATACTTTCATATGAAAATGACTCCAATACAGATTTGTTCAAAGTTTTAACAAAAGGGTCAGAAATGTTGCGAAGTGTTAACATGGGATCACAATTAATTTTTGTGGTAGTTCTTAAAATTGATTGTATTGGAAATTATTTTTAGAACAAATTTGATCGATTCTGAAAAAAATTAGACAAATTTGGCGACTGGAAGTAGCAAATCAAATTTTAGGTCAATTATTCATAAGCTCGAAAAAATCAAAAATAATTTAAATTAATAGTCAATGTAGAAATTTTTTCTGGTTGCAATATTTAAGCCTACATTACGCTAAGAATTCTGATAGTTGACAATTGGAAAAAGCCGTTAGATAACCATAGTTTTAAAATGTAAGAATGTTTAAATTTTTCATAAATAATAGTTTGTAGTTTTACAGTTTTTCTATTCTATTTCTACTACCAGAATTCTAAGCCTGATGTCAGGTTTAAATATTGCAATCATAAAAAGTTCCAACATTATTTAAGCTTTTACTTTAAATTATTTTAGATTTTTCGAGTTTTTGAGCAGCTATTTCCAACCATCAAATGTGTCAAGTTTCTTTCAGAATTGATCGGATTAGGTCAAAAAACAATTTTCGACACAAAATATTTTAAAAACTTGCACCAATATTAATTGAGAAAATTTTTCAAAATTTTGAACTATCTTCTTTAAATTTTGAACAAATTTGCATCGGAGCCATTTTTAGATGAAAACATAAATTCAGGCACATATTAAAGCTCATTTTAATCATAAACTTGACTCAGTTCCTGACTTCGACACTACTTTATTCAAAATTTTGAAATTTGGGACCATGATCTTACCTAAATTGCAAAGCCCCTATCTAAAGTAGAAAAAAAAAAATAGTCAGTACCACTGAATTCAGCAACCACAAATAATCATTCCAGTAATTTGTACCTTTAAATAATTGGCGTGGGAGTATCAACAAACGGACCACTGTGCGTCTGCGTCAACGCCTGGCATTTTTTGTATTTAAAAAAAAAAATTATCTGTTTAACTTGATAAAAACATTTCGCTACTACCGCATTAGTACACTCCTCGTCAACTGAATACGCACAAACATTTTTGAATACATTTTATCCATTTTTTCCAAACAGTGATGGTTATTATGCCATCTGTTGATGGTAAAAATGTTCGTAACATATAAATAACAGAATTTCAAAGTTTTGTCCAAAAACAACCGTGAGTTTTTCCTTCAACCACTTCCAAAGTGTAACTTATACAAAGTAGAAGTTTCTTTTTGAGTCAACTGAATAGGTACAAAAATTAAAATTGGTATTGGAATGGAATGAAACAAGTTTTTGTTTAAGTTTAGTAGTGGGTACTTCCACCTTTATTTTTAATTACTTCGTAAATTCGATCCGGCATGGAATCGTATAGCTTTTTAATGTAATTTAACGAAATTTCGCTCCACGCTAATTTGATTGCAGAAATTAAGGTTTCTTTGTCTTCGAACTGACGACCACCCTCATAAACTTTGCGTACTAACCATCCCCAGACATTTTCTATGATGTTTAGATCAGGTGAGTACGGCGGCCATTGAAGCAACTTCACTTGTTGCTGCTCTATCCATGTTTTTATTATGCGCGCTGAGTGAATAGGCGCATTATCATGTTGGTAGGTCCAGTTTATGGGTCCAAAGATGTTAGAAAATTTAGGAAAATTTCTTTCCAAAATTACTTTATACCCAGCTGCTGTCATTCTTGATGTTACAACCTCGAGCTCAACTGTTCCATAATAACTGACTGCTCCCCATATCATGACACCTCCTTCACGACTATGATGGCGCTTTAAAAATCTTTTTTCTTTTCTTTAGTCGTGAAAATAGAAGTTGAACCCATCAGGGCCATCGAAATTAAACTTTTTTTCATCTGAAAAAACCACGTGATACCATTCTTTTTTCCAACTCATGTGAAGTCTTGAAAAATCTAATCGCAACATTTTCCCCCTCTCGTCAAGTGGTGGTTTTTTCTTAAGTTTCATTTGTTTAAGATGGCTTGAGTTGTTGATTACTATTAATACTGTTGAGCAACTTGCGTTTACGCCGACTTTTTGTTTTATTTTTGCCACAGAATCAGAAGAATTTGATGCTGCTGATGATTTTGCTCAGCTGCTGTTGTTGCTGTTTTCTTACCTCCCTTCATGTTTTTGCCGTATGCATCTTTATTTTTCAAGTAAGAATAAACTACATTAAAACTTCGGCCAACTTTATCAGCTATTGCACGTCCAGTTAGGCCTTGGTCTCTAAGTAAATCGATTTTAGCTTTTTCAACACTGTTAAGACACGTAGATCCTTAAAATTTGAAATCAAGAATTAAATTTTACTGAAAACACTAAAATCGTTAATTTAAACTGTCAAGCACTCCAAAAAACTTATAAACAACGAAGAAAATGGCGATGTACCTATTCAGTTGACTAGAAAAAAAAAAAACTCCTACTTTGCATATAAAACACTTTGCAAGTGGTTGAAGAAAAACTCACGGTTGTTTTTGGATAATTCTTTCGGAATTATCTGCTTAACATCTTAAGGGAATAGTTAGCATCAACAGATGGCATAATAACCAACACTGTTTGGAAAAAAGGGATAAAGTATATTAAAAAATGTTTGTGCGTATTCAGTTGACGAGGAGTGTATATCTATCACAGAAATATGTACAAAATGATTGGAATGTATTTAGAACCGTTAAAATGTTCAACCTTTAAACAAACAAGAAATCATAACCTTCACCATGCAAAAACATTTACATTCAACTAATAGTAACCTCTTTATAAAATTTTAAGTCCATTTCCTGAACTCTTCAACATAAAACAAGTATAAAACTATTAAATGAAAAATGTATACTCTTGATAACATAAATTTGAACATTTATTTAGAACAAAAAAATACAAACCTTAAAAATAAATTGCATTTAAAATTATGAACAAAAAATGTCAGTCACGGTACACCGCACACTGAAAACTGGATAACAATACAAGTACTTACATATATACCTATACCAAACCAACCCAAAAGATAAATTTTATCTAAAGAGTCTTTTGAAAAACTTTTTACACTTGCCATCATCTCATACTTATACTTGGTTCTCGAATCTCGATCTCAAAAGGGAAGTAAGTACTTTTGAAATTTCTCTTAAATTCAATGACACAAAAGACAAATTAAATTGACAGCATAATAATAGAAGGTCCAATCTTTAGAAAACAAAAATGAAAGAAAAAACTTTACAACCGTCGACGCATAAAAGTTTAAAGCATACAAATATACAATATCAAAAACATATAAAAAAAAAATAATAATGATTCCATTATCCTTATTTTAAGGACGTCCTATTAAAAATATAGCATTTGACGTGCTCTTCCGCAACCATCAGAGACAATGTGAGATGTGACATCTTTTCATAGTCCACCTCACGGCCGACAGTTCCACCAGCAGCAAAAAAAAAGCCTTAAAAAAAAATCACTGAGGGAAAACGATTCAATACTCTGGGAAGGTACTTTTAATGTCTTGATCTCAAATTCCGGCTTTTCTGAGAGCTTTATGTTTTTTTTTTTTGTGATTTTTAATATTTTTCTTTATTTTAGTAGGGTAGACTTAAAAACGAAGAACAATTGATTATCGATTGGATTGTCTAACAAAAAATGTAACTTTTCAATTGTATTTATTCCAAATTGAATGAGAAATTATGATTCAATATGAAAAAAATGTAACTGAACTAATCGTACGTTATAAAAATGGGTGTCAACGTGAGAAACAGAACTGAGAAATTCTAAAGCAGAAAATTCAAGCAGGTTTATTTTGCTTGCTCTTTCATGATACAAATGTCTTGCTTCAAATCAATATTAATGAGAGGGGGAATTTCCCCTCCCATAGTTCTAACAATACCACGTTATAGACGTTTCACATAAAAAAACACTCGTCCCTTCCCCTCCCTGAATAAATCTTGTGGGCAGTCATGCATACTAAAATTTTGTTTTTGTTTTAAAATTTTATTAAAACAGACTCGAAAATGTACATTACGCAACCAGTGCTGTCGAATTTACTGCAAAAGCAATGCGTATATTGCTTTCACCTAGTGCATACTGCCATACTTACTATTAACCTATGTTTTTGTTACCTTTTTTTGTAATTTTGTTGTTTATAAACAAATGTATTGAGCAACAATAGAGATGGCATTACTTTTCATATTTTTCAATCTACAATATCCATTTCGAAAATAGAGCAATATTGGTGAACTAACCAACTATGTATTGTATTTGTGTTCTGTTTGTCAGCATTAGTTGTTTTCTCAGAATCAATTGATTGCATAAAAGAAAATATGTTCATCTTGTATGATTAGAATTGAAATAAGCTTCAATTTGTACGTTGCCTTCACATTTTTTCAAAAAACTGATATTTTCTGAGAAATTAAGAAAAAACGTAATATTACCCCCCTTTAACTCTCCCTTTAAAAAATGTACCCCCGGTCCAAATTTACGAAAATTTGAAGGAAATGCTTAAGACGTCAAGGCAAAGCTCTCCACCAAAAGTCAGCATTGTCGGAATTTTTTCGATGTGAAAATCTAATTTTCCTGGACTTTTTGGACATTTTGGACATTTTTTTAATTTCGAAAAATCCGTGTCGATTGTAAATTTTATCCTCCACAAAAAAGTTTCTAACGCTGCCTTAAAATTTTGCTTTATTTTCAAGTTCTATAAGAAAAACCAAAAAAGGTTGCTTTTGCCCCCCTCTAAATTAGACCTTTACTTTGCGGTTTTCTGATCTTCAATGACCCTTTTATAGCCCAGGAAAAATGAACTTTCACTGCAGAAAAGTCATTCACTTTCAATTGTCGAAAATACTAGTTTTTCGCGTATAACTTTGGAATGGTAAATGGTGTTAAAAAGTAGTTTACACAGAAATTATATATGCTATGATTCTCTTCAAAATTGTTTACATTTTTTTTCTCCGACTGATGAGTAAGAAGCTATCGGCATTTCAAAAAACCTAAGTTGACGAAAATATCACCTTTTTGGGTATAACTCAGAAATAGAGAGCGTTATTCAAAACATTTGTGTACACAATTTGTGCGTTATGTTTATACAAAAATAACCATTATTTTTTCCAAGAGTGATAATCCAAAAGATATAATTTTTTCAAAGAATTTCGTCAAAAACCCAAAATTTCAGATTTTTGCTTTTAATATTTTTTAAGAACTATTTATAAGGAGCACTTTTTCGATACGGGGCTCCAATAAATAGATATTGTGACTTCAAAAACTATCAGATTTCGAAAATGCTTGTTTTCGGGCCTAACTTGGGAAAAATTCCAAGATAAATTTTAAATCTTAAGTATGTTTACTTTTCTATTAAGAGTACTCACGCAAAAGCTTACACACAAATCTGGTTTGCGATAAAAGTTATTCAAGGTCAAACGTCTGCAATATTTTTGTGAAAAAATTGTGAAAATTAATTTTTGCCTTGATAATCAAAAAAAATTCTGACGTTTGACCTTGAACATAATTTCATTCAAGCCAGATTCGCATGTATACTTTTGCATGAGTATTTCTTATAGAAAAATAAAGATATTTGTGTTTAAAAATTATAATTTGGAATTTTTCCCAAGTTGAAATGCATTTTTTCAAACCATGTAAGGACCCAGAAACTAGCATTTTCGAAAACTTATAGTTTTATAAATCTTAAAATCTATTTATTGGGGACTCGTATCGAAAAAGTGCTCAAGTGGTCACAATAGTTCTTTTAGAAAATATTATCTTCTACAAAATGAATCTAGATCATTTTTCAAAAACTTTGACATTTAAGAGAAAAACGCAAAATACGGTTATTTTTGTTTTTTCTACAGTTAAGAAAGTTAAAGAGCCTACAATCTGTGTTAGATAAAATTTTAACATTAACCGTTTGAAAGTGGTAATCGAAAATCATTACTTTTAATACTTTACATTTTTGAAAAACCAATATCTTGTTACCTGTCACTTGTTTTAAAAATAAAATGCACGAACTTGCTCTATGTTCAAATTCCTTGGAGCTAAGAAATATGAAAATAATTATATACAAGAAAATATAAAAATATGATAAACGCATTTAAAACATCCTTTCAATTATATAAACAAGTAGTAGTAAGGTCATCTTGAGCTCAAAACCAAGTATGCCATTTGATTACTTGAAGAAATAGAAATAAATGCAAACACAAATTTTTAAATCGTTGAAGCGATTTTCTTATAAATTAATTTTAAATATATAAAAAATTAGTTACGTTTTTGAAAAGAAATGTTGGTATGCCAATTTCGAGTATTTATTAATATTATTTTATTAACTTAGTTTCAAGAAATTTCATCAATCCGTTTTTGAAATATTGAATTTTCAAAAAAAATTGTTTATGTATATTTTTTAAAAATCCAAAATTGATTTTTTTTTGTAATTTTGATATGCAAATTTATTAAAATTTGAAAGGAGCCTCTGCATAAAAATTTTGATTGTAATCGGTTGAGCCGTTAATGAGAAAATCAAAAACCAAAAAAAAAAACGTTATATGGCAGGTACCGTTAACAATGGTACACCATACGTACAGTAACACTAATTTTTTTTTCAAAATTGTTGGAGCCCTTATTGAAATAAATAAGATTTTCCTTAACGGTTATGGCAAGTACCGTTATATTTTGAGCTAATTCGATTTCTCCTCTGGAGAATCATCAAAAAGCCTTAAGTTCAAAATTTGAAGAAGATCGCATCATTGGCATAGCCTGTAGATCCAGATACAAACAGTCAGACAGACAGAATTTTGCCACTCACTTTTTTGGTGTTCTTTATCATCGTAATGTTATGGTTGATTGTTATCTCGAATTTTTTTTTCACTAATACTAAACTTGCCCTGTGTTACAAAAGACGGCTGCTGAGCTGTTAGACTGGAGAAATAAATCGGGAAAAATTGAGAGGTAAAAGACAGACTTGTTTTTATTTCCAAATTGATTATTTTTATTAATGAGAGCCCTGGTTCCCGAGAGGTTATTTTTGTTTTAATTTAAAAAAAGAAGAGATCCCTCAATAATTTCAATTGAATAATCGAAGATGAAAATCGCTGCCTTCTGTTTCCACCTTACTGCCAAGTTGTCAAAAGAATAAGAGGTTTTAAACGCAGCCTCTTTTAAAACCTTCAACTCTCCAATGTCGAATAAAAGCTTCGACACAATTTGTCATCGTTTTGCTCTTCTCCATGTTCTTAACCATGTGCTTAGCTGTCAATTGGATCGCCCAGTTCACCAAGATGTCCAATAATTTTATTTCACCTCGTTTCCGTAGATTTGTCACACAGTTTGGCATTTTGTAACAGTATGTATATCGCAAGTAAAAATGTTTTAATATGTTTTTTAAGATAACAGCAATCTTCAAACTGAGCATACATTTTTAACAACAACTTCTTTATTTAAAAGTTAAAAGCAAAAATCTGAAATTTTGGGATTTTGATGAAATTTTTCAAAAAATTATATGTTTTGAATTAACAATTAAAGGGTAACATAATGCACAAACTGTGCATACAAATGTGTTTGATAACTCTTACCAGTTTTAAGTCATACGTAAAAAGTGATATTTTCGTCAATTTACGTATCTTCTTACCCATCAGTCGGAGAAAAAAAGTGTGAAACATTTTTTGGAGAAAATCATAGTATCTACAAGTTTTGCCTACATTATTTTTAATATTATTTAACGTTCCAAGGTTATACGCGAAAAACGAATATTTTCGACATTTGACCATAAATAGCTTTTGACACAAGCCAGATTCGTCTGTAGACTTTTACATGCGTATTCCTTATCCACAAATAAAAATAATTGCATTTAAAAATCTTCAGATTGACATTTTATTTTTACATTTTTCCTGGGCTATTAATGTTCTTTGAAAATTAAAACTCATGAATGTGCTTGTTCCTTTTCATATAATCAATAATAATGTATTTAGAAAAACATCAGAGCAGTTTTTTTTCGCGAAATACAGTCGCAATTACAAAAAAATGTTATAAGTTAAGAACACTATGAGATATGAACTTTTCAACACTGAAAAATATAGGAAACCAACCCCTCCACAATTTCTGTTGATGGGCTTGAGCAATTTATTTTTTTTTAGATCTTATTGATCTAAAGATTATGATTTTTGAGATTTTTTACACTCTATGACTTTTTTGTTGAGAGTTTACTTTCTATATTGTGTTTTTTTTTTTTAATTACGTGGTAGACCCATTAAATACATGTACAAATTTTTTTCCAGTTAACTTTAAATTTTTTATTATTCTTTTATTATTATAAGCATAGTAGATGATTTAAATACAATCGTTTAAATTTGTAAAATAATATTTGTCCTCGAAATGCTTTTAAAATATTTTTAATTTCAATTAATTGAATTTGGTAAGCTTATATTAAATATTAAAAATACAATATAAGTAAATACTTGTGCAAAATTAATTCCCAATTTTTTATTTCTTACATCCAAGCATTCACACACACACACACATAAACACAGCCATTGAAATCTGTAAGGCTAACAAGTTAAATTAATTTATTCCAGAATACTGCCCTCAAGGAATACAACCCAACACACAGTAATATTCAAATTTATTCCAATATCTGCTGGCGATTTATATTGGTATATATTTGTAGATATATATGTTGTTCTCCAGCAAAACGGATGACCATAATAATATTTCCAACTTTTCCACCCATATTCTCACACAGAGAAGGGATATGACGTGGCGGTGGTACCCACAATATTCTGCCAAAGTATTTTTTATGACGTAAATTTAATTTGAACATCTCACCGCGCAGCGCACACCACCATCGACCTCCTTAGCCCAAGCTTAATACAGGAAGATGAAACGATTTTTTGCCTCACTTTAAGGCAGACTTAATTGCTTTTCCTTTCGCGCGCTCGAGGATTTATGTGTTCGTTTCCACATTGATTTTTAAAGCGAATTCGGGTAAAGTATGTAGGTCGTCGTAGAGGTAGCTTAAGTCTGGATTCATGTTTCCTTCTCGTGTTTCTTGTTGCTGTTGTCTAAGTTGTTGTTGTTGTTTTTGGTTCTCATTAAAGACGTGCAATTCAAATTCTTAATTAAATAAATTCTAAATGTGTCATTTGGCTTAAGTTGGATCAATTCGGAAAGCCGTTTAGCTTAGTTCTACATCTACCACCTTTGATGTTTCTTAATCAAAGTTCATTCACACAGAATATTGATGGCGTCATAAGTATGTGTGTGTGTGTGTGTATGTCTTTACAATTACATGCTTGTCATGTTAGCACATACTTAGTTTCAATTAAATTGCTATACAAAACTACCAAGAATACATAGCTACAGCTATACACTCTGGAATACCATCTATTCTCATAAGAATGCTTCAGAATATTTCCACTTTCTATAAAAACATACCTATACACACATACCTACTTAATACGTATGTTGATATGTATGGATGCTTGTATTTAGATGAAGCATGGGGTGGTGAAAATTAATGAAAACAATTTTCAGTTATTTGTCACTTTTTTGTCAGTCTTATACGCTTAGCTGGAGTAGCTTTGCTGTATATGGGTGGGTATTTGTAAACATTGGCGCATTAGGATTATAGTGAGAACATGTTTCAGGCTCATGCTAGGGGCGTATGAATATATATAAGGAAAGCAGCGGGAGTTAGAAAAATGATAGCCTTTCCAACAGAAATAATTTTTTGACATTTATATACTCAGTTGTGCATTACAAATCATCTTGCATAGGCTAACAATAAAAGAACAACCCACTGAGTAATTCAAATTTAATTTGAAAGTCACTTTTTAATATTTATGTACACGAAGTTGTATCTGTAGAAAATTAAAACTATTTGATGTGATGTATGGGCTCTTGAAAAGCCTGAAACCGCTCCATACTTCAATCGGTTCATCTTATTAAGCGATGAAGCATTCTTGAGGCTTCCATAAATATTCAGGTTTGATGAATTATTAATGTAATTGTACACTATGGCGTATGTGGAATATTTTTTTTTTCTAAATTTTGTTCTTTTATAAAATTTGTTTTTCTTTCTTAAACTTAATGTATAAAACTACCAAATTGTCTCATATCCTTTTATTAAAATATTTTTTATCATAAAAAAAGATTAATTTTTGGGAAAGTTTCCATACCCCAAATCATGTGGTCAAAGTATAAATCGGACGTATTTTCTTATTTATTTTTCAATTTTCGTTTTTGGGTTTGCAATGTTTAAAAAGGATTATTATGAAGATTAAGACAAAATTATAAAATTAAAATAAACTATTGGGTTTTTCAATAAGAGCGCTACAAAAGTTTTTTTAAATACAACAAAAACGGTTTTGGATTTCAGTGGAATTCTTTATTTCTGTGAAAGTACGTTCGATGCCATTATATGGAACCCGATTTCTTTTGCATGGCCACCACGGGCACGCTTGCAGAAGTTAAGACACTGAGCTCAATTTTCGAAGGTTTTCAAGCATAAATCGGCCGATACTGCTGCAATTTCACGTCCGATATTCGTGCGAAGTTCATCAATCGTCGCTGGCTTGTTGGCATAGACCAAAGACTTGACGTAGCCCCACAGGAAATAGTCTGACGGCGTCAAATCGCACGACCGAGGCGGCCAAGTGACCGGACGTGGACGTGAGATAACACGTTCTCCAAACTTGGTTTCGAATAAATTGATTGTGACATTCGCTGTGTGGCTTGTGGCGCCGTCCTGATAGAACCACATGTCCTCCAAGTCCATATCATCCAATTGGGGCCAAAAATATTCGGTTATCATTGAACGGTAGCGATCCCTATTCACAGTAACGTGCCGGTCTTGATCATCACAGAAGAAGTACGGCCCAATGACGCCGCTGGCCCATAAACCACACCAAACCGTAATTTTTCAGGATGCAATGATGACTCATGGAGTACGTGTGGATTGCTGCCTGACCAATGCCGCATATTTTGTTTATTGACGAAGCCATTGAGCCAGAAATGAGCCTCATCGCTGAAGATGATTTTTCGATGAAAATCCGAATCATTTTCAAGTTGTCGCTCAGCCCAATTCACGAACATACGACGCTTCTGGTGGTCAAGGGGCTTCAGTTCTTGCGTCAATTTAATCTTGTAAGGATGTAGGCCAAGATCTTTTCGCAAAATTCGCCACAACGACGTCACGGAGATGCCCAACGCTTGAGAACGACGTGTGAGAGACACATTTGGGCTTTCTGCAACTGAACCCCCTCGGCAGCAATATTCTCGACGCTACGGGCACTTCTTTGTCTCACTGGCACGAGAGCATTTTGTACTATGCTTGTGGATTCAAATTTTTCCACTAGACGCTCAATTGTTGATGTGCTAGGACGATTATGACGACCATAAATTGGACGTAGCGCTCTTAACGTAAATTTTAATAATTTCGACTCGTTGTTGGCTCGTATATCTGTCCATCATGAAATGGCAAACCTTACTGAAGAGAAATGTCAAAGGAGCGGCAAGAAATATGACGTCGTTTTGCTGTCCCTGTTGCTCTACTTTAGTAGCGTTCCTGTTGAAAAACCCTTTATTTCTCCTCTCTCACCCACACTAAAAATTCACCAAATTCATCGATTTTGAACAGTCTTACATTGAAATATATTTGAAAACCCGTTTTATTTCATTTTAATTTTCTTTTGTCAAGTCGAAAAATTTGTTTGACATATCTCCTAGTTTTAAGCTTCCTAGAATCTGCATCCTTAAATTTTAAAGATTAATTAAATTTTAAAAATTAAAGATATCTGCGTTTGTACGTACTTTCTGCATTGATCATATTTCATCTTTCAATATCGAGAAAAGATATCGACTTCGGATGGATTTTATTTTAGAGATAATATAATAATATCACTAAAGTACAAAACTGAAACCGGTGGGGCTATCATCAAAAATGTCTACGTACCAAGTTTGAAAAAAATCGATCTATCCTTCTAAGCTATAGCGGAAAAAACAGACAGACAGACAGAATTGTGAGACTTTTTTGTCTTTCTTATCATTATAATGGTAAGTCCGATCAATATCTCGAGTTTGATTTTTTACGAACCCGTATTATAAAATTTATTTAATTCGTGAAGCAGGGCTGATATTTTCTATTTATCTTAGGGTTATTCCTATTTTCAGAAGAGCCTCAACCAAAAATTCACGTTTTGGTCGCTTGATGAAATGATGAATCTTAATGAAGTCGTTTTTCTGGCAATAATTAGGTATTCCAAGATATGCATTAATAAAACAGACATTGATCAGACTTATAAAAAAATGATAATCAACCCAAAAAATGTCATACAATTTTGTATTTTTGTTTGTTTTTTCGGTTACAGTTTAGAAAGCTGGGTCGATTTTCTTCAAACTTGGTCCATAGTGGTTTTTGGTGACAGTCCCACCGGTTCCTTTTTCTTATTCCAAAAATTCCTCTACAGGTCTTTTAAAAACTAAAATGCACGATCTAGTCCCACGTACTTGCTGTTATGCTCAAAAACCTTAGAACTTTTAGAGCTTAAAAACAAATTTGGTATTTGATACTACTTGAATTAAGATGAATAATACAAGTAATGCAAAACAAAAGTTGGGACTTGGGAGCGGTCCTCTTAAGAACTAATTTCTTATAAGTAGATAACAGATAACATTTCTGTAACATTTTAAAATAAAAAATGTGGAATTCCAATTTTTAGTATTTATTCTTACACAGACCTCGTTTAAAAAATTTTAAATATTGAATTTTCAAAAAAAAAAAATATACATTTTTGAAAATCCAAAAATTTTAATTTTTTTAAATTTTAATATGCAGTATTATTAAAATTTTAAAAGAGGGTTTTTACAAAAAAATTTTATTGATTTTGGATTAGCCGTTTACGAGGAAATCGAAAATAAAAAAAAAGTTATATTGCAGGTACCGCATCGTCAGCTTAGAGTGTAAGCTCCTATTTTGCATTTTTTTTATAAACAAAGTGTTCGCATAACTTGAATAAAACCAAAATTACATAAAATATTTTTCAACACTCGTTATTGCCAAATTCCACCATTTTTAGAGAGATGTCGGTGTATGTACGTACGTTCGTGCGTTCGTACGTTCGTACGTTCCTTTGCTTCTTTTCCGTTCACCATATCTCAAGAACAAATGAAGATATCGACTTCAAATAAATTTTATTTTGTAGATAGAGATTTCTTTTAAAAAAATTCAATGAGTTGTTTTTTTAGTCTCGTATATTTCCAGAACAAATCATGCTAGCGACTTCGAGTTGATTTTATTCTACGCATATTCACGTAGTTAAAAATCAGTAAAAATATAAAAAAACATATCAACTTAAGTTTTTTTTTACTAAAAAAAGTTGCTAAAATTTTTGGAAAAAAAGTGGTTTTATCAAATATTTTGAGAACAAATAATGTTTTTGAGATAATTGTATGTTATACACTAGTTTACTAATAAAAATTGATAAAATTTTTAAAAATATAGAATAAACAGCGAAAGCGAAAGAAACTACAAGTAGTTTTACCAATAATTGCTGAAATTTTTTTTTGTCTCAAATATCTTGAGAACAGACTCCCCCCGGTACAATTTTTTTTCTCGTCTGAATCTGATCTTTATATTCTGATTTTTTTCACATGGTGTAAGAATAGCCCCAACCCCATAATTAGTACATTAAAGTGAAAATAGCGAGACCATGGGGGTGTGAAATAAAAATCTGAAAAAAAATTAGAGAAATTGTTTTTCAATGTTTTGAAACGAATGAAGGCTATCCAAGACTATCTCCAATTTAAGGACCACCCTAATGTACATATATATGTATATAAATTCAAAGAAATATTTTTGGACTATCAGTATACAGTTCTTTTGAATTAAAGTAATCTTTTTGGTGAGAAAAAAAATTTCGTCTAATAAAAAATAACCATGGTACGAGGGCGGGTCAATAAGTCCGTGACTTTTGGAATAAAACACAGATTTTTTGATAAAAAATAATTTTATTTTTCAACGTAGTCTCACTTGAGCTCTATACACTTTGTCCAAAGCTTCTCCAATTTTTGTATCCCTTCCAAAAAAAATGATTTGTCGAGGTCCTCAAAATAGGCCTTTGTTTGCGAGATGACTTCATCATTGGAGTCAAATCTTTTTCCACCAAGCCATTTCTTCAGGTTTGGGAACAAGAAGTAGTCGCTCGGAGCCAAATCTGGAGAATAGGGTGGATGAGGAAGCAATTCATAGTCCAATTCATGGATTTTTGCCATGGCAACTGCACATGTGTGCCTTGCATTGTCTTGGTGGAAAAAACTTTTTTCTTGGCCAAATGAGGTTGGTTTTTTTCAAATCGTCATTGAATCGGTCCAATAAGTTGGCATAGTATTCCCCATTGATTGTTCTTCCCTTTTGAAGGTAGTCAATGTGGATTATCCCGCGTGCATCCCAAAAAACAGTCGCCATAACTTTATTGGCTGACAAACCCACCTTGGCCTTCTTTGGACCCGATTCACCCTTAGAAACCCACTGTTTTGACTGTTCTTTGGTCTCTGGTGTGTTGTGATGGATCCATGTTTCGTCCACGGTTACAAAACGGCGCAAAAACTCCTCCATATTGCGATTAAGCAACGCCAAACCTTCCTGTGAAGTTGTTACACGATTGCGTTTGTGGTCGACTGTGAGCAAACGCGGCACCCATCTTGCGGAAAGCTTTCTCATGCCCAAGTGATCATTCAAAATTGAAACCACTGAGCCATGCGAGATTCCTACGGCTTCCACAATCTCTCGCACTTTCAATCTTCGGTCGGCCAACACCATATCGTGAATTTTTTCGATTATTTCGGGTGTAGAGACCTCAACTGGGCGTCCAGGACGTTCGGCATCTTCAGTGCTTGTACGGCCACAACGAAATTCAGTAAACCACTTTTTTACCATTGAAATCGATGGTGCAGAGTCCCCATAGTATTTATCAAGCCTAGCCTTGGTCTAGGTAATGATTTTTTTCGCAAGAAATAATGCTTAATAAGCACACGAAATTCACTTTTTTCCATTTTCTCCTCAAATTAGTGAGTAGTCTGATAAAAATAGCTGTCACACACAAACTAACTGACGCAGCAAATTTAAATTTTGACAGGAGTCAACTGACAGATGCCTGTTGACAGGAGCAGTGTTGCTGTTTCAGTAAAGAGGTCAGAAATTCAAAAAGTCACGGACTTATTGACCCACCCTCGTATAAGAGAATTTTTTTTATTCGTCGTCAGTTAAGAGTTTGCAAACAAATCTAAATGAAACTGTTCTACATATATGCAAAAGTAAGCACAAATCACAAATGCAAATATTATTCCCGAAAAGGAATGTCAGTGAAAATTTTGTGGTCTAAAGTTGAGGTATTTCCTTCAGTTAAATTGTATATGAATTTTGTATACTTAATCTTAGATGCAGTCATTTAACATCAAAAACTAGGCTTTCCAAACTGCGAAAAAGGATAAGAAATGGTAGATTTTGAATGGCTATACTCTTCCAATTTTTAATTAAAGTAGCTTTTTTAACATGTCATATTTATGTCTTATTTTGTTAAAAATTAATGCGAAATCTAGCAAAAGACTTAGAGATCTTTGAGTTTTTGTTATTTTTTATTGGTTTTAATTGTTTTAAATATTTTGTAGGCCATCTGCATATGGTAGGTACCAGTGGCGTGGTGTCCATATAACACGATTCCTTGCGTCTTCCTCTTTGACATTTCCACCAAACAGCACCAAATTTAAATACAAATGTAGCCTATTGTTTGCTCATCATTTTAAGACCTTAATCTTAAAGATCCGACTAGTAAATCTCAAGTTATAAGAATAAAGTGAAATGCATCTAAAACGGAAAGCGACTATGAATTTCTACTTCTATAACTTAATGAAGAAAAAAGGGGTACTATACAGTTGTAAGAACAGTGAGATAGGTTCTTTAGTTTGCGGGTGTCTACCTTTTGTTACGTCTTCCCTTTTCAAATTATTCACGCCACGTCACTGGTAGGTACATACATTTTAATTTTTAGTTAAAAGCCTTATGAGTGAAATAAAAAAAAAATCAGTTAAGCTTCCGAGTTAAATCAAATACATAGAAAAGTGACCAGTGGGACCATTCAGTCAGAAAGGCATGGGTGAATTAAGTATCATTTTCGGTTTTAAAAATGCTTATGTCCCAAACAAACATTTATGTACGTATTCAATAATAAAAACTCTTGACGTAATTGTTGCTTATTAAGAGACACATTCAATAGCCTTGAAGTAGGTATCCATCCAAAAATACCTAGCCTCATCTTGTAACCTAAAAAGTATTAGTCCGCTTATGTGTGTGCATTATATTGCTATTGCGTGTACGTTCTTCTAGTAAATATTATGGATATAATTTTAAGCTTAGATCCCTTCTATATTGACTTAAGGCAGAATTTTAATGTTCCATGGACGAAGAACTATGCAAATATATATTGTAGATAAAGTTACTTGATGTAATCGGGCTGCACATAACGAACGATGACGACAACTACTTACACATGACTAAAGCAACCGGTTTAAAGACAAAAGACGAACTTTATGGTGTTTGTTCGTCCTTTACTTTTTTTTCTTCCTTTTTTACTCAAAAAGTTGACACTCGAATATTCATATGAGATAAATTCTAAATCTTTAGCAAAGTAAGAGGTCATGTAGGTATAGAAAATGCTAAGACGAGGATATGCTGGTGTTTAGTTCTTTATGAATTTTGCGATAAGTTTGACAGCGTTTTATCTTTTCTATCTGTGTGAAATAAGGGAATTTTAAAAAGAGAACATTTTTGCATTGAATTTAAAGGATGACAAGATTTATGATGGGGAAGAAGTTAACTGGAAAAAATATTTTTTAATCTTAGGGGTTATACTCGTAGGTACCTAACCTATACATGTAAATATAAAGAAGTTTCTTTAAGTTTAAATGGCCTTTCGATATAAAATGTTAATCGTTGGAGGATAAGTAGATACGAAGTTAGAAGCGCAATAACACTTCAAAAGTATATGATTTAAGAAAAAATACTACCTACCTACTATATACGTACGTGGTCAGTCTTTCAAGATATTTTTATGTTAGGTTCCTTGTGTACTTATAAATAATATGACGGTAAGACTCCGAAATATTGAAATTCTTGAATTTATCGGTAAAACTTAGATTTTTTCCAGCTCCAGCAGCATTGTGGTAGAAGCCCAATATGATTGATTGTTTTATTTTCATAATTGATTTTGATGTAGTTCAGGAAAACTAACCAAAAAATGGCAAAAACGTGCACAAACGCACTCAATACCTATTTTACCCAGGCAAAATGAAGAAAAAAATTAATTACAGTGAAAAGCTCTTGTTAAAATGGTTGTGCACATTTTTCTCAAAATCTGTTACTCCTTCGAAAAAAAATGTTATGAGGTTTTGTGTCCAGAATTTTATGAGTATTAATAATTTTTGAAAAAAAATTTCTGAGATATTAAAAAAAACTGTTATTTGTCCATTTACAGTACGAAATCTAAAATGTTACCTTGACACGCTTTTACTTCAAGATTAATAAACCTAGAGAGTTCGTTAATAGCTCATGTTTTAGATAATTTTATTGTCTAAATTTTAAATTATTTTAATTTTGTTGTAATAGGAAATTTCATTGAGTTGTCGAAAAAAAACTAAATCATTTTTTTTTCAAGATGGCGGGGTTTCCCTTTGCACGGGCATTTCAAAAACCTGGATTTATAAAGAGGCGAACCTAACCTAACCTAACCGAACCTAAGCTCATTGATAAATGAAATTTCAATAAATTTTTTGACAAAATTTCCTCCACCGTGTAGTTCTTGCATGATTTTCTCAAAATCTATTACTTGTATTAAAAAGCAAATGTATGTCAGGCACCTATTATGACTTGCGGATCGTCAAGTCGAACGTTCAAATGTGACTATGTGGAGTTACCGTTTGCGACTCGCCTGATTTAAGTTCGCCCTGAATGACTCAAATTTGTAAAACTTGAATATCTCTCAGTACTTTAGGCAAACATTCGCCTATATCGTCGATGTCAAACTGTAATTCTATGTGATTTTGAATCAAATTGCAGTTTTTATTATTGAAAAGTCGAACGTTCGAGTTTAGTCGAACGTAAGACTCGGCGAAATTCAAGTCATAATTGGGGCCTTAATCTCTTTTGTGTACAATGACATAAGCTACAATTTGTACATTTCTTAAGAAATTAAGCAAAAATTTTACCCCCTTTAATTTCCTCTGAAAAATTAAGCCTCAGTCCAAATTAACGGAACTTTTCAGAAAATGCTAAAGACGTTAAAACAAAGCTCCACACCAAAATTCAGCTTTGTCGGAATTTTTTCGAAGTGAAAGTCTAATTTTACTGGGCTAAGGGTGGAATATAGCAACTTGCTTATCTTAATAATTCACTCTTTAAATATTAACACACTTTTAAATTGTTGTTTTCAGCTTGGGTATTTTACCTGATAACGTTTAGTTATTTTTGTCTTCAAGAAAATGAATTGTGTCTGTTAGCAACTTTGTATTTTAAATTTTCACTTGTTTTAGGTATTCCTTAGGGTTCTGTTCTTGGTCCGATCATCTACACTGTTTATACTCATGACTTTCCCAGACTTCAAAACTGATTGAAAAACTAGTATTAATTCTTCTAAGAGTCTTCCTTTCTCGAAAAAGAAAATCCTGTTTCCTATTAAGCTCCATGATATTTTCTAACGGGGTAGGAACTCAGTAGTAATCTTCTGGTATATACTTTGGGGGATACACTTGGATACAAAATTAACATTTAGTAGACATCAGGAAGTTATGGAGAAGATTAACTAAAGTTAAGTAAACAAAGAAAATGAACGACTGGGTCGCACGTATTTGCTCAAAAAAATTAATCAAAATCTACTTAGCCAATGTTCAGAAAATTCAAAATTACGGAAAACGTTCTATTAGAGGTGCCATTTATATTTGCTATTTGTAAATTTTAATGCAAGAAGATTCACTATCAAGTGATTTCTTCAATCTCGTTCTGGAACAAATAGTGCTCACGGCAGGCATTAACACCGGGCGCTATTTTCAACATATCTGTCCAACTTTAAAGGTACGCTGAAGATATCGACTTCATCGCCACGGTGCGGGGGGAGCCTCGCAGCAGGCCATAATAGAGTTTTTAACGGCAATTGAAGAACAGGTGAAATTTGTTTGTCTTTTAGTCAAGGAGGACATGACCAAATACATTCTGTGAACAAACTATGAAAGATTGACAACCGGCTTGAACTAAACGTCACTGTTAATAACAAAAACTTCTGGTACTAGTTAAGAAGCTCATCTTCCTTACATTAATTCTTCAAACCACATCTTTGGAGATCCAACAAAGAATTACCGAATCAAACCAGTTGACGCTACTTTGGTTTGGCGCAATAGATGGGTTCAAAACTCTTCACACAAGAGACGAAGTGCACACCAGTCCTATTTTAAGGCTCCGAGTGTTGGATAATATGAAGAAAGGGCGAGCTGGATACTGGTCTCCTTCGAAAGAAAAAAATTCTTCAACCTGTGTATGAGGAAACCGAACGAATTAGAAGATACAACCATAAACTCAATGATCCATATCAGGTATCAAGATGTGAATTTAATCCTGAAAATCAAAACACGTTGAGTGAATAGGCAATAATGCTCCAGCCAAGAGAGTTTCTGAATCCCTGAAAATTTCATCCAAATCGTTGGTTTCAGAAAAAGCCAGCATAAGTTAAATGGGCGTGGCAATGGGCAGTTGTCTTATTATTTAAATTAAGCCTTCTCCCTGCTAAAGAGAAAAACTCTAAAGATATGTCATCAAAATCACTACAGCCTTTTCCAAGAAACCAGTTACAAAAACTGTTTGTTTGTAAAAAATTAATAATAATATTCAAAAAACTATATTTTCTGCCGATACCAAACGAAACTACCAAGAGTATCGGTAAACTTCGGTCCAAAAAATACGGTATCATTTGGTATCGTCTCAGTATCGTTCGAAGCTGGTATTGTCTCGGTATCGTTTTGGTTTCTTAAACCGATACCAAACGATACCAGGGCTTTTCTGGTATCATGCCAAGCCCTAGTGACGAGTTAAGGTTTCAGGCAATAGTATACTGACATTTTGAGTGCACTTTTCCAAGCTATTTAGAATAAGTAAGTAGAAATTTTTTCATCATCTGGAATACTATGTAATTGTAGCCATTAACCTATTTAACCAATTCAATCCATAAATTCATATACAAATTTAACACAAAATAACAGAAATTCACATACAAATGATCTGAACCAGATTTGAACAAAGTTCAACTACATATTAAGGCTTTATTTTTCTCAAGGGTCTGTAGTCAACTTAAAAATACTCTCGTACCTAAGCTTTTCGGATAACTTGAAATATTTATTTTAGTTTGATATTCCTGGGTATAAGAAATTTAATAAACAAATATTCCTGACTAGAAGTTTGTTTTGAAATAAAATCTACCAGCTACCTTTATATTTTTTTTATGTTCAACTCAACACTTTTGTTTGAATTTCCTCTTCAGCTAGAAGGTGTACATGTGTGGATTGGATGAACCTACAAGTATAAGTTTAATGAAAGTATGAAAAACAAAAACAAACCATGAAGCCAAAAAAAGCTGGGTAAAATTGTATTGTGGGTATTATCTGGAGCGTAAGACGGTTTGGCAAGTTAAGGAAATGTTCACGTATAACTGCATCGCGTCTGAGTTAAATTGGAATAATACTTTAAGTGTAAACTTCTTGATGAGAGCACAACATAGATTTAATTAAGCAATATGCGCGAATAAGTCGCACGTATTTCCTCTAATGACTCAAATTTAACTTAAGATCATGTAAATTAAGTTTAACGAAAAACTAATGTTAAAATGAAAGATGAAGACAATTTGTGTAACTTGGAGATTTTGCAAATAATTTTGTTTAATTTGAACTCAAAACATAATACATACCTACCTACTAGGGTAATATTAAGACCATAGTAGGTATTGTGTAGACAAAGTAAGAAGTTATAGAAAAATGTACTTTATTTACGAGTGCATTACTTGGCCATTATGATCTCCTTATTTCTACTTGTAAGAACCCCCAAAAACTACTAGGGCAGTTGGTGTAAAACTTGACATATTTTTATAGGTAGCTCAAATTCAACATTCATTCCGGCAAAAGCAAACGCATTGATTAGGTAGCTTGTATATGTGAGTTGTGGGAGTGCCAGATAAAATACAGAAAATGTTGTTAGAATGCAAAAAAGGGGTTAAGAAAAATACCAAAAAGAACTCTCAAGCTGCTTAAGGAATGTTCATTTTGATTTAAATTATCACAAACCGGATTAAAGTTCCTTTAAACAACATTTGTTTTTCTTATATTTAAAACGTTATTATGTATGCAGGTTGTACATGTACAGGTCAAATATATTGGACCCAACTCTTGAGTTCACGGTATTCTGCTAGGTCTACAATTAATAAAATAGAGTGGAGAGGAAAATTAAACAAAAATTAATCTTAAAATGCTTTCAACCTTCTGGAGTCTGAAAATAAGACTCCTATAACTCTTATATCATGTTCTGTATGACTCAATTCCTTACATTATATGTATCGGGTTTTTCAATAAGAGCGCTACAAAAGTTTTTTTTTAAATCAAACAAAAACTGTTTTGGATATCAGTGAAATTCTTTATTCCTGTGAAAGTACGTTTGATGCCATTATGTATGGATTTCGATTTCTTTTGCATGGCCACCATGGGCACGCTTGCAGAAGTTCAGACGCTGAACACAATTTTCGACGGTTTTCAAGCATAAATCGGCCGATACTGCTGCAATTTCACGTTCGATATTCGTACGAAGTTCATCAATCGTCGCTGGCTTGTTGGCATAGACCATAGACTTGACGTAGCCCCACAGGAAATAGTCTAACGGCTTCAAATCACATGACCGAGGCGGCCAAGCGACTGGACCATTTCATGAGATAACACGTTCTCCATACTTGGTTTTCAATAATTTGATTGTGACATTCGCTGTGTTGGTTGTGGCGCCGTCCTGTTGGTTAGAACCACATGTCCTCCAAGTCCATATCATCCAATCGGGGCCAAAAATATTCGGTTATCATTGAACGGTAAAGATCCCCATTCACAGCAACGTGACGGTCTTGATTATCACGGAAGAAGTATGGCCTAATGACGCCGCCGGCCCATAAACCTCACAAAACCGTAATTTTTTCGGGATGCAATGATGACTCATGGAGTACGTGCGGATTGCTGCCTGACCAATACCGCATATTTTGTTTATTGACGAAGCCATTCAGTCAGAAATGAGCCTCATCGCTGAAGATGATTTTTCTATGAAAATCCGAATCATTTTCAAGTTGTTGCTCAGCCCAATTCATGAACATACGACACTTCTGGTAGTCAAGCGGCTTCAGTATTTACGTCAATTAAATCTTGTTAGGACGTAGGCCAAGATCTTTTCGCAAAATTCGCCACAGCGACGTCACAGAGATGCCCAACGCTTGAGAACGACGTGTGAGAGACACATTTGGGCTTTCTGCAACTGAAGCCTCAGCGGCAGCAATATTCTCGACAATACGGGCACTTCTTTGTGTCACTGGCACGGGAACATTTTGTACTGTGCCTGTGGATTCAAATTTTTCCACTAGACGCTCAATTGTTGATCGGCTAGGACGATTATGACGACCATTTATTGGACGGAGCGCTCTTAACGTTGAGGCTCGTTGTTGGCTCGTATATCTTTCCATCATGAAATGGCAAACCTTACTGAAGAGAAATGTCAAAAGAGCGGCAAGAAATATGGCGTCGTTTGCTGTCCCTGTTGAAAAACTCTTTATATTTATTATTTCTGCCAGGTTGTTGCAGCAAAGGGTCAGCGCTGTGTCGCTCAGGTAGTATCAGCCGAGCGTGGCTGTTGGGTGACAATGGTAGGCATAGTGAATGTCTGTGGAAATCGTTTGCCACTAGCATATGTGTTCCCTCACGTCCGCCTAAACGAACGATTTTCAAATGGTTGCTTTCCTGAATCGCTTATTTTGAATTCGAAATCTCGGTGGATGGCTTCCGAACTATTAGTTAATCTCCTAAAACATATCCAACACACTTCACCACCAACTGTTCAAAAAAACGACCAATTTTGATAGTTCTTGATAACCATGCATCGCACTACAGTCTTCCAAGCATTGACTTTTGCCGTGATAATGGAATTATTTTAATATCTTTTTCACCACACACGTCACATCGGCTTCAGCCATTCGACGTTTCAGTTTTTGGGCCGTTCAAACGTATCTGTAAGAAAGGATTTAATGATTTTCATTTTCTATGCATGAAACATGGAAAGCAAATATTAATTTTAGATATTGCAAAACTAACCAACCTTCCGTTTCAAATGGCTTTCTCTTCAAGTAATAATATATTAAATGAATTTCAAGCAACTGGAATAAATCCTTACAACTCTCAGATTTTCGAAGATGATGAATTTTCAGTGGACACATTGCCAGATGAAGAGAACTTAGTCGAATCTTTTCCGGCCACTGAAAGCAACACTAATACGCCTTTAAACACACCTACAACCGCCAAATCTCCATACCCATCGCAAAGACCTGAGAATGTAAGACCCATAGCACGATTAAGCACACTAAACAGAACTGGTAGGAGTTGATTTTCACGAATTCATAGAAGCTCCACGGAAAAGCATCGAATTCAAAAAATGAAAATAAAACAAATGTAAAAAACGCTAAACGAACGCTTAAACTTTTGAACAAAGGTGAGAACAAATCGAAAAAAAGAAAAGCGTGCTGGCATGAATTAGATTCGTCAGAAGAAAGCGATAAAAGTCGCATCGGATAAATATGTCACTTTTATTTCTGACCATGAAAATTTCGAAATGGAAAGAACAGAGCTTTTCGATGATGAGAGATTGAAAGTCGGACATTATGTTCTGGTGAAATTTGGTGAACAATCTAAGAAAACATTTTTTTATGCGGGGGAAATTTCAGAAGTCCACAGTGATTCTACTTACATTGCTAATTGTTTATCTATGAAAAGCCTCATTAGTAGGTTGGCTTTTAACTAAACCAGCCGTTGAAGATATTTTTTCTTTGAAATCAAATTCAAACTGTCACAACCCACAAATCCAGCCTCAACTTCTCGCTGTTGTCAACAATATTTATTTGACGTTGACTCTATATTAAATAAGATATTTAGAAATCTTCCCATGAATTACGGGAATCCAACAGAGTTTGGAAAGGCAAAGTTTCGAAGGTTAAAGATTCGAATCTTTCCAAAGTTTCGAGATGACAAAGTTTCGAAAAGATAAAGTTTTGAAAGACAAAGTTTCAAAAAACGAAGTTTCGAAAGTAGAAAGTTTCGAAATGTTAAAGTCTTGCAAGAGAAAGTTTCGAAGGTGTAACCTGTGTCGAATTCATTGAAATCGGTCAAGTAACAACGAAGTTCCGAGGATTTTGGAACTTTTTTTTTCGAAACTTTGCCCTTCGAAACTTTCTCTGGCGAAAATTTGACATTTCAAAAATTTCTCCTTTCGAAACTTCGTTTTTCAAAACTCTGTTTTTCGAAACTCTATCTTTTTGAAACTTCATTTCGAAACTTTGGTTTTTCGAAATCTTATGCTTCGAAACTCCGTTTTTCGAAACCCTGTTACTATTTCATGAATTACCTATTCCTAAAGACTTAATGGACTGATAATTTTTTAAATGAAGTAATATTTATGTTTTTTTTTTTTTTTTTTTTTAGAAATTAGATTTAATGATTTATTTTTTTCCTTACTTATATATGTAGGTATTGAAAAAAATAAATCGTTAAAAAAAAGATTTTTTCAAAAAGTTGCCTTATTAAGCAACACTGTTCTTTTTAATACTGAATGCTCATATCAATTTTAATTTGAACACTGAAAAACAGATGTAAAAATCTTTCTAAAATTTTGAGAAACTACAAAAAAAAAGACAAAAGGTACTTATCTTATTTCTTGCATGTTTTGTTATAGTTATTATAAAGTTATAGTACTATACCCTTTTCAGTTTTTTTTTTTTTTTGGGTAAAAAAGCTACTTTTCATTTTTTTTTCAATTTCTCAAAAACTAAGATAGATTCTTACAACTGGTTCTTAGTATTCTACTTTAAATTGATGAGATCATTGAATATTAATAAGAACAGTGGTGCTAAATAAGGGCAAAATTATGGAAAAAATGACTTTAAACAAAAATTCACATTTTTTGCAAAAATACTGAGTTTAAAATTTCATTTCTCGAAAAATTTTCTACTAAAACAACTCGAATATTAGCTTTCAAAATAATTAACTATTATTGATATACAATAAACAATAGTTCACGAGACATTTGATAAAAAGCGTTTTATACACCAACAACTTTTTTCGAAAATCGAAAATAGTGGTTCTAACTTCAAGCACATCATATATATATATGAATATCTCAGTTCAATAAATTCATAAAATATTATTATTCCCAATATTTATTTAGAGAAAAATAATTGGTACAACTTAGCTCATAAAATGGTGAACAGCTGGCGATAGTTGCTTACGTATAAATTTACAAATGAACTTCTAACCAACAATTTCATTTTTTGAGATACGTTTTGTTTTTGTCCTTAGTTTGGTTTTTGTTTTTATTTTTGTTTTTGTTTTTGTGGACTAAATAGAAATTAATTTATTTTTAAAGTCTTATTGCCTTTAGTCGTTTTACGTTTTGGCCAGGGAAGACAGTTGATCTCATCAGTAAGATACTTTCGTTACCCTTCTAAGACGCAATTTTCGGTCCATGATTATCAACACTAATCAAATTTGCAGCACAAAAACACTGCAAAATTATATTGTAATTAGTTTTGGTCTGTAAATTTTATTAATTTCGACCAAAATATTGCGTCTTAGAAGGTTTACGATATCATTTAACTGATGAGACAAACTCTCTTTTCTGGGCAAAACGCAATTGTAAAAGAACTATAAAAATCTATTTATTTTTATTATAACCACAATCAGTTGTCCCTAAGAAAAACTCATAGGGAAATCCTTAATGCAAAAATCACCTAATCAAAGCTTAACGCCACTTCTTGATTAACATATTTACGAGTGCTAAGCTGTTATTTTCTCACATTTTAAACCTTTTAATTTGTTTTAATTCTCAATTTACGTAACAACTCAATAAAGAATTAAATCTGTTTACGACTGCTTTTATGTTTTTTTTTTTAATTTAATTCACCAACAACGCTTTATGAAGTCTTAACTCTTAAATAGGCAGGTAGGTAGACATACCTACCTGAAAAGAGGATGATTTTTTTTTAAGTTCAATTTCAATGTAAACATTAAAAAAAAAACTCTCTTTCTGCAAAAAAAAATCCACATTGATCTTCTTTTAGACACCGACCGACCAACCAATGCCACCGTCAAGGCCACCGCCAACGCTGACGACCAATGTTAATGAGATAATCTATTTAAATGGTAATTTCAATTTGTAAGTTTTACAGTTGAATTCAGCAGCTCTTAATTGTTTCAATCCATCAAGGACTAAAGTAGTTAAAATGTAAATGATAGTTAAATTAAACTATATTGTTTCCTTAACCATTTCAAAAGGCATTATTTTAATTTAAAGCCGTTCTTTTAATGGCTCTTTAGTGAAAGAATATTGCTCTTTGCAAATAATTCTAAAGCCTTTATTTGCCAAAAAATTAAATATTAATGTAGTGGAACGTGCGGGGCATAAGATTAGTCATTTCCCATACAGAGATGATAGTGAAATTGTATGTAGTATGTGTACCTACCTACGTATAGGTACAAAGACGAACGTTGAAACTTTTTCACAATGCCACTGAAACCGGAAATAAAATAAAATAACTTTAATAAATCCACAAGTTGGGGAGCAATAAAGATGCACTTACAGAGATACAGAAAAGATTAAAACCCGTCTTTCGTCTTCCTCAAAGCTTCTAAAGTTAGCATCATAGCGTGTACAGGACAAGCGCATGGGTATGAATAATGTCGACGAGTAATGGGGTGGCACTAACATTTCAAATGTTTTAGCACGATGCTGATTCAACATTACTTAATTTATTGAGAGAATAAAATTTGGAGAGGAATAAAACTTGCAAGAAAGTTCCAAAATCCGAACACGCAAAGAGGAATTTTAGCAACATTTTTAATGTAACCCATGAATGCGCTTAGATAATGGTTGTGGCTTAAATTATAACATAATATAGTCCAACATTAAGTTATGTTTTCATTGACGAAATATTAAAGCGTCTTTCATTGTATTAGGTTTAAGGATGCCAAGGATGTTATACTTTCCTTGAAATTAATTAAATTGTATGCTTTATAAAAACTAGAAATATTAAGCAAAACATAAAATCTGTAAACAGAAATTATTGTATTTTTTTGTAAAAGGAATTTTGAAGTCTAAATCAAGTCTTATTTCCATAGACAATTTCACATTTTGTGGTGTCCTTTCTCCTTTTTCTTCTCATCGTTTATTGAAAAAGAGGAACAACAATAACAAAGTTTTGGGTCATGGTGTGATCGGATATAAAAAAAAAATATATTTTTTAGAGTCATTGTAAGTCACTAAAAATTTAAACGAAACTATTTTTTTTTTTTTTTTCAAAAAAACGTTTTCGACATTTGCGAAAAAATCATTTTCCAAAAACATTCCTTAACACCATCATTATCATGTCCTGATGTAACCCCGGTTGGTGCATAATGCTTTTATTTTAGGAAACAGCTCCAACGATTTCCATGAAATTTTCACATTGGCAGATTTGTTTAAGCAAAATCCGACCACTGCACCGCCTACTTTTCATATTTCTTTGTTTCTCGGGAACGGCTTCACCGATTTCCATGAAATTTTCAGAATTTGTTGTAATGGAGGAGAAAAAAAATTGGAAAATAGGTTTTTGTAAATTCGTTTCTTGGAACTGTCCTAGTAAGAAACGATTTCAAATAAAAAATGAAAGCCCGAATCAGACTTAAAAATTTTAGGTTCTTTCTTTCGTAGAGTAAGGAACTATTTTTAATTTCTCTAAATTGAAAAAGCGCTTTAAACAAGATTTGCTCACTGCCACGGGATTTTTGATGTTTGTACAATTTTCAAATCTAAGAGAGGTGTCCCCTGTAGGTCTAATCCACATAATGTCTTATTAATATTTCTATAGTTGTTTTCATTTTTGAGAAGGCCCTGGTAGTTCAACCTTATATACGACCTATACACAATAAAAACTGAAGCCAAATTTTAGTTTCCGTAGACTTATTTAATATTTTGGGAGAAACTAAATTGGAAAAAGTTCTTATGCTTTTAAAGAAATCAAATTTAACATATGAACGTTTTAAACATTATGTATCTATGAAAGCGGTCGCCGAATTAGGCGAATTCAAATTTGTGTTTCACTAATAAAATTAAAATTTCGTCAAATCGTAGAGCAGGAATAAAGATATAAAAGATGGTCATACACTCAGAGAAAAATAAAAAAATAAATTTGGTCTCACAACAGCTCGTGAAGAATCAAGACCTAGTGACTTACAACTCTCAACCATTCCTGTGTGCGTGTTTTTGGCAGGAATGGAGGAGAGAAAAAAGTCAGGTAAATAATTAACCTGGGCCCTGTTAAATTTACAAGGTGCATTTCGGAAAATTACCTGATTTTAATAGCCTTATATTAAGTGTTAAATTAGCCTGGTGGCCTATATTACCATATTCAAGTTGATTTAAGAAGAAAAACTGTTATTTTAATACTGAATTCAGGTAAACAAGAAATTTCGACAAGAATACAGCGCTTATTTTAACAGAGATCGGGTTTTTTTAACACAGCTTGTTATAAGTTTCTATTTTATAACAAATCAGGTTGAAGCAGCATTTAATATGGTTATTTTAACAATGTTTACCAGTTGAATTTAGCCTGGCCTTATCTTAAAGAAACACTCTGCCAGTTAAATTTCACCAGTTTTAATGCACATAAAAACACAAGCCAGCCAAACAAGGTCAGTTTCAACTTATTCTATTTGGCACAAGTTTTTTATGAAGAGAAGTTGCCCAGGGGATGCGTAATATCTCCATGTGTGAGAGGTTCGCAGTTCAAAACTAATTAAGAATTTTTAAAATAATATAAATATACAGAGTAATAAATTTCTATGCTTTTAGAATAAGCAGCGTTAGAGGTTGGACCTAGAATCATGGATCCAAGATATAATAATTACCGGGTACAGGATTGATTTTCTATTGAATCATGTTAAATTAACTAAATCTTCATGTTAAATTTACAGGATGTTGAACATTTTATTTATGTTCTTGAACTAGATTTTTATGTAAAGTTAACTAGATTTACAGGTAAAAACAGCAAGATTCTCAGTTAAAATTTTCAATTTTACCTTTTTAATGCAGTGTTAACTTTACCTGAAACCAACGTTGATATAACACGACAGTAAAATCAGGTATCAGGTTAAGCCATTAACCTGATCTACCGAGTTGAAAATAACAACCTGAAAATCAGGTATAATAAACCAGAAATTTGTTGGTTATTGGTTGGTGTATTTCACTGAAAGATTTTTAATAATATTCAGTTAGTTTGAGCCATTCCCTAGAAATAAATATTTTGATACAGAGAGCGTGGCTGTACAAAAATAAATGATTTTTTTTTATATATTCCCGTTCATAAGAATCAACTCTGAAAATTTTTCGCAATTTCTAAGAAATATTGATATAAGAAAAGTGGGCGTAGCAGTAGCTGTATTATACTAAAACTAATTTGCCTATTTTTCTCGTCCATAAAAACAAATTCTTGAAATTTCATAGAAATCGTTGGAGGCGTTTCTTAAAAACAAAGGAACTAGAAAAGTGGGAGTGGCAGTAGGTGGATTTTACTAAAACCAATTTGCCAATTTTTTCCTGAAAATAAACTCTAAAAATTTCATGGAAATCGTTGGAGCCGTTTCCGAAAAACAAACGAATAAGAAAAATGGGCGTGGCAGTGTGTGGATCTTACTGTAACATTTTTTTAAATTTTTTAATCCAAATTGGTGCAGCCGTCTCTTAATAAACCAATATTTAATAAAAGTGGGCGTGGCACTGCCTCTGCAAGGGTGAAGGTTGCCAACTTAGATTTAAGTTGTATACCTTCCCTTGAAACGACCTGCAAAATTTCAGCCTGCCACTATCTTATTCCATTTACAATTCTAATTTTACTGTATTTACTGATGCTGTTCTGGCTTTTCTAACCCGCCGCCGTACATGCTTAAGTTTATTTTAAGGACTGCTTTGCAATTTTATCGTTTGGTTTCCTCGATCAATCCATTGTCATTTGCGACCAATCCATTGTCATTTTCGCATACTTATATGCCGACTTCCAGCCGCTCTGGACTTGTTCTGCACAATTTTCGCAGAAGTATTTGACATTGGAATCAAAGAATCTCATCTCAACTAAGTGCAAAAGGAGATTTGATTGGGTTTCCAAATTGGGGACAGAGTACCTATACCGAAGGCAGCACGAGCTTTATTATTGCCGAAATAATACTGCCAAGGTAGTTAAAATGTTCGACTTCTTACACTGGCAGCTCCAGTAGAATTAAACGCTGATGTGAAGGGTGGCCTGTGAGCATTATTTTTGACATTTTGCTATTTATAATAAGACCACTCGAACCTTTTTTCACATGCAGTTTTTGGCATATCGCTCTCAGCCCACATTTGTCTCACACCCAGTTGCAATATGAAGAAGTTGGATATAGCAATATAGCTCCCCAGCCCATTGTGTAAAATAAAACATGTTGCGTTGTTAAAAGAATCTCTGATAATGGCAACAATTTTTGGGGGAACTCCTCTACCAAGCAATGATCTCCTTATGCATTATCAGTTTACTCGATCAAATGCCTTCACAAAATCCACCAACATGAGGTATCTTGAGTGTAGAGACTCGATTCTATCCTCTATCGGCTCGATAACGATAGTTGCCGATGGTTTTGGGAAAACTGTAATACTACACCAATTGTTGCAATTCTCAGGCAACCTTTCTTTGGCAACTTAACAATCAGACCATCCTTCCAGTCCTTGGGATAGGTTTGGTTTTCCCAAACAGTTTGTATCAACGGATTTAAAAAAACTAGCCGTTCCATAAAGCACTGTTTTGTTGCTTTTGAAGACATTTATCGAAGTTAGGATTTCTGACACTGAAAGGGATTCGCTGTCAATAATTCTATAGGACCAGCGCATCTCGTTAAGTTGGTGTTTTTCAGGACTCTGTCTAGCGTAATCCTGATTAAGCTGGGTACAAAAGTGATCCTTCCATCTGCGTAGTTGCTCCTCAACTGTGATTAAAATTTTGCCATCCATATCCATTACAGGATGATTGGTGTTGCTTTTTTCCCAAAAACACCTTTGGATATTGATTACAATCATTCTCGGATATCTCTTCTTATTGCAGCGTTTTCTGCATTATCTGCGAGACCGTATAGCCTCGTCCTTCTATCATTTCTCACACATCGAAAGACCATAGATGGTCTATAACATAAGATCGTATGTGCTATCCGATGTACTCATTCTGCAATTCAACCTGTCGTTGAACGTCTTCCTCGGCATTATGGTTTGCACATAAATACATAGGTACATGGTTAATATTTTATTTTTTTCAATTGATTCTGTTTGACATAAAATGAAGCCAACATTGAAAAATACCGTTTTTATTGGCAAATAAATTAATATGTGTCATGATTGATTTTATATGGATTTCACGTCCGACCTAGTTATAATTTAATTATTTTTTAATTGTTAAATTATTAAAATATATTTATGTACCATAAATAAATTTATTATAATGACATGCGACTATTGAAAAAAATTTTTCTGTTTAGCTACAAAATTCATAAATGTAGCTATGTAAATAACTAAGTACATTTAATCGGGTGAAACCCATAAAATGCCCAAATTAAATCACTGTGAACCAATTTTGGTTCATAAATTTTACCAATCTGATACCTCCATACATACAAAACTCACCTACAAAAAAAAAAAATAATTAAAACCATTGAAGTTCAAACTTAAAATATTAATAAACTATTCATTCTCATACATCTCTTACAATAAGAATAAATTTATGTAGAAAAAAAAAAAAAAAATTCTCATATTTCGAATATCAGTTTTCAGCATCCGCAATCAAAAACAAAAACCACATCCTGATTCATTATTCACATTTGAGTATTTTTGTTGATTTTAGTTTTTATTTTTGGTTATAAAACAGAAATTTCTCATTTTATAGAAATAATTTTCCCATCAGCTTAACATTTTATTTGTATTGAAACCCCAGATGCAATTTACGAAAGCCCATCATACAGCTATTCAACCCAAAGTAGAGCCTTTTTTTTCATTAACAACTGGGCCAACGGGAACATTGTTTGCATATATTACCTACTACACAGCGCCAGTAAAAAGTCCTACCATTGATCGAAAAAAATATATTAAACGAACAGTAAAAAAGAATATGCAGTTTACATGTTGAATCCATGGTTGCCAAATCGTTAAAACGTACAAATTACAAAAAAAAATGGATTTCTTAAAAAATTTATATAAACTTACATTTTACGGTGCTTTTGATTGGATTTTTTACAAATTTCAAGTTTGACACTACCCCACCTCCTTCTTTTGGTTATAAATAGTTAAATCTTTCTATTTTTAACAGCAGTATTAATAAAAAAAAAATATCCCTAACACACGTGTTAACGCACACGGATAGACAACTTGTCCGTTTAAAACAAAATAATAAAACAAAATTTCATTGGAAGCGGATTTTACTTTGAAAATTTAATTTAAATTGTTAAAGCCTATTTCTAAAAGTTGCCATTTTAACTAAAACTACATGCCAAAAATTATTATTACTGATGAAAACAAACTCTTAAAATTTAATCCAATAACCATTTCAGAGTAGTCAGGAAATAAGAAAATTTGGGCGTGGCAGTAGGTGGGTTCTACTAAAACTATTTTTTTTTCAGTTCTTATGATAATAAACTCTGAAAGCATTATTCAAATCATTTCAGTAATTTTCGAAAAGTTGAACAAATAAATATGTAGTTCCATTTTCGAAAAACCAAAAAATAACCAAAATAGGCCCAAGTCCCATGTATAAAAATAGAAATTTACATTCATTACCTAAGCTTTGTACTGTTTTCTATTTTGTAAGTACAAAAACTGTGGAAATGGTATACAAATCAAATAAATAGTATTAGTATAAATAAATACGGTGTGGCAGAGGGTGAATTGATTTAAAACTAACGGGTGATTTTTTAGCTGGTTTGGTTTTGGCAACACTGGTTTTGACAGCTGACGTGTGTTTAGTACCTTGTGTCACTGTCAAACAGCTTCAGTTTGGTTTGCAATTTAACCATGGATCGTCTTACAAATGAACAACGCTTGCAAATTATTGAATTTTACTATCAAAATTCGTGCTCGGTTCGAAATGTTCATCGCGCGCTGCTTCCATTTTATGGTCGGCATTCTCGACCTTCTGAGCAGTCTATTCGGAAGATTGTGACCAAATTTCGCACCAAATTTACTTTGTTGGACATTAAACCACCAACACGTTTACGTACTGTGCGTAGTGAAGAAAATATTGCGGCCGTATCAGCTAGTGTGACAGAAGACCGCGAAATGTCGATTCGGCGCCGTTCCCAGCAGTTAGGCCTTTGTTACAGCACTACGTGGAAAATTTTGCGGAAGGATTTGGGCGTCAAGCCTTTTAAGATACAGCTGGTGCAAGAACTAAAGCCAGCCGACCTACCACAACGCCGAATTTTTGGTGAATGGGCTCTTGGAAAGCTGGCCGAGGATTTTATAGAAAAATTGTGTTCAGCGATGAGGCTCATTTTTGGTTGAATGGGTACGTAAATAAGCATAATTGCCGCATTTGGAGTGAAGATCAGCCAGAAGCATTGCAACAGCTACCAATGCATCCCGAAAAAGCCACTGTTTGGTGCGGTTTATGGGCCGGCGGCATTATTGGGCCATATTTCTTCAAAGATGATGCGAATCGCAGCGTTACTGTCAATGGTGAACGCGAAATGGAAGTTCTTGACTTGCATGATATGTGGTTTCAACAAGACGGTGCCACATGCCACACAGCACGCGAAACAATGGCGCAATTGCGAGGCGAGTTTGGTGAACAGTTAATTTCACGTTTCGGGCCGGTCAATTGGCCGCCTAGATCGTGCGATTTGACACCATTAGGGGTATGTCAAGGCTAATGTCTATTGGGACAAGCCCGCTTCGATTGACGCACTGGAAGCCAACATCCATGCATTCATTCGTGAGATACCGGCCGATATGTGTGAAAGAGTATGCCAAAATTGGACTCAGCGGATGGGCTACCTGAGACGCAGCCGCGGTCAACATTTGCATGAAATTATCTTTAAACATTAAATTGCAAGGTTCAAACTATCGATTCAAATAAATATTTCATTCATTTTTTCGAATTTTTTGTGTTTTTTTTTTTTTAAATCACCCTTTAGTTTGCATTCCATGCCTTTTTAGTAATAATGCCCCGTGGGGTAGGTGTAAAACCTTCAAAGGGCTCTATAAGGACCGGAAACCCCGTGTTCTTAGCTTATTCCGCGAATTTAAAGCGGTTTTCTGTTCACCACACCAAATCCAAGCGTTTTGTTCTTTGCACACGGAGCGTCGTACTAAATTCGAGCCGTCAAAAAATGGTTGTTAATGGTATCTCAAAAACAGCAATTTTCTATTTTCGAATTTCTTCCAAAAATTTTTAACAGAAGCTTATGAAAAATATACCTAGTCAAGTCATAAATACTGATACTAGTCTAAACGCATCCATATATAATAAGCTATTTGTTGCACATTCCTTATGTTTACCGTTATTTAACCTGTTACATTTATACTTCATTGCCGCGTAAAAGTTTTTTGTTTCCAGTCATTAATATAATCATGGAGTGGGGTGACATCAAAATCGTGTTGTTGTACTTGGGCTTTTCAAGTGTTATATGGAAAAAGGTGATATCTTTCGAATCTTTCAGCTTTTGTTTTTGTTTATCGTACGATAAATTATTTAAGAATACTGGTGGAGTAAGTGACCGCGAAAGATCAGGCTGTCCAAGAACTGTGAGGACTCCACGAGCCATCAAAGCCGTGCAGGCTCGAATCAGAAGAAAACCATTAAATGAGAATTGAGTATCTGTCAGAAATCCATGTCTCGCATTATTTAAGAAGACCTGGGACTCAGTGCTTACAAAAGACACACCGAAGACCTGCTTACAGTTGCATTGAAGCAGAAACGTAAACAAAAATCAAAAGCTCTGCTCAGGCTCAGACGATACGCGAAGAATGCTCACCGACAGATTCTGTTCACTAATGAACAAATTTTCACCCTTCGAAAAATCATTCAATAAACAGAATGATCGAGCTTATGCTCGGACATCAAGAGAATCGTCTGAACTCATTCCAAAGGTCGAAAAACGCCACCATCCCGCAAATGTAATGGTATGGTGGGGAGTGAGTCATCATGGAGCTTCCAACCTTCATTTTTGTGAAAAGGGAGTGAAATCTTCGGCAAAAGTTTTTCAAACAACAGTTTTGGAGGATGTCCTAAAGCTTTTCAATCAAACAATGTTCGAAAACAAGCATTGGACATTCCAACATGATTCTGCTCCTGCTCACAAGGCTAAAACCACTCAAGGATGGCTCAAAACAAATGTACCGGACGTCATATCACCAGAACCATATCTAGACCTTAATACTTTCGATTACAAGCTGTGGTCCGTTTTAGAGGGAATAGCCTGCTCTACTCGACACCCAAATATTGAGTCGTTAAAACGATCCCTTGTTCGTGCAGTGAACAATTTTCCAATGGATGAGGTGCGTGCTGCGTTCGAAGATTAGCCGGGGCGTCTCAGGTCGTGCAGTAAGGCAAATTGCGGCCATTTTGAGTAATATCTTCTATGAAATGTAGCTAATAAAATCCCTAATAAATAATACAATTAAGTTTTTAAAAATACCAACGGATTGTAATTTGGCATTAATTTTTCGTTGTATCAGTATTTATGACTAGACTAGGTAGATAAATTTGTGCACCAAATTAAAAAAAAAACTCGCTTTGGATTTAAATTTTTTTTTAAATTTTTGTTTTTGAAAAACAAATAGCGTAATGGATACAATTATTGGCCCCTAAGGAAATTTCAACTTTGATCAACCACAACTTTTTTGTCTGTAGAGTGATGATAATCGTTTGTATATCAAATTATAATTAATAAAATTTGCGTTTGGTAATTAAATGAAATATAAATTTAATTGTTTAAATTGAACTTTTAAAGACAAATAAAAATAAGCTTACCAAAAACAACAATTATTGGCACCATTTGTGGTGGTTAAAATAAAATATTTTGATTTTTAACGTTTCATAATTTGAGTGTCCAATTTTCTAAATCCCTCAATAAAAATATAATATAAGAGCAAAAACGTTAAACTGAGTTGAGCATTTATTTTTGTTCGTATTCAAAAAAATAATTTCTGAAAATATCATCCCAATCGGTAGATCCGTTTCCAAGGCTTGTTTTTACTAAAATTTTTTTCTAAGTTCTTTTTTTCGCTCCTAAAAATACATTTGAAAATAGTATCTAAATCGTAGTAGTCGTGTTTGAGATATAAAGCAATAAAAAAAGCGAATGTGACAGTTGATTTTAATGAAATAACTTTTAAAGTTTTTCTTTTCCTATCGAACAAACTGTGAAAATTTCATATTTATCATTACAGCCGTTTCCCAAATATCATTATGTGATAAAAGTGGGCGGGGCAATAGGTGGGTTAGACTCAAATCACTTCTTTTATTTCCTTATCATATACTAATTAAATCTGAACTTGTAATATAGATGAATATATCTGAGAAATCATGAAATCAAGAAACTAGAAAAAAATGGGCGTGGCTAGTCGCGAATGTTAATTAAATCATTAAGTAAATGTTTGCTTGCTTATACAAACAATCTTTTTAAATGTCATCCAAGTTGTTGGAGCCATTTCTGATAAACCAAAAAATAATAAAAGTGGGCGTGGTATCAGGCTGATTTTAATGAAACAAGTAATTTCATTTTTTTTCTCCTATATACCAAAACTAAAGTACCTCGTGATACAATGGTTAGTGCATTGAATTGTCATGCCGAAAGTCTGAGTTCGATTCCCAGACGGTACCACCTTTAAACAGAAATGTTTTTCACGAGGTACTGCCTCTTGCCAGGAACTGATAAATTCTGAAATAGTATATATGTCATGAATAAATGCTTCTCATCTAGCCGTTCAGACTCGGTAAAAAACTGTAGGTCCCCTCCATTCCTACCAACAACACGCACACATGAATGGTTGAAAGTTGCAAGTGACCAGGGCCTGGTTCTCCACAAGTTGTTGTGCCACCAAATTAATTTATTTAAATACCAAAACTGTGTGAAAATTTCATGGAAAATAAAGAACTTTGAAAACTGGGAGTGTCAGTGGGTGGCTATTAAAACTTATTTGTACCTTGCTTATAAGACCAAACTTTGAAAATTGAATCCAAATTGTTTGAGCCATTTCAATAATTGGCGTAGTCATAGCCGGGTTTTGAAAAAAAGTAATTTAAATTTTTTACTCGATCGTAAGAACAAACTCCAAAAATGTATCCAGCTTTCTTGAGCCATTTTCCGAAACCAAATAGATATTATATTTATTTAAAAATTATTTATTGCGATATAAAATTCCAAAAAAAAAAAAAAAAATTAAACATTAAAGGCATTCAAAAAACATCAGCCTTCAGACCGAAAATTTTTCAATATTGATGACAGTTTTAATTTATTACGATCGAGAAAAATGTCAAGGTTGGTTTCAGTAAAGCAGTTAAAAAGGTTTTAAATATTGAAACCCAATTGAAATTTGAAAGTGTGTAGACAAAAAGCGATTAATGTTAAAAATTTTTACTTATACGTTGTTTGAGTAATTTTCATTAATTCTGTGTTAATAAAAAAAGCAAATTAATATTGAATATCGTTTCAAGGCAGAATAGGCAGGAGGTTTCTCTCCCGTATGTTTTGATGTGTTACGTCTTAAAAAGCCGATACCTTCTTGTATTGAGTTCCAGTTTAAGAATTGCCAAGAAGCCATCAGAGATGTGCTGGGAAGGCACGACCACAACAGCAAGACTCTTGGTTTCACGAAGAATGCCCGCAAGTACATCAGCCAAAAAACAGGCCAACTGGCGCTGCATAGAATGACGAAAGTAGAAGAAGAGGAGATAGGCACACTGGCTTCTCAGAAGAAAAATGAGTAACACGCGATCAAGGAAATAGAGAGATGCCATTGCAGGAATGAAGTACGGAAGTTTTACCAAAAGGTAAAAAGAATCTCCAGGGTTACAAGGCCCGAGCCAAAGCCTGCTAGGATGAGCAGGGAAACATCGTAGTAAAATCGCAGGCTTTGCGGCGAGCTGTTCAAAGCTGCTGGCGATAAATTGGTTAGGAGTATGTACCAGCGCATCTGCAAAATATAGTCGGTGGAAAGCATGCCCGATTAATGGAACCTCAACATTGTTTTCCCGATCCTGAAGAAACGTGGACTGGACTACATCAAATACAGAGGCATAAGTCTCCTTACTTGATATGGCATCTGCAAGGTCTTTTCGGCCGTACTTTGTGAACACTTGAAGCCACTCTTCAACAACCTTATAGATCCATATCAGTGTAGGTTAGGCCAGGAAAGTCCGCCATCGACCAAATATTTGCATGGAAAAACCCAGGAGTTTTAAATCGATACTCACCACCTTTTCAACGATTTAAAGCCCTCCCAAACTCGTCCGTTTGTGCAGAATGACGATGGAGAATGCACGCTGCTCCATCAAGGTCAGCAAAGATCTCACCAATACCTTTGATGTCAAAAAAGGGTTTAGATAAGGTGACACGCTATCATGCGACTTCTTCAACATCGTTCTTGAAATAGTTGTTCAAAACTTTCACATCAACACTAGGGGCACAATTTTCAAAAGTCCGTCCAACATAATCGGACGAACAAAGCGTGATGTCAATGCTGCTTTCGTGAGTACTGAGGAGAAAGCCAAGAAAATGGGTTTAATGGTGAATAAAGGCAAGACCAAATATATGCTGTCAACAAGAAAGGACACCCAACACCCGACGTCTCGGTCAGAACGTCATTATAGACAGCTTTAATTTTGAGATGGTCAGAGGCTTTGTCCACCTAGGCTCCGCTATAAGCTCAGCGAACGATACCACTGCTAAGATCAAACAAAGAATTACTCTTTCCAATCGCTGTTTCTTTGGGCTAAGAAGGCAATTGAGAAGCAAGACCCTTTCTCGAGCAATTAAAGTGTCCCTATATAAGAGTCTTATCATCCCGGTTTTGATGTAGGGCGCAGAGGCATGGACACTATTAACGGTTAACCTTAGGCTGTTTTGAGAGAAAAATTTTTAAGGTGATTGTTGTCCCCATCTGCATTAGATGGGGAATGGAGAAAAGGACACAACAACGAACTGTATGAGCTGTACAGCGACACCGACCTATATACAGAAGTCAAAAGCCAACAACTGTGACGGCTGGGTCACCTAGAGCAAATGAACATCAGTTCTCCTACCTGGAAAATCTTTGAATCTAACCTCGTGGGACAGTGCAGTTAAGAAGGACAGCGTAATAGCTGGTACACACAAGTGGAAGGACCTCAACCAATTTGGCGTGAAAAACTTGAAACAGCTAGCTAGAAACCGAGCCAGCTATAAAAAGCTTGTTGGTTGATGACCTGTTTCACTCCGGACTGTAGCCACCTAACGTATGTAAGTAAGTATTGTTCATCATCATACCACGCGTTGTTTTTCGGGGTGGTTTGTAGCCTATAGTGTGTGGTCTCGGCTGCCTCTTGGATGATATTGCCACTGGGACCAGACCGGTTGTGGAGGAGCTTCTTGCTCAGATATTCACTGTAGGCTCTCGAGGTTCTAGGTATGCTAAGCCACGTTTTGACGAAAAAAATAGTCAGAGTTGACTATGGCCTCTAAGCTCTTTTAAGATACTAAAGGCTTGTCTTCTTGCTTGCTCTTCTCTTAGAAGATTAAGATTCAATCTTATCCTCTTACCACCATAAAAGTGGTGTTAGGAAAGAGAAATTATCAGATCCTAACATTTCTTGCATATAATATCTACTCCGCAGTAAGATCCGAAAATTGATAAGAACTGCAAAAATTGCTCAACTTTCTTACAATCAGCCACTAATGCCGTTAACTACAGCAAGCACGAAAATTTTCTAAAAAATTCTTCTTAAATAAAAATACTTTTGCATCAAATTATCCCTAATTTCCAATATAATTCTCTGCATAATCTAGAATTTCCCAAGAATTTCCTTGATTTCAAGACTAAATCAATTAATTTAAGATTTATGAAAAGAAAAAAAAAAGTAATAAAATAAAATGAATATCTTTGGAATATTTCCTTTGGTACTCGTATATAGCTAGTTGGCACAGAAATTAAAAGTTTTTCTCATCACTTCGTCGACTATATTCAATGAAAATATATTATAACCTTAGGGGATGGTATGAAGCCAAAGTTAAAGCTATTATAGACATAGCCAAACCATCTACCATCACACTTCGACTTCACACACAAGTTTGTATAACCAATTCGTAATGAATTCTTTTGACCTCCTTACAGATTTAATCGAGTCCTGGGAGTTTCACAGTTATATTTCTCTTTCGCCATTGATTAAAGACAACCGACATCGACATCGACAATATACGACTTGCTTATACACCTACCTACCTACATATAACCTTACCTACCTGATGCGAGAGGTGGAGCTCATTTATTAGCTTTTCGCTTTATTATTTTCCTATCGCCTTCCTTTATTATCTGATTCGAATACCAATTTGACCTCTCTAATTAATGTGCAGGAAAAAGTTTTGCTATTTTAACTTGTTTTAGATGTTCTTATAAGGAAGTGTTACAGATCTGCACAAAAATTAGTTTTATAATATTTGCAGTTTTAGAAGGCTTCTTTTATATTAAGATTTATAAGAATTATTGGCCTAAAAAAGAACACAACGCCATCAAACTCAATTTATCGAAAAAAAGACCTCACACTAGAGAAAACGTTTACGTTACCAATAAATTCCTAAAAGGGCACTCAGTAGATAGTCTAAGGCCTTAAGCAATTAAGTGCGACCAAGTCTTCAGCTTAACTTTCCTTTTCCTCAACTTAGTTGATAGTGATACTTTCTGTTTTATTTTTATGACGAGGAATGGGCATCTTGTCTTGATTACCAGGTTATTGATAAATAAAAAAAAAATAAAGCATGATCTAAATCTAATAAGAAAGTAAAACGGACTAGCGATGCCATGAAGAGGGAGTAACTTATAATTTTTTGGAGAAAAATAAAGCCTTAAATGAGCACTACAGAAACAATAAGTCTGACCAAACTTATACCTAGTTATATTAATTACTAAAAGCTACGATTAAACGGCCAATGCAAATGGTCAACACCATTGATTCTCTGATGTCAAAATTACTTAAAATTTGTTCCCAAAATTGTTTTTCATTTTCTGATAGTAATTTTGAGCCTGATTTAAACTATTTTAACTATGTATATTTGACTGATTGTAATCATAGCTTAAATTTACATCAATGTTAATGATGTGGTCGAAAAGATTAAAAATCTTAAGAATGATTTTTCATCTGGCCCAGATGTTTTGTCAACTATGTATTGTTTTACACAAATGTGCAGCTAACTTGGACCAGCCTCTGGCGATTCTCTTCCAAAAATCTATTTTTCTAGGGCTGTAAAGTTGATATTGAAAACTATAGACCAATTTTCAAATTGAAAATTGTTCTATAGTTTTCAATATGCATCCTAAACGGTTCCAAAGTATTGTTTTACTTAACAAAATTTATTTCTCGTTCTTCAAATACAATAGAAAATATAAGAGCGGAGTTTATGGTATTGCCACAGACATCTGCAAAACGTTATGGCAAAATTTTACATAAAATAATTATCTCATTAAAATTAAAGGCTCTTGGATTTCCTACTAGATTTGTTCAATGGATGAGATCATACCTAATACATCGCAAATATCGCATCCTGATTAGATCTCCCTTATCAGTTCCTCTCATTACTTAACCAGGAGTTCCACAAGGTAGTCATTTGGGTCCAATTATATTTATTCTTACGATCAATGTCGTGGAATTTGCGATCACGCATTCGGTATTTCCTACCTACGCAGACGGCATTCAGATTTATAGTAATTTTTTCACCAAATTTAGCTTTACCTCTCTATCTGAATAGTTTCTTATTTAGTGTCGAAAAAAATATTTAGAACTTAATTTTGGCAGAATGCCAAACAATCACATATTCCTAATAACGTTTCCGTTCACCACCATGGGACAACAATATTAAAGATGACCTTGTTTCTAGAGTAATAATTATTCGTGACTAGGTGTTATTTTGTGGGTGATACTGAGCTCAATTTCTAGTCCCGTTATGACAAAAAGAAAATTTTCAGAATAATTGGATTGTACTAACATGTACTGCAATGAGCTTGAAGTCTTAAGTTCTCTTTTCTATTAAACAAGGGGGTTTTTCAAAGTTTGATTTACAGGGTTAATGAAGTGCATTTTCAAATTTGTTACCTGCACTTGTTAAAAAAATTAAAAATAAAATGCACGACTGAGCAGCGCATGCTGGCCCAAAGAGTTCAAGTTGCTTGGAAACTAAGAACTTTTAAAAATTATCAAGCTATTATAAAGATAGAAACATTTCTAGAATTTTTGTGTTGAAATTGTTTGAGTCGCCGTTTTTGACTTGTCATTAAGATGATAAAGAAGACAAAAAAGTTGGTTTCACAATTCTGCTTGTCTGTCTGTCCATCTGTCTATCTGTTTGTCTGTCTATATGTCTGTCTGTAAGACTACAGCCTAAGCTGCAGGATCAATTTTCTTAAAACTTGGTACATAGTGATATTTTAGATTCAGCCGGTTTTTTCATATTTTGTTTAGAAAAATAACGGTACTTACCTACCATACAAATTTTTATTTGCGATAAAGGTACTATACGGCAAGTTGTGGATTCATGAAAAAAAATCGAGGTAACGAATAAACATGACATTACACGAATAAAGTAGGGGCACAATTCTGTATGTCTGTCTGTCCGTATATCTACATACAGCCTAAGCCACTGAAGCAATTTTCTTAAAAATTTTTAACTTAAGGTTTTTTTGTAACTCTCCACAGGGGAAATAGAATTTTTTTTGTACCAAATATAACGGTACTTGCCCTACAACCGTAAATGAAAAGCTTATTTATCTCAAAAATGTCTCTAACAATTTTGATAAAAAAAACCAGTGTATTATTGTAGGTATGGTGAACTTTTTGATAAGAAAAAATTACCGAATCAACGGTATCTGCCACATAACGGTTTTTTTTAACTTTCAATTTTCTCATTAACGGCTCAAACGATTTCAATCAAAATTTGTATGCAAAATCTTTGATAAAATTTTAATAATATTGCATATCAAAATTTTGGATTTTTAAAAAAATATTAAATTTTTTTTTTTTTGAAATTTCAATTTTTTGAAAATTCAAAACTACAAAACAGAGTTGATGAATTTTTTTTTGAATCTAAGTTAAAAAATGTATTTTAATACATACTCAAAACTCGCATACCAAAAGTTTTTTCTAAGCATATAATAAAAATTTTATATATAAGAAATTAATTTTTAAGAAAACCGCTGAAACGATTTTAAATCATTTTTTTTACAAATATTCATATTTGGCAAATCGCATACTTGTTTTTGAGCTCTATGTATTTAACTAGCTGTTTATACAGTTAAAAAAACCATTTAAATGTTTTTTTTCTTAATTCCAAGCAACTTGGACATAAGAACAAGTATGTGCGGTCTAGTCGTGCATTTAATTTTTAAGCTTCTAAGCAAAAAAGTTTTTTTCATCGGATTTTTCTAAAAAATATTTTTGTGATTTTTAAATAAATGTTCAAGCAAATCGTGTTGAAAATCAAATAATTTGAAAGGTACATGGTACATTCTTAGAAACTCAGTATTGAGGAGTTTTCTTACACTTTGTAAGGTATAAAGAAAAAATGACTTTTATGAAAAAAAAACGGTTGCCATACAAATATTGTTAGTGGCTCCTACGATTTTGATTAAACTTTTTCTGTATTCTAAAATCAGCGCCTAATACCAAAATGTATAAAAAATTACAAATAGGTAGCAACGTTCATAAAACGCTTTTATTAATTATTTTGAATTTTTTCATAATCAGCTGAACAGCTTAAGATAAGTTTTTGTATTTAAAAATTTCCAATAACATCAAAAAATATTGAAAATCAAAAGTTTTTGAAAGGAGATTAAATTTTTTTTTTTGAAAATTCGATATTTTTACTTGCATCTTAAATACTTAAGATTTGCATACCAAAAGTCCTTAAAAATATTTTAAGAATTTTGTATTCAAAAATATATTTTTTGTTTTTAACTGCTTTAACGATTTTAATTGTTTCCATACAATCATGTTCAATCAAGAATTATGTGGCGTTCTTTTTTTATGTTAGCTAACTTAAATATCGTATTCCATGCTTTTAAACATTTTTCTCTAATAATTTACACGTCCTAAATATAATTTTCTTAATTACTCAGCGTCTTGAACATAAAAGCAAGTACGTGCGACTCAGTCCTTTTTTTTATTGTTTTTTTTAATTAAAAAAGCAATTTTACAAAATCTTATATTTCTCAAAAACAGCTGCACAGCTTTTCTTTAAGAAAATGTATACTTTTTTTTTGTAAAGGCTGCCTTTAGGTGGAAGACCATTTGTCCAAAAAACAAATGAAACATCCCAAAGATTTTCTTCAAAACGGTTTTTCTTATTTATATTTGTTTTCTGGGTCGATTCCCAGCAGCTACCACTTAAAAAAAAAAAATGTTTTTTTCTGAGGTACTACCTCTTGCGAGGAACTGACAAAAAATCCATGAAAAAGTGCTTCTCAGTTAGCCGTTCGGATCGGGCTCGGCAAAAAATGTAGGTATGTCTTATCCATTCCTGCCAATAACACCCACACGGGGGTTGAAAGTTGTAAGTCACTAGTCCCTGGTTAAAGCTGTTGTGCCATCAAATTTAATTTTAACAGAAGCTCCTTAAAAACATTAATAGCTAGATTAAAAAAAAAAAATCAAATTTTTTTTTTTGAAAATCGAATACATATTTGAAATTCGTTATTTAAGTCTTTTAACACTTTCTGGAATTTAAAAAAAATCAGTTTTATGACAAAAAAAATTGGATTTTTATAAAAGTTTATCTACATGCTTAAAATAAGTAGGTTCGGTATACTACCAAAAATTATATTAATTTACACTAACTAGTAACCACTATTCATAAAACGATTTTTTTTATTTTGAATTTTCTCATTATTGGCTGATCGGATTTAGATAATTTTTTTATAAAATTATGAAATTTCAAGTAAAATAAAGTATTAATGTATGTAATACGAGTACATTAGGGTGGTCGATATTTGGGTTTTGGCAGAAGGGACAGTTTTATAAAAAAAGAACATTTAAAGAAAACATTTTTTTTTTAAACAACGACAACACTTACAGTATTGTTTTGAAACTTTTTGAAAAGCAAAAAGTCCATTCCTATGAATGAAGTGTTTATAGATATTAGTTTTAAAAATAATTATTTTGGAACTTAAAATTAAAAAAAAATAATAATATTTTTTCAAGTTTCAAATTATTTTTTCAAAATCGATTAACAATAAAAATTTTATTTTAAGAGCATATTAAAGAATGGATTTTTGACTTTAAAAAGGCTACACGGGGGAAATAGACCCTCCTGAATTTTCTTGTCTGAGTCTAAAATACGCGCTCTGATTTTTTTTCACGTGTTATAAGAATCGCCTTATTATTAATAACTTAAAGTGAAATGAAGGAGACCAATGGAGTGAAATAAAAATATGAAAAAAATGGAAATTGTTTTTCATGGCTTTGAACCGAATGAGGGCTATGCCAGACTATGTTCAATTTAAACACTACCCTAAAACCTATACACTAAGAATTAGTGTGAAAAATGATTTGTGTGGCAATAATTAAATAAACGGACCACTATGCTCCGGTCTTGTCGTGGCGTTGGGATAGACATTAAATATTTATTATTTTTTATTAAAAAGTTTCTTTGTTAAAATATCAAAAAACTATTGATAACGAGATACTACTATAAAGTAGTTTTGACGTAAGCTTCTTAATAGTTGTTGTTTTTAAATCACCCAACCCCTATGCAAAAATATGTGAGAAACCAAAAAATAATGGAATGCGTTTTATGGTATTTATAGTTTCTTACACGACAATGACAAACAAAATGACAAATTATTGATTCCATGACCTTTATAAAAGTCAAGCAACATTATCTTAGAATTATAAAAATGTCTTAGCTTTATCTCAAAGTTCTTCCTACTTTTAACCTGATCTCATTGTTACCTGTCTCTTATCTCAATTTTTATATTATACAAAATAATTATGAAAAAAACTTGAGGGTATCCTGGTTTAAACAAAAAAATATTTATTCCTAAAACTCAGTCAAACAAAATATTTCTGAATGATGTAATGATTGCAATCTGTAATTTGAATATTTGCTTATTTTTCTTTAATTGTTTGTTTCTGTTTTCAATTATTAAAGAATTTTTCTAAATTCAAGTCTAACCATACAAAAACAATAAATTATTGAAATTTTTTTTTAGCTAGCATAGAATCTAGGATGAATGTTATGTATATATATCTTTTATATAAAGGTTTCAAAATCAGCAGGACAATGAAGAAGCTGGAAGAAGGAAAAAAAATATGATAAATGCGTATAACGTAGGAAAAAATTTGAATATAAATCAGGAAACATGGGTTATCAAGGAATTGAGGGCATAAATCTTTTACAAAAGAAATTTTTGACGTTTTTAATTTTGTTCTATGAAGGTTTTTTTTTTTTTATTAAATAAAGAAAAAGTATTGGTTTCTTGCCTTTTTGGTTTAAATGTTAAAATGCTAAAAATGAGATGTCAGAGTTATATTGGAGGATATAAAAATAAAAAAAAAGCAATGTGGTAGAATAAAGGTTCTACCTACTTTGTCTATGATGGTCATCCCACAACCCAAATAAGACCTTTTATCTTTGAACTATAAAAGCCAACACGCCACCGACCGTATACAATGCTAAATTGAACAAGAATCCTTAGGTGTACATAGATTATCAAGAAATATATGATGTACGAGTAGTTTAGAGGTGTATAATATCAAGAATCTGCTCTAACTTTAACAGCTGCCTGCAGCTAGATATTTCACTAAATTCAGCCATTAGTTGTTATGATGGCTTCTACTGAATTTGAGAGCGTACAAATAAATGAATGGCGGTTTTGTACACACAAAAATTCACTAGTCCTTTAAAAATTTTCTTGGAGACGCCTTACGAATAATCAAATTCAAAAGAGGACCTACAAAAATATTTAAGTAAATTAAACCAATGGTTTAATGGTATTGACTACAAATAAAAGAACCATCATTTTTTTATTACTTCATTTTTGCACATTCATGATCTGGCATAAAGGGGACGTTGTAGATAATGTATCTAATACTAACATGGTCAATTTTACTTTATTAAAGTCGCCTCCAAATGTGATTATTATTGGTAAGGCCCGTTGACAAAATCATAAGCTATCTACTTTTTCTGTGAAACTCTTTGTCGCAAAACAGTTTTTACTCAGCTAATACCTAAAAACGACTATAATCCTTCTAACCATCAGAATATTTGGGGGCTGCACTTCCATTTCTATTCTAATCTTTCAGAGAAAAAAGAAAAAATGTAGATTATTTTTTTTCAGCTTTGTAGATTTCTTTTGAAGCATTAATTGTTCGTTTAGTGACTAGCAGGCTTTAACAAAAAAAAAAGATTTTTTTAAAACTTTATTAGGGTATTGATTATGTCCTAAAAAAACTAGGAAGGAAATAAGACGTTCGGTTTTTATTGTAAAAATCAATAAATGGTCCATTAGAGATGCGAAAAACGCGGAGTGCTATTAAATTAGAGGATGCACTTTGGAGGGGTGGGTGCAAAAGCACCCTTTTCGGTTTTTTGCATATAACTCGAAAACGAATCAAATATTTCAAGGTAACTTTTTTTGCAGACAGTCCAGTCAAATTTACCATTGCTATTGAAATGGATAATTCAAAAAAGAAATTAAAATTTTTTTAAGTTATCAAAATTTTAAATAAATCCTTGCAAAAAAATGTGAAAAATAATATATTTGTTTTCTTGTTTACTTATTTGCATATAACATTTTTACTTGCAGAGATATAGGTATAGGTATTGCTCTTTACAAAAATGAAAGGCGATTTAATTTTCCTTAAAATGATATATTCAGAAAAAGTTTCGGATAAAAACGACCGACAAATATGTCGCTAAAAATATGCTAATTTAAAGATTTAAAAGTAAAAGAAATAGCATTAATGGCTATTTTGAAGATGATATGCTCAAACTGATGGGTGTATAATTCATTCTTGACCATTAAAATCAAAAATAATAGAGAAATTTCAATTTTTTAGCAGTTTAAGGGTTGCCATCTAATTTTTTTCAAAATTTAAAATACATAATTGCCAGAACAACAAACTTATTCTTTAAATCCAGCTTTTGAACACCTGTGAGCCAAATATACCTTCTTGTACATGAAATAAATAGTGCTTGCTATTCTAGCTCAAAGTTTTTAAAGTAGGTATTATAAGAAATTCCAGTTTCGACAACCAAACTCTACTGGCACTATTTTTGTATGGCCAAGAATGTATAATTAATTAACATGCATTAGTTAACATATCAAAAATACTGTATGTAAGAGCAAGTTTGTTGATTTTGACAATTCTATTAAATTTTTAAAAATTAGATGGGAACCCTTAAACTGCGAAGAAATTGAATAAAAAAAAAATAAAACACTTTCTTATATTCTTTTTCTTAATACATTTTTAAGGACACATTTTGCCATGCAACTGCTAAGTATTTATTTATGTGCATATGAAAATAAAATTTCATAGAATATTTTCAATCCATTTTAATGATGTCGAATTTAAAAAAAAAATTATTTGAAACCATTCTAAAAAATTAAAAGAAAAAATTAACTTTTTGTACGCAATAGTATTTGAATTTCCTTCTTTTAAATTTGTATACAAAAATAATTTAAATCCGTTTGGCCGATAATAAGAAAATCAATAAAAGTTTTTATAATTTTTGGATGAAGATCGCACCAATTTAAGAATACAAAAAAAGTTTTAGCAAAATCATAGTAACCATTTTTGAGGAAAAAAATATTTTCCTTAACGCTACTTTAACATTTGCTTGGAAGGTACTGTTTTTTCCGTAAAAGAAATTTTTTTCTTAAAATATTTCTATTTATATATTTTCTAAGGAAATCAATCTTTTAGAAATATTTAAATTTCAAAAAAAAAAAAAAAAAATAGAACACTTTTTTAAAAAT